>CM033638.1:877500-1249092 GCA_019453435.1 Rhinogobius similis
TGAGTCCACAGTGGCTCACGTCCCGTGTGTCTTCAGTCCTCAGGAGTCTTCTGGTCCACTGTCAGGAGCTGATGTGTGAGGACGCTCTGTCTCGTCTGCTCACGCCACTCAACTGTGCCACGGCCCTGCTCAACAAGTACTGTGTGTGTGTGTGTGTGTGAGACGTGTGTGTGGGACGTGTGTGACATGTCTCACGTGTGTGACGTGTCTCACGTGTGTGACGTGTCTCACGTGTGTGACGTGTCTCACGTGTCTCACGTGTCTCACATGTCTCACGTGTGTCACATATACGTGTGTCTCCTCAGACTGGGTTCTCTGCTTCGTTCTTACGGCTCGTCCATTCGTCCTTTTACCGTCGTGTACAGACTCCGAGTGTACGAGCTCCTCGCCGAACTACCACCGCACACATACCAGGGTAACACTGTGAGAGTGTGTGTGTGTGTGTGTGTGTACAGTGTGTGTGTGTGTGTGTGTGTGTGTGTGTGTGTGTGTGTCTCTGTTTCAGATGTGGACCTTCTGTCTTTCCTTCAGAGAGCTTTGGTTTGGTGATGAACCAGTTGGTGTCAGATCTTTGCGCTCAGGACCAGCCCTGCTCAGAGTTAACCCTGATGCCCTCCCTCTGTTGCCCTGACGACCTGTGTCTGATCAGCCCCGAGCTCAGCGAGACGCACCTCACATTCATCCACCAGGTACAACCTCCTACTGCAGCTCATAGTACTGCACCCGGTCTAACCCCGGTCTAACCCGGTCTAACCCGGTCTAACCCGGTCTAACCCAGGTCTAACCCAGTCTAACCCGGTCTAACCCGGTCTAAACCCGGTCTAATCCTGGTCTAACCCCGGTCTAACCCCGGTCTAACCCCGGTCTAACCCGGTCTAACCCGGTCTAACCCGGTCTAACCCGGTCTAACCCGGTCTAACCCGGTCTAACCCCGGTCTAACCCGGTCTAACCCGGTCTAACCTGGTCTAACCCGGTCTAACCCGGTCTAACCCGGTCTAACCTGGTCTAACCCTGGTCTAACCCGGTCTAACCTGGTCTAACCTGGTCTAACCCAGGTCTAACCCGGTCTAACCCGGTCTAACCCGGTCTAACCCGGTCTAACCCAGGTCTAACCCGGTCTAACCCGGTCTAACCCGGTCTAAACCCGGTCTAATCCTGGTCTAACCCCGGTCTAACCCCGGTCTAACCCGGTCTAACCCAGGTCTAACCCGGTCTAACCCGGTCTAAACCCGGTCTAACCCGGTCTAACCCGGTCTAACCTGGTCTAACCCAGGTCTAACCCGGTCTAACCCGGTCTAACCCGGTCTAAACCCGGTCTAATCCTGGTCTAACCCCGGTCTAACCCGGTCTAACCCCGGTCTAACCCCGGTCTAACTCGGTCTAACCCGGTCTAACCCGGTCTAACCCTGGTCTAACCCGGTCTGACCCGGTCCTTCTGTGTGCTCTGGTCTCAGCTCCAGAGCAGCTGCAGTTCAGGTTCTTCTCTGGAGAACGACCCCTTCTGCCTCACTCTGAAGTCAGATGTTCCTCCTGCTCCTCTTCCTCCGGCTGTGGCTCTGATGGAGGTCACTGTGCGTCTGTTTGGAAACCTGTTCCCTCACATCATCTCCGCCCAGAGGTAACGCTCACGTCACACGTCATGTCTGGTGTCAGCTTAAAAAAAGACAGTTATGTGTTTGATCAGGGGCAAAGCAGCGGAAAAGACACACCTCAGCAGCGTTAATTCCCATTAATTCCCAGGGAACATTTTGAAAAAAACAAAAAATGTTGTCACCCTAAAGTTGCTGTCCGTCTGTTTCAGGGTGAAGATCCTGGAGCAGTTTGTGGACTCTGTGAATCATCTGAAAGGACAGAAGCAGCAGACGGTCCAGACCCACGTGTGTGCTGCCCTCTGCAGCGTGCTCAAGGTACTGCGCCCCTCCGCACTCCTGCTCTCCTTCAGGTTCTCTGGTGCTCTCTCTCAGGTTCTCTGGTGCTCTCTCTCAGGTTCTCTGGTGCTCTCTCTCAGGTTCTCTCATGCTCTCTCTCAGGTTCTCTCATGCTCTCTCTCAGGTTCTCTCGTGCTCTCTCTCAGGTTCTCTGGTGCTCTCTTTCAGGTTCTCTGGTGCTCTCTCTCAGGTTCTCTCGTGCTCTCTTTCAGGTTCTCTGGTGCTCTCTCTCAGGTTCTCTGGTGCTCTCTCTCAGGTTCTCTCGTGCTCTCTTTCAGGTTCTCTGGTGCTCTCTCTCAGGTTCTCTGGTGCTCTCTCTCAGGTTCTCTCTGGTGCTCTCTCTCAGGTTCTCTCATGCTCTCTCTCAGGTTCTCTGGTGCTCTCTCTCAGGTTCTCTCTCGTGCTCTCTCTCAGGTTCTCTGGTGCTCTCTCTCAGGTTCTCTCATGCTCTCTCTCAGGTTCTCTGGTGCTCTCTCTCAGGTTCTCTCTCGTGCTCTCTCTCAGGTTCTCTCATGCTCTCTCTCAGGTTCTCTCATGCTCTCTCTCAGGTTCCCTCATGCTCTCTCTCTCAGGTTCTCTCATGCTCTCTTTCAGGTTCTCTCATGCTCTCTTTCAGGTTCTCTCGTGCTCTCTCTCAGGTTCTCTGGTGCTCTCTTTCAGGTTCTCTGGTGCTCTCTCTCAGGTTCTCTCGTGCTCTCTTTCAGGTTCTCTGGTGCTCTCTCTCAGGTTCTCTCAGGTTCTCTGGTGCTCTCTCTCAGGTTCTCTCTGGTGCTCTCTCTCAGGTTCTCTCATGCTCTCTCTCAGGTTCTCTCTGGTGCTCTCTCTCAGGTTCTCTCATGCTCTCTCTCAGGTTCTCTGGTGCTCTCTCTCAGGTTCTCTCTCGTGCTCTCTCTCATGTTCTCTGATGCTCTCTCTCAGATTCTCTCGTGCTCTTGCTCAGGTTCTCTGGTGCTCTCTCTTAGGTTCTCTCATGCTCTCTCTCAGGTTCTCTGGTGCTCTCTCTCAGGTTCTCTGATGCTCTCTCTCAGATTCTCTGGTGCTCTCTCTCAGGTTCTCTCATGCTCTCTTTCAGGTTCTCTCATGCTCTCTTTCAGGTTCTCTCTCAGGTTCTCTCTCGTGCTCTCTCTCATGTTCTCTCGTGCTCTCTTTCAGGTTCTCACGTGCTCTCGCTCTCCGCTCGGCCCCTCGGAGCTGCGTTCTCCTGCCCTGTCTCTCCTGTGGGGGGCGCTGGAGAGCTCGTCGCCTCTGCTCCGGTGTGCGGCCGCAGAAGGACTCGCCCGATTGGTCCAGAGCGTCAACGACTCCGCCTTCACCGTGTCCATCGCGCTGCACTGCTTCGACAGGTGACGCTCCACCAGGAATTATAAAGTCTATTGTTCAATTTGTTTGTGCTACAGACCCTTTAAAGTAAAATAATAAATCTCTCAAACGTCTGCTTTAAACACATTTAACATCGGGTTTGACTTCATTTACTGTAGATTTAAAGCACATAATGACACACTTAGCATTTTTGATGATTTTTATCTTTTACTGGAGTCATAGAAATGTTGAGCCCACAAGAGTTTTTACTTTTATGTACAAATATATTACACACTTTAACACTAATTATACATTTGTGAAGATCTAACGCAAATTTAGGCTAGAAAATAGTAATTTACCCCATAGTTTTTAATAAAAAAGCAAACTTAACTGACATTTTTTACCTTGGAAATTCAAAATTGTTGTTCTTCATTGTCTTTACAACTAAAAATATGCATGATTAATAAAACAAGAACGAATAAAGCCAAATACAACTCCAGTTTTCATGACGAAACAGCGTTAAACATGGTTAAAAGAGAGAATGTCCTTTAAATTGTTGTCTCTTTGTTGTGTCTCAGACTGAAGACGTGTCGGGACGCGGCGTCTCGCTGTGGCGTGTCTCTGGCACTGGGGGCGCTGTACCGATACCAGGGCGGGATCAGCTCGGCTCAACACCTGTGCAGCTGCGTGGGAGTCCTGTTCACTCTGAGCCAAGACACTACCTGCCCAGAAGTACAGGTGAGACAGGAAGGACAGGTGAGACAGGAAGGACAGGTGAGACAGGAAGGACAGGTGAGACAGGAAGGACAGGTGAAGTACAGGTGAGACAGGAAGTACAGGTGAGACAGGAAGGACAGGTGAGACAGGAAGTAGAGGTGAAGTACAGGTGAGACAGGAAGGACAGGTAAAGTACAAGTGAGACAGGAAGTACAGGTGAGACAGGAAGGACAGGTGAGACAGGAAGTACAGGTGAGACAGGAAGGACAGGTGAGACAGGAAGGACAGGTGAGACAGGAAGTACAGGTGAGACAGGAAGTACAGGTGAAGTACAGGTGAGACAGGAAGGACAGGTGAAGTACAGGTGAGACAGGAAGTACAGGTGAGACAGGAAGTACAGGTGAGACAGGAAGTACAGGTGAGACAGGAAGTACAGGTGAAGTACAGGTGAGACAGGAAGTACAGGTGAGACAGGAAGGACAGGTGAGACAGGAAGTACAGGTGAGACAGGAAGGACAGGTGAGACAGGAAGGACAGGTGAGACAGGAAGGACAGGTGAGACAGGAAGTACAGGTGAAGTACAGGTGAGACAGGAAGGACAGGTGAAGTACAGGAAGGACAGGTGAGACAGGAAGTACAGGTGAGACAAGGAGTACAGGTGAGACAGGAAGGACAGGTGAGACAGGAAGGACAGGTGAGACAGGAAGGACAGGTGAGACAGGAAGGACAGGTGAGACAGGAAGTACAGGTGAGACAGGAAGTACAGGTGAGACAGGAAGGACAGGTGAAGTACAGGTGAGACAGGAAGGACAGGTGAGACAGGAAGGACAGGTGAGACAGGAAGTACAGGTGAGACAGGAAGTACAGGTGAGACAGGAAGGACAGGTGAGACAGGAAGGACAGGTGAGACAGGAAGGACAGGTGAGACAGGTAGACAGGAAGGACAGGTGAGACAGGAAGTACAGGTGAGACAGGAAGGACAGGTGAGACAGGAAGGACAGGTGAAGTACAGGTGAGACAGGAAGGACAGGTGAGACAGGAAGTACAGGTGAGACAGGAAGGACAGGTGAGACAGGAAGGACAGGTGAGACAGGAAGGACAGGTGAGACAGGAAGGACAGGTGAGACAGGAAGTACAGGTGAGACAGGAAGTACAGGAAGGACAGGTGAGACAGGAAGTACAGGTGAGACAGGAAGGACGGGTGAGACAGGAAGTACAGGTGAGACAGGAAGTACAGGAAGGACAGGTGAGACAGGAAGTACAGGTGAGACAGGAAGGACGGGTGAGACAGGAAGTACAGGTGAGACAGGAAGTACAGGAAGGACAGGTGAGACAGGAAGGACAGGTGAGACAAGAAGGACAAGTGAGACAGCTCCACAGTCTGTCTCTGATGTTGTCCTCTGTCCTCAGACCTGTCTCTGATGTTGTCCTCTGTCCTCAGACCTGTCTCTGATGTTGTCCTCTGTCCTCAGACCTGTCTCTGATGTTGTCCTCTGTCCTCAGACCTGTCTCTGATGTTGTCCTCTGTCCTCAGACCTGTCTCTGATGTTGTCTTCTGTCCTCAGACCTGTCTCTGATGTTGTCTTCTGTCCTCAGACCTGTCTCTGATGTTGTCCTCTGTCCTCTGTCCTCAGACTTGGGCGCTCCACAGTCTGTCTCTGATCGTGGACCTCTCGGGGGGTTTGTTCCGTCTTCACTGTGAGCCGTCCCTGTCTCTGGTTCTGCGGCTGCTCCTGTCGTCTCCCCCTCTTCACCCCGAGGTGCACCTGAGCCTGGGCAGGTGTCTCCTGGCTCTCATCACCTGCCTGGGACCCGACCTGCAGGGTAAGAGTCCTCCCCCCTGAGCCTCGGGGTAAGAGTCCTCCCCCCTGAGCCTCAGGGTAAGAGTCCTCCCCCCTGAGCCTCAGGGTAAGAGTCCTCCCCCCTGAGCCTCAGGGTAAGAGTCCGCCCCCTGAGCCTCAGGTAGAGTCCCCCTGAGCCTCAGGGTAGAGTCCTCCCCTGAGCCTCAGGGTAGAGTCCTCCCCTGAGCCTCTAAGAGTCCTCAGGGTGAGTCCTCCCCTGAGCCTCAGGGTAAGAGTCCTCCCCCCTGAGCCTCAGGGTAAGAGTCCGCCCCCTGAGCCTCGGGGTAAGAGTCCTCCTGAGCCTCAGGGTAGAGTCGCCCCTGAGCCTCCAGGGTAGAGTCTCCCCTGAGCCTCAGGGTAAGAGTCCTCCCCCCTGAGCCTCAGGGTAAGAGTCCTCCCCCCTGAGCCTCAGGGTAAGAGTCCGCCCCCTGAGCCTCAGGGTAAGAGTCCTCCCCCTGAGCCTCAGGGTAAGTCCTCCTGAGCCTCAGAGTCCTGAGAGTCCTCCCCTGAGCCTCGGGGTAAGAGTCCTCCCCCTGAGCCTCGGGGTAAGAGTCCTCCCCCTGAGCCTCGGGGTAAGAGTCCTCCCCCTGAGCCTCGGGGTAAGAGTCCTCCCCCTGAGCCTCGGGGTAAGAGTCCTCCCCCTGAGCCTCAGGGTTCATGTCTCTTTAATCACTGACACAATAAAGTGCTGCCATGATTCAGCTCCAAAGACGTGATTGTCGTCATTAAAGGTCCCATATGATGCAAAATGGACTTTTCAGAGGTTCTAACCTTCCTCCAGGGCTCTCTGGGCCTCGTATGTTGTGCCCAAAGTGGTTTTTTGATTGATTCCCTCATGTTTTCACTAGAGAACTGTCTTTTCCGTCCCCCTCGGCTGAGCAGCAGACGGGGGCTCCTCACTAAGATGACGCGGTGTTTAAGCCACGCCTCCAGGAAGAATAAAAACAGCTAATGCTAATGCTACACAGTAATTACACGATGGATACGACAGATAGAAGAGTTAGCTTGTTATTTACCAAACGGCACGTCCGTGGTTGAGGCCCTGGAGCACGTCAAACTCCAGGTCAGATCCAGGACGTAGGACTCAGCACGACGCACCGTCAGGACCAGAAAATGTTTATTCAGTGTTTGTGTATCGCTGTTTACCGGAGCACACGGCGCATGCACCATCTCCACTACAGGGGAGGCACGGGTTGGGCGGGGGAGGCAGCCTGCTCTCTGTGCGGGGGGTCAGATCTCAGAGTGAGGAGGGGGGCCAGTCCAAGAAATGGGTGTTTTTTGTAAACTGTTATGTTATGGATATTACACAAAGCCCTGAGGACAGACTGTGTGAAGGGGAAAGAGCAGGATATGGGACCTTTAAAGGACTTTAAGCCTCAGATTAATATGAACCAAACCATTGAAAGCTTTGATGTTAAACAAAATAGTTTTTGTCTAAATGAATGTGTAACATCAAACCTGCCTAGTGTCTTATCAAGTGTTAGTGAAGTCTTTGTTTCATGAATCATTGTTAAAGTGTGTGGAGTCAGACCCTCATGACTCAGAGCCTCTTATCACAGATGAACACGACCTCAGTTTGACTAAATCTAACAACACAACAGAGGACAGTCTGGTCTTATATAATGTCTCTGTCCCACAGAGGACACTCTGGTCTTATATAATGTCTCTGTCCCACAGAGGACAGTCTGGTCTTATATAATGTCTCTGTCCCACAGAGGACAGTCTGGTCTTATATAATGTCTCTGTCCCACAGAGGACAGTCTGGTCTTATATAATGTCTCTGTCCCACAGAGGACAGTCTGGTCTTATATAATGTCTCTGTCCCACAGAGGACAGTCTGGTCTTATATAATGTCTCTGTCCCACAGAGGACAGTCTGGTCTTATATAATGTCTCTGTCCCACAGAGGACAGTCTGGTCTTATATAATGTCTCTGTCCCACAGAGGACAGTCTGGTCTTATATAATGTCTCTGTCCCACAGAGGACAGCTCCAGCTCCTTCAGGGACACTGTGTCCGTGGGGGTCCAGGTTCTGCAGCTCAGCGACGACTCGTTGGTTCAGTCCAGGTCCATCTCGTGTCTGCAGCAGCTCCACATGTTTTCTCCGGCTCATGTGGACCTGAAGGACCTGGTGCCCGCTCTGTGTGTGAGTGTCAGCTGATCATCATCCTCATCATCATCATCATCATCATCATCATCATCATCATCGTCGTCATTATCATCATCATCGTCATCATTATCACTATTATTATTATTATTATTATTATTAGTATCATTATTATTATTAGACTGACAGAAAGTGTTATTTTAGTTCAAAAACGATGATTCGATTATCAAACTGATGGACGATTATTTAAAAAGTCAGATTAGTTTTGATTAATTGATGAACTTTAAGCTCTAAAGTGTTCAAATAAAGCTTCACGTGGATCATTATTACCAAACAGAACAGGCCTGTGCTCCGTGAGAAGAACAGACCTTTACACTCCGCTGCTCAGAGCTCGTAATGTGCACAAATCAGATTTGATTTAAACATGTGTCGTTCTGTGTTTCAGGGCATTTTGTTGGATAGTAGTTCTCTGTTGGTAGGTTTTTCTACGAAGACTCTTTAACTCTTTTGCTTGTGTTTGTGGTTCTGTGTGTTCTACGTCTGCTTTTATTCTGAAGGTCTCACTAACGCTCTGCTCTGGTTCTTCAGTGTTTTAACTGTAGCGCTGCTGGTTTCTCACTCACATGACACTTTGTTTTCTTGCTGCCGGTGGGTTTTGACGTGTGTTTTGTGACTTCAGGTGAACCTGAGTCACCAGAGTTTGGTTCTGCGCCGCTCCGTCGTGTCGTGTCTGAGGCAGATCGTCCAGAGAGAAGCGCTGGAGGTGTCTGAACTCGCCGTGAGTTTGGTCAAAGAGCAGCCGCCCAGAGAGTCCTCGGCCCTCGGTGAGAGACTGGACCCAAAAGACCCAAAGAGACCTGGTTTAGACCCAAAGAGACCTGGTTTAGACCCAAAAGACCCAAAGAGACCTGGTTTAGACCCAAAGAGACCTGGTTTAGACCCAAAAGACCCAAAGAGACCTGGTTTAGACCCAAAAGACCTGGTTTAGACCCAAAGAGACCTGGTTTAGACCCAAAAGACCCAAAGAGACCTGGTTTAGACCCAAAAGACACAAAGAGACCTGGTTTAGACTTGGACTTGGTCCTAGTTTTAGTCCTTCTTTAGTCCTGTTTTACTCTCCTCCTGTCTTTTCAGAGTGCAGTTTGCGTGAGCTGGGCCTAGAGGGCGCTCTCTTCTCTCTCTTGGACCGAGAGTCAGATCCAGGTCTGAGGCGGGATCTGAACCAGACTCTGGGCTTCATCATGGTGTCGAGTCTGACGAGCGGCCGAGTCGGAGAGTGGCTCCGGCTCTGCAGGGACGTGCTCTCTGCTGCTACAGGTACTACAGGTACTACTACAGGTACTACAGGTACTACAGGTACTACTACAGGTACTGCAGGTACTACAGGTACTACAGGTACTACAGGTACTACAGGTACTACAGGTACTACAGGTACTACTACAGGTACTACTACAGGTACTACAGGTACTACAGGTACTACTACAGGTACTACAGGTACTACAGGTACTGCAGGTACTGCAGGTACTACAGGTACTACAGGTACTACAGGTACTGCAGGTACTGCAGGTACTACAGGTACTACAGGTACTGCAGGTACTGCAGGTACTACAGGTACTACAGGTACTTCAGGTACTGCAGGTACTTCAGGTACTGCAGGTACTGCAGGTACTACTGGAGTACTCTGGTGCTTCAGGTGCTTAGGTACTGCAGGGTACTGGGTACTACAGGTACTACAGGTACTTCAGGTACTGCAGGTACTACAGGTACTACAGGTACTGCAGGTACTTCAGGTACTTCAGGTACTGCAGGTACTACAGGTACTACAGGTACTTCAGGTACTGCAGGTACTTCAGGTACTGCAGGTACTACAGGTACTGCAGGTACTTCAGGTACTGCAGGTACTAAAGGTACTGCAGGTACTACAGGTACTACAGGTACTACAGGTACTACAGGTACTACAGGTACTGCAGGTACTACAGGTACTGCAGGTACTTCAGGTACTGCAGGTACTAAAGGTACTGCAGGTACTACAGGTACTGCAGGTACTGCAGGTACTTCAGGTACTGCAGGTACTACAGGTACTGCAGGTACTTCAGGTACTGCAGGTACTAAAGGTACTGCAGGTACTACAGGTACTACAGGTACTACAGGTACTACAGGTACTACAGGTACTGCAGGTACTACAGGTACTGCAAGTACTTCAGGTACTGCAGGTACTAAAGGTACTGCAGGTACTACAGGTACTGCAGGTACTGCAGGTACTGCAGGTACTGCAGGTACTGCAGACTTGGTTCATTTTGGTTCCTGTCTGTGATTGGTCGATTCATGTCATGTGACCCTCAGACGGCGGCGCTCAGGACTCGCTCGAGGACGACGAGGACCGAGAGGACTGGACCTCACTGGGAGCGCGCTCAGAAGCACGGTCTCCTTTCAGCGCCCTCCGCTGGTCCACACGCCGCATCGCAGTCGAGTCCGTCTGCACCGTGATCCAGACCTGCTCCAAGAACGGGACCACAGGTGGACCTGCTTTAGTCCTGCTCTAGACCTGGTTTAGTCCTGGTCTAGTCCTGGTTTAGTCCTGGTTCAGTCCTGGTTCAGTCCTGGTTGAGTTCTGGTTTAGACCCGTTTTAGACTTGGTTTAGTCCTGGTTTAAACTCATTTTAGTCCTGGTTCAGTCCTGGTTTTAGTCCTGGATTAGACCCGTTTTAGTTCCGGTTTAGACCCGGTCTAACCCTGGTCTAACCCCGGTCTAACCCCGGTCTAACCCCGGTCTAACCCCGGTCTTTGCAGAGCTGCTGGTTCCTCGTCTGGGGGACCTGGTGCGGATGTCGTTCATGGCGTCCACAGACCACAGCGCCCCCCTCAGGCTGTCGGGGCTCCAGACGCTCCTCGAGATCATCAGGGCCTTCAGCTCCATCCAAGAGCCAGAGTTTCCAGGACACTTCCTCCTCGAGCAGTACCAGGCCAACGTAAGACCCAGACCTGGTCCAGACCTGGTCCAGACCTGGTCCAGACCTGGTCCAGACCTGGTCCAGACCTGGTCCAGACCTGGTTCAGTTGTTTTTGTCGTTCATATTCTGTTTGGGGTCAGGTATAAACCTTTGAGTTTGTTCAAAACTAAAACTGTCGTCACCAACAAGAGAAACAGTAAATGTGTCACAAATGTGGAGTTTACGGTTGTTTTCTCACAAAAACATGTTCGAGGCCTCGGGAACCACACAACTGATTATTCATTAATGGTATATTAATTATAATTAATTATAATGAATACACTGTTTTGAGCCTTTTCTGTTTGTTGTTGTGAGGACACATGGTACACACTTTTATTTTTGTGGTTCACTCTAGTGTTTTGTTGATAAAGTACAAATGAAATGATTGACATAAATATGACGTGTTCAGGTTGGAGCGGCTCTGAGACCAGCGTTTGCCCCTGATGCCCCGCCAGACGTCACAGCTAAAGCCTGTCAGGTCAGAACACACGGGCCCTTTAACTGTGTGTGTGACTGTATATGTGTGTGTGTGTGTGTGTGTGTGTGTGGGAGCTGGGACAGACAGGGTTCTTCTCCAGCCTGTGGTCTCCTTCACACTCCAGACTGATGTGTCTCCTTCAGAGCTCTTGTCTCCTTCACACACCAGACTGTGGTCTCCTTCAGAGCTCTTGTCTCCTTCAGAGCTCTTGTCTCCTTCACACACCAGACTGTGGTCTCCTTCAGAGCTCTTGTCTCCTTCACACACCAGACTGTGGTCTTCTTCAGAGCTCTTGTCTCCTTCACACTCCAGACTGATGTGTCTCCTTCAGAGCTCTTGTCTCCTTCACACTCCAGACTGATGTGTCTCCTTCAGAGCTCTTGTCTCCTTCAGAGCTCTTGTCTCCTTCAGAGCTCTTGTCTCCTTCACACTCCTGGTCTCCTTCAGAGCTCTTGTCTCCTTCACACTCCAGCCTGTGGTCTCCTTCAGAGCTCTTGTCTCCTTCAGAGCTCTTGTCTCCTTCACACTCCAGACTGATGTGTCTCCTTCAGGTGAGCGCCGCGTGGCTCTGCTCCGGCGTCGTGAGGGACCTCAGGGACCTCAGACGAGTCCATCAGCTCCTCGTGTCGTCCTTGTCCAAGATCCAAACGGGACGAGAGTCCAACGCCCAGCTGTACAACGAGGCCGCGGCGACGATGGAGACTCTGGCCGTGCTCAAGGCCTGGGCCCAGGTGAGACCTGGTTTAGTCCTGCTTTAGTCCTGCTTTAGTCCTGCTTTAGTCCTGCTTTAGTCCTGGTTTAGTCCTGGTCTAGTCCTGGTTTAGTCTGGGTTTAGTACTGGTCCTGTCCCGGTCTCGTCCCGGTCCAGTCCCGGTCCAGTCCCGGTTTAGTCCCGGTCCTGTCCCGGTCCAGTCCCGGTCCAGTCCCGGTCCAGTCCCGGTCTAGTCCCGGTCTAGTCCTGCTTTAGTCCCGGTCCAGTCCCGGTCCAGTCCCGGTCCAGTCCCGGTCCAGTCCCGGTCTAGTCCCGGTCTAGTCCCGGTGCAGTCCCGGTCCAGTCCCGGTTCAGTCCCGGTCCTGTCCCGGTCTAGTCCTGGTCCAGTCCTGGTCTCGTCCCGGTCCAGTCCCGGTCCTGTCCCGGTCTAGTCCCGGTCCTGTCCCGGTCCAGTCCCGGTCCAGTCCCGGTCTAGTCCCGGTCCAGTCCCGGTCCAGTCCCGGTCTAGTCCCGGTCTAGTCCCGGTCCAGTCCCGGTCCAGTCCCAGTCCAGTCCCGGTCTAGTCCCGGCTCGGTCTTGTTTCTCAGGTTTACATCGTGGCGGTGCGGAGGAGCAGGGCGAGCTCTGATTGGTCGACCGACTCTGTTTCCTCGTCTGCGGCCAATGACGACGCGGCCCCTGAGTCTGGAGGGGCGGGGCTTCTGCGGCTCGTCCAATCAGACCTGCCGACCCTGAGCCGCCTGTGGCTGTCGGCGCTTCAGGATCACGCGGCGCTGAGTCTGCCGCCGGAGCAGACGAGCAGCGGTCAGTCAGTCATTAATGTGTATTTTGACATGACCACAGAGTGTGTCCTCGCTCTGACGTGTTTGCTGGATGTCTCTCTCAGGAGGCACGTTCTTCTCCCCAGAGACGATGCACCAGGCTCGGCTTCACTTCTGCTCCTCGTGGGCCTCCATCCTCCACGCCACGGCGCTCTGGCTGCACGACACCGGTCTGACACACTACACACACTTAAGACACACTGTACACACACTGTACACACACTGTACACACTGTACACACTGTACACACTGTACACACACTTTAGACACACTACACACACTGTACAGACACTTTACACACACTTTACACACACTTTACACACTATACACACTTTACACACACTTTGTACACACTACACACACTACACACACTGTACACACACTTTGAACACTACACACACTTTAGACACACTACACACGCACTTTACACACACTATACACATTTTACACACACTTTACAGTTTACATGCACTTTACACATACTTAACACACACGTTACATCCTTCCCTTTACACACACTACACACACTACTAACACTACACACACTGTACACACACTACACACACTTTACACACTACACACACTACACACACACTTAAGGCACTTTAGACACACTCAACATACTTTACACACACTACAGTCTTTACACACACTTTACACACACTTTAAATGTACTTTACACACACACACGGCACACACTTTACACATACTTAACACACACGTTATGTCCTTCCCTTTACACACACACACACACACTCGACATACTTTACACACACTACACTCATGTACTTTACACACACTACACACATGTACTTTACACACACACTACACTCATGTACTTTACACACTATACACACACTTTATACACACACTATATACGCACTTTACACACACTATACACAGTATTTACACACACTACACACACACTTTAGACACACTCAACATACTTCACACACACTTTAAATGTACTTTACACACACTTTGACCAGAGTTTAAACATCTTTGTACGATGTAGTGTCCTCCATGGTGAACACGAGGGGTTAACTGCCTTTTAGTCGGTTCCTCCACTTCTCACTGTCACCAGCAGGGGGCGCCTCTGGTCCTTTGTGTTCCTTTTGTAGCTTTGACCACAAGATAGAAATCATAAAAGTAGTGTTTATCACATCCTGGTCCTTTAAGGCACAAGACTTGTGTTTTCACCCAAAAAGGGGCGGAGCCTTTTGGTGGCACAGGAAGTGACGGGAAATTATGACAAAAAATTGACATTTCTTTCCAGGGTGGAGCATTTTTCCATCAAATGTTTTATTTATATGTATTTGTCCCAGTCTGGGAAGAAACAAGCATTAGCCCCGCCCCCCAGTGAAACAATGATGTCATGACTGTTTAAACGTGATCATGTGACTCAGGTCTGGTGACGTCAGAGGACACGCCTGTGCACCTGTCCCGCCCGGCCACGCCCACCTCGTTAGGTCACTCAGGGGGCGGAGCCAAGAGCCCGGAGGACGTGAGCGCCGAGAGACTGCACCTGATCCTGGGTGAGGCTTTGTGTGTGTCGTCCTTTTTATTAAAGCGACGATGAAACGGAGTCGACGTGAGGCGTGTGTCACATGACCAGCACGTTCAGTCACATGACCAGCACGTTCAGTCACATGACCAGCACGTGGTGTTTGGTGTCGCTGAAGTCAGAGGCTGAACCATGGATGTATTAAATGAACTGGATAAGCCACGCCCCCTCTGTCTGTGTCCCAGATTGATTAGTGGTCGTGTGAGGTACTGCAGCCTTTTTCTAAAATGTCACATTATAATCACAGACAGGACTGAATTATTATCAGTATTTAAATAAAATAGAAGGAAATGTTCTTTTCTACCGTTTATAAAATCACAGAAATTACCGTTTTTATCTGAAGTGACATCACACAAACGTGTGCGAGTCACATGAACGAGCGTCGGACGATACAAACAGAAGCTCGTGGAAAAGGCTCGACTAGAGACACCTGTAAGTTGTATTTTATTTCATTTCAGACGCTTCACGTGTGTCTAACATGAAGAACACAATTACAATCACACAAGCTAACGCTAACACAAAGACCTGCAGCTGCTGGTCGTTCACGTCGCTCAAAGCATCATGGGGGATTGTGGTCACGTGGCGCCCTAAAGCAAAGATGGCCGCCTCCGTATCAGGAAGTAAAACAAAGATGGCCGCCTCCGTATCAGGAAGTAAAACAAAGATGGCCGCCTCCGTATCAGGAAGTAAAGCAAAGATGGCCGCCTCCGTATCAGGAAGTAACGCGGAAGTAAGACATTTTTTTGGGGTCATGAACCAATGAGCTCAGGCCACAGGGAGGAACATGCGTTTACAACAAAAGTGCGAATCTGTGGCAAAAAAACGGCAAAAGTGGGCGGGGCCAAATAAGGTGAATAACGTGGCTTTCGTTCCTTAACACTGCGTTCTTCTTAAGTTCATCACGTTGTGGTGTAGGACGAGCCCAGTGCCTTTTTGAACCACCAGAGGGCACAACAGAGTGCGTCTGTCTGTGGTTCCAGTCCCAGTGACCCCGCCTCTCTTTCCAAAGCGGTTCAGGAGGCGGGGTTTGAACACATGAAGGTTCTGCCCTGACGACAAGACTTCTTCTTGTATCTTCTCAGTTCCTCTCTCTGGTTCCAGGCGTGTACTTCTTGTATCTTCTCAGGTCCTGTCTCTGGTTCCAGGCGTGTAGTTCTTGTATCTTCTCAGTTCCTGTCTTTGGTTCCTCTCTCTGTAGTTCTTGTATCTTCTCAGTTCCTGTCTCTGGTTCCTCTCTCTGTAGTTCTTGTATCTTCTCAGGTCCTGTCTCTGGTTCCAGGCGTGTAGTTCTTGTATCTTCTCAGTTCCTCTCTCTGTAGTTCTTGTATCTTCTCAGTTCCTGTCTCTGGTTCCTCTCTCTGTAGTTCTTGTATCTTCTCAGTTCCTCTCTCTGGTTCCTCTCTCTGTAGTTCTTGTATCTTCTCAGTTCCTGTCTCTGGTTCCTCTCTCTGTACTTCTTGTATCTTCTCAGTTCCTCTCTCTGGTTCCTCTCTCTGTAGTTCTTGTATCTTCTCAGTTCCTGTCTCTGGTTCCTCTCTCTGTAGTTCTTGTATCTTCTCAGTTCCTCTCTCTGGTTCCTCTCTCTGTAGTTCTTGTATCTTCTCAGTTCCTGTCTCTGGTTCCTCTCTCTGTAGTTCTTGTATCTTCTCAGTTCCTGTCTCTGGTTCCTCTCTCTGTAGTTCTTGTATCTTCTCAGTTTCTGTCTCTGGTTCCTCTCTCTGTAGTTCTTGTATCTTCTCAGTTCCTGTCTCTGGTTCCAGGCGTGTAGTTCTTGTATCTTCTCAGTCCCTCTCTCTGGTTCCTCTCTCTGTAGTTCTTGTATCTTCTCAGGTCCTGTCTCTGGTTCCCCTCTCTGTAGTTCTTGTATCTTCTCAGGTCCTGTCTCTAGTTCCTCTCTCTGTAGTTCTTGTATCTTCTCAGTTCCTGTCTCTGGTTCCTCTCTCTGTAGTTCTTGTATCTTCTCAGGTCCTGTCTCTGGTTCCTCTCTCTGTAGTTCTTGTATCTTCTCAGGTCCTGTCTCTAGTTCCTCTCTCTGTAGTTCTTGTATCTTCTCAGTTCCTGTCTCTGGTTCCTCTCTCTGTAGTTCTTGTATCTTCTCAGTTCCTGTCTCTAGTTCCTCTCTCTGTAGTTCTTGTATCTTCTCAGTTCCTGTCTCTAGTTCCTCTCTCTGTAGTTCTTGTATCTTCTCAGTTCCTGTCTCTGGTTCCTCTCTCTGTAGTTCTTGTATCTTCTCAGTTCCTGTCTCTGGTTCCTCTCTCTGTAGTTCTTGTATCTTCTCAGTTCCTGTCTCTAGTTCCTCTCTCTGTAGTTCTTGTATCTTCTCAGTTCCTGTCTCTGGTTCCTCTCTCTGTAGTTCTTGTATCTTCTCAGTTCCTGTCTCTGTTTCCAGGCGTGTAGTTCTTGTATCTTCTCAGTTCCTGTCTCTGGTTCCTCTCTCTGTAGTTCTTGTATCTTCTCAGTTCCTGTCTCTGGTTCCTCTCTCTGTAGTTCTTGTATCTTCTCAGTTCCTGTCTCTAGTTCCTCTCTCTGTAGTTCTTGTATCTTCTCAGTTCCTGTCTCTGGTTCCTCTCTCTGTAGTTCTTGTATCTTCTCAGTTCCTGTCTCTGTTTCCAGGCGTGTAGTTCTTGTATCTTCTCAGTTCCTGTCTCTGGTTCCTCTCTCTGTAGTTCTTGTATCTTCTCAGTTCCTGTCTCTGGTTCCTCTCTCTGTAGTTCTTGTATCTTCTCAGTTCCTGTCTCTAGTTCCTCTCTCTGTAGTTCTTGTATCTTCTCAGTTCCTGTCTCTGGTTCCTCTCTCTGTAGTTCTTGTATCTTCTCAGTTCCTGTCTCTGGTTCCAGGCGTGGCGGTGCAGTTCCTGTGCTCTCCTCACTCTCAGAACCAGATGGAGAACATTCTGTCGTGTCTCGAGGCTCTTCAGGTTCTGCTGGACATTCCATTTCCCCGAAACCGCATCAGCAACGACCAGGTGTGTGCTCCAGGGGGCAGCAGAGAGATGAGACCTGGTTTAGTCCTGGTCTAGTGCTGGTTCTGACCCGGTTCTCCTCTGGTCCAGGGCCTGTCGGTGGAGCTCCTGTCGGTTCTTCACAGGCTGATGGTGACGCGTGAGTCCGAGGAGGTTCAGAGGTTGGTTCTGGATTTGCTCAAACGGGTGGTGTGCGCGGCGCAGGAGCACGTGTCCGAGAAACGCCACTCGGCCGAAGGTCAGGGGTCAAAGGGCGCGGGTCCCGGGCGAGGTACGATGTGGGGGTGACCGTTGTGTTGGTGTCCAGTGGACGACGGCGCGGCTGAGAAGGAGACTCTGCCGGTGTTTGGAGAAGGACGAGACACTGGAGGTCTGGTCCCCGGGAAGTCCCTGGTCTTCTCCGCTCTCCAGATCTGCCTCTGTGTTCTGGTCCGAAAACTGCCCCAACTCAGTCCAACGCTGTCCGGGACCAAGACCAAGACCGGGACGAAGACCGGGAGGGACAGCGGGTCCACAGGTGAGACCGAGGCGGAGGGACGGCGGGTCCACAGGTGTGACCGAGGTGGAGGGACAGCGGAGGGACCGAGGCGGAGGGACGGCGGGTCCACAGGTGAGACCGAGGTGGAGGGACAGGTGAGACCGAGGTGGAGGGACAGCGGGTCCACAGGTGAGACCGAGGTGGAGGGACAGCGGGTCCACAGGTGAGACCGAGGCGGAGGGACAGGTGAGACCGAGGTGGAGGGACAGCGGGTCCACAGGGTCCACAGGTGAGACCGAGGTGGAGGGACAGCGGGTCCACAGGTGAGACCGAGGTGGGAGGTGGAGGAACAGCGGGTCCACAGGTGAGACCGAGGTGGAGGGACAGCGGGTCCACAGGTGAGACCGAGGTGGAGGAACAGCGGGTCCACAGGTGAGACCGAGGTGGAGGGACAACGGGTCCACAGGTGAGACCGAGGTGGAGGGACAGCGGGTCCACAGGTGAGACCGAGGTGGAGGGACAGGTGAGACCGAGGTGGAGGGACAGCGGGTCCACAGGTGAGACCGAGGTGGAGGGACAGCGGGTCCACAGGTGAGACCGAGGCGGAGGGACAGGTGAGACCGAGGTGGAGGGACAGCGGGTCCACAGGGTCCACAGGTGAGACCGAGGTGGAGGGACAGCGGGTCCACAGGTGAGACCGAGGTGGAGGGACAGGTGGATGAACAGCGTGTCCACAGGTGAGACCGAGGTGGAGGGACAGCGGGTCCACAGGTGAGACCGAGGTGGAGGGACAGCGGGTCCACAGGTGAGACCGAGGTGGAGGGACAGCGGGTCCACAGGTGAGACCGAGGTGGAGGGACAGCGGGTCCACAGGTGAGACTGAGGTGGAGGAACAGCAGGTCCACAGGTGAGACCGGGGCGGAGGGACAGCGGGTCCACAGGTGAGACCGGGGCGGAGGGACAGCGGGTCCACAGGTGAGACCGAGGCGGAGGGACAGGTGAGACCGAGGTGGAGGGACAGCGGGTCCACAGGGTCCACAGGTGAGACCGAGGTGGAGGGACAGGTGAGACCGAGGGGGAGGGACAGCGGGTCCACAGGTGAGACGGGTCCACAGGTGAGACCGAGGTGGAGGGACAGCGGGTCCACAGGTGAGACCGAGGTGGAGGGACAGCGGGTCCACAGGTGAGACCGAGGTGGAGGGACAGCGGGTCCACAGGTGAGACCGAGGTGGAGGGACAGCGGGTCCACAGGTGAGACCGAGGTGGAGGGACAGCGGGTCCACAGGTGAGACCGAGGCGGAGGGACAGCGGGTCCACAGGTGAGACCGAGGTGGAGGGACAGCGGGTCCACAGGTGAGACGGGTCCACAGGTGAGACCGAGGCGGAGGGACAGCGGGTCCACAGGTGAGACCGAGGCGGAGGGACAGCGGGTCCACAGGTGAGACCGAGGCGGAGGAACAGCGGGTCCACAGGTGAGACCGAGGTGGAGGGACAGCGGGTCCACAGGTGAGACCGAGGTGGAGGGACAGCGGGTCCACAGGTGAGACCGAGGTGGAGGGACAGCGGGTCCACAGGTGAGACGGGTCCACAGGTGAGACCGAGGTGGAGGGACAGCGGGTCCACAGGTGAGACCGAGGCGGAGGGACAGCGGGTCCACAGGGTCCACAGGTGAGACCGAGGCGGAGGAACGGCGGGTCCACAGGTGAGACCGAGGCGGAGGGACAGCGGGTCCACAGGTGAGACCGAGGTGGAGGGACAGCGGGTCCACAGGTGAGACCGAGGCGGAGGGACAGCGGGTCCACAGGGTCCACAGGTGAGACCGAGGCGGCGGGACGGCGGATCCACAGGTGAGACCGAGGCGGAGGGACAGCGGGTCCACAGGTGAGACCGAGGCGGAGGGACAGCGGGTCCACAGGTGAGACCGAGGCGGAGGAACGGCGGGTCCACAGGTGAGACCGAGGTGGAGGGACAACGGGTCCACAGGGTCCACAGGTGAGACCGAGGCGGAGGGACAGCGGGTCCACAGGTGAGACCGAGGTGGAGGGACGGCGGGTCCACAGGTGAGACCGAGGCGGAGGGACAGCGGGTCCACAGGTGAGACCGAGGTGGAGGGACAGCGGGTCCACAGGTGAGACCGAGGTGGAGGGACAGCGGGTCCACAGGTGAGACCGAGGTGGAGGGACAGCTGGTCCACAGGTGAGACCGAGGTGGAGGGACAGCGGGTCCACAGGTGAGACCGAGGTGGAGGGACAGCTGGTCCACAGGTGAGACCGAGGGGGAGGGACAGCGGGTCCACAGGTGAGACCGAGGTGGAGGGACAGCGGGTCCACAGGTGAGACCGAGGTGGAGGGACGGCGGGTCCACAGGTGAGACCGAGGTGGAGGGACGGCGGGTCCACAGGTGAGACCGAGGTGGAGCCAGAGTGATCATCTGTGAAGGACAGGCCTGTTTCTATCTTCTGTCTCCGTCTTTATAATAAGTACAGTAAGGTGTCCCAGCTGTAGTGAGGCACATTTTCAAGTTTAAAGTAGCAGCTAACATTAGCTTGAACAGGAAACGATCCATAGTTTTCCATTTGAGACAAAAAGCTGAATAATTGAGTCTGTTTACGTCATAAACGTGAAATCTAAGTTAAATAAATGTTAGGGCTTGAAAATAAGGACCTCGATGCAGAGTCCAGAAGCAAAAATAATGTATTAACAAAAGGTGTTTTTGGTCCTGTGGGCTCTGAGCAGGTTCAGTGAGGCAGAAGTACAATCTGGTGATGTGTGAAGATGAGCCCAGAGTCTTTATCCTGCAGTGATGAGATGATAGAGGGCAGCTGTGCTCAGAGACCACACCCAACAGGAGCCAAACCTGGAACAACAAACGCACCAAACCAGGACCACACGAGGGCGCCAAACACAAAGCCATAACAATAAACCCGTATGATTCAGGGTCTTAGGTTTGATCTGCCTTTAACATAATATAACACAATATTTGGGAGTTTTAGCAAACTTTTTTTTCATTCAAAGACGTCACAGTGGAATGAGGGCGCCCTCTGGTGGAGAAACTGTGTATTACACGTGTAGATTAAATCAAGACGTGAAATGTGCAGCCGACCTGCAAAATGTGTCACTCAGTGACGGTTAATCAGGTTCTTTCAGTCTCGTTGTGGTTCTTTCAGTCTCGTCGTGGTTCTTTCAGTCTCGTCGTGGTTCTTTCAGTCTCGTCGTGGTTCTTTCAGTCTCGTCGTGGTTCTTTCAGTCTCGTTGTGGTTCCTTCAGTCTCGTTGTGGTTCTTTCAGTCTCGTTGTGTTGTTTCAGTCTCGTCGTGGTTCTTTCAGTCTCGTCGTGGTTCTTTCAGTCTCGTTGTGGTTCTTTTAGTCTCATTGTGGTTCTTTCAGTCTCGTTGTGGTTCTTTCAGTCTCGTTGTGTTGTTTCAGTCTCGTCGTGGTTCTTTCAGTCTCGTTGTGGTTCTTTCAGTCTCGTTGTGGTTCTTTCAGTCTCGTCGTGGTTCTTTCAGTCTCGTCGTGGTTCTTTCAGTCTCGTCGTGGTTCTTTCAGTCTCGTCGCGGTTCTTTCAGTCTCGTCGTGGTTCTTTCAGTCTCGTTGTGGTTGTTTCAGTCTCGTCGTGGTTCTTTCAGTCTCGTCGTGGTTCTTTAAGTCTCGTGGTTCTTTCAGTCTCGTTGTGGTTGTTTCAGTCTCGTCGTGGTTCTTTCAGTCTCGTCGTGGTTCTTTCAGTCTCGTCGTGGTTCTTTCAGTCTCGTCGTGGTTCTTTCAGTCTCGTCGTGGTTCTTTCAGTCTCGTCGTGGTTCTTTCAGTCTCGTCGTGGTTCTTTCAGTCTCGTCGTGGTTCTTTCAGTCTCGTTGTGGTTCTTTCAGTCTCGTCGTGGTTCTTTCAGTCTCGTCGTGGTTCTTTTAGTCTCGTCGTGGTTCTTTCAGTCTCGTCGTGGTTCTTTCAGTCTCGTCGTGGTTCTTTCAGTCTCGTCGTGGTTCTTTCAGTCTCGTCGTGGTTCTTTCAGTCTCGTCGTGGTTCTTTCAGTCTCGTCGTGGTTCTTTCAGTCTCGTTGTGGTTGTTTCAGTCTCGTTGTGGTTGTTTCAGTCTCGTCGTGGTTCTTTCAGTCTCGTCGTGGTTCTTTCAGTCTCGTCGTGGTTCTTTCAGTCTCGTCGTGGTTCTTTCAGTCTCGTCGTGGTTCTTTTAGTCTCGTCGTGGTTCTTTCAGTCTCGTCGTGGTTCTTTCAGTCTCGTCGTGGTTCTTTCAGTCTCGTCGTGGTTCTTTCAGTCTCGTCGTGGTTCTTTCAGTCTCGTCGTGGTTCTTTCAGTCTCGTTGTGGTTCTTTCAGTCTCGCTGTGGTTCTTTTGGTCTCGTCGTGGTTCTTTCAGTCTCGTCGTGGTTCTTTCAGTCTCGTCGTGGTTCTTTCAGTCTCGTCGTGGTTCTTTCAGTCTCGTCGTGGTTCTTTTAGTCTCGTCGTGGTTCTTTCAGTCTCGTCGTGGTTCTTTCAGTCTCGTAGTGGTGCTTTCAGTCTCGTCGTGGTTCTTTCAGTCTCGTCGTGGTTCTCTCAGTCTCGTCGTGGTTCTTTCAGTCTCGTCGTGGTTCTTTCAGTCTCGTTGTGGTTCTTTCAGTCTCGTTGTGTTCTTGTGTGTTGCAGCGTCACACAGTGAGGTTTGGAGCCTGTCGGACTCAGACTGTGATCTCGTCTCTTCGGCTCTGTTTGTTCTCTCTGAGCTGCCGTCGCTCTGCTCTCCTGAAGGTCAGAACTTACACTCTCTGCACTTGTCTCTAATTGGCTGCTGTGTCCTCCTCTGTGTCCTCCTCTGTGTCCTCCTCTCCTCTGATTGGCCTCTGTGTCCTCCTCTGTGTCCTCCTCTGTGTCCTCCTCTCCTCTGATTGGCTCTGTGTCCTCCTCTGTGTCCTCCTCTGTGTCCTCCTCTGTGTCCTACTCTCCTCTGTGTCCTCCTCTGTGTCCTCCTCTGTGTCCTCCTCTCCTCTGATTGGCTCTGTGTCCTCCTCTGTGTCCTCCTCTGTGTCCTCCTCTGTGTCCTCCTCTCCTCTGATTGGCCTCTGTGTCCTCCTCTGTGTCCTCCTCTCCTCTGATTGGCTCTGTGTCCTCATCTCCTCTGATTGGCTCTGTGTCCTCCTCTCCTCTGATTGGCCTCTCCGTCCTCCTCTGTGTCCTCCTCTGTGTCCTCCTCTCCTCTGATTGGCTCTGTGTCCTCCTCTCCTCTGATTGGCCTCTGTGTCCTCCTCTGTGTCCTCCTCTGTGTCCTCCTCTCCTCTGATTGGCTCTGTGTCCTCCTCTGTGTCCTCCTCTCCTCTGATTGGCTCTGTGTCCTCCTCTGTGTCCTCCTCTGTGTCCTCCTCTCGTCTGATTGGCTCTGTGTCCTCCTCTGTGTCCTCCTCTGTGTCCTCCTCTGTGTCCTCCTCTCCTCTGATTGGCTGTGTCCTCCTCTCCTCTGATTGGCTCTGTGTCCTCCTCTGTGTCCTCCTCTCCTCTGATTGGCTCTGTGTCCTCCTCTGTGTCCTCCTCTCCTCTGATTGGCCTCTGTGTCCTCCTCTGTGTCCTCCTCTGTGTCCTCCTCTCCTCTGATTGGCTCTGTGTCCTCCTCTCCTCTGATTGGCCTCTGTGTCCTCCTCTGTGTCCTCCTCTCCTCTGATTGGCTCTGTGTCCTCCTCTGTGTCCTCCTCTCCTCTGATTGGCTCTGTGTCCTCCTCTGTGTCCTCCTCTGTGTCCTCCTCTCCTCTGATTGGCCTCTGTGTCCTCCTCTCCTCTGATTGGCTCTGTGTCCTCCTCCTCTGTGTCCTCCTCCTCTCCTCTGATTGGCTCTGTGTCCTCCTCTGTGTCCTCCTCTCCTCTGATTGGCCTCTGTGTCCTCGATCTCTGTGTCCTCCTCTGATTGGCCTCTGTGTCCTCCTCTGTGTCCTCCTCTGTGTCCTCCTCTGTGTCCTCCTCTGTGTCCTCCTCTCCTCTGATTGGCTGTGTCCTCCTCTGTGTCCTCCTCTCCTCTGATTGGCTCTGTGTCCTCCTCTGTGTCCTCTGATTGGCTCTGTGTCCTCCTCTCCTCTGATTGGCTCTGTGTCCTCCTCTGTGTCCTCTTCTCCTCTGATTGGCTCTGTGTCCTCCTCTGTGTCCTCCTCTGTGTCCTCCTCTCCTCTGATTGGCCTCTGTGTCCTCCTCTCCTCTGATTGGCTCTGTGTCCTCCTCTGTGTCCTCCTCTCCTCTGATTGGCCTCTGTGTCCTCCTCTGTGTCCTCCTCTCCTCTGATTGGCTCTGTGTCCTCCTCTGTGTCCTCCTCTGTGTCCTCCTCTCCTCTGATTGGCTGTGTCCTCCTCTGTGTCCTCCTCTCCTCTGATTGGCCTCTGTGTCCTCCTCTCCTCTGATTGGCTGTGTCCTCCTCTCCTCTGATTGGCCTCTGTGTCCTCCCTCTGTGTCCTCCTCTCTGTGTCCTCCCTCTCCTCTGATCGGCTGTGTCCTCCTCTCCTCTGATCCTCCTCTGTGTCTCCTCTGATTGGTCCTCCTCTGTGTCCTCCCCTCTCCTCTGATTGGCCTCTGTGTCCTCCTCTCCTCTGATTGGCCTCTGTGTCCTCCTCTCCTCTGATTGGCCTCTGTGTCCTCCTCTGTGTCCTCCTCTCCTCTGATTGGCCTCTGTGTCCTCCTCTCCTCTGATTGGCCTCTGTGTCCTCCTCTCCTCTGATTGGCTCTGTGTCCTCCTCTGTGTCCTCCTCTCCTCTGATTGGCTGTGTCCTCCTCTCCTCTGATTGGCCTCTGTGTCCTCCTCTCCTCTGATTGGCCTCTGTGTCCTCCTCTGTGTCCTCCTCTCCTCTGATTGGCTCTGTGTCCTCCTCTCCTCTGATTGGCTCTGTGTCCTCCTCTCCTCTGATTGGCCTCTGTGTCCTCCTCTGTGTCCTCCTCTCCTCTGATTGGCCTCTGTGTCCTCCTCTCCTCTGATTGGCTGTGTCCTCCTCTGTGTCCTCCTCTCCTCTGATTGGCCTCTGTGTCCTCCTCTGTGTCCTCCTCTCCTCTGATTGGCTGTGTCCTCCTCTCCTCTGATTGGCTCTGTGTCCTCCTCTGTGTCCTCCTCTCCTCTGATTGGCTGTGTCCTCCTCTCCTCTGATTGGCTCTGTGTCCTCCTCTGTGTCCTCCTCTCCTCTGATTGGCTGTGTCCTCCTCTCCTCTGATTGGCCTCTGTGTCCTCCTCTCCTCTGATTGGCCTCTGTGTCCTCCTCTGTGTCCTCCTCTGTGTCCTCCTGTGTCCTCCTCTCCTCTGATTGGCCTCTGTGTCCTCCTCTGTGTCCTCCTCTGTGTCCTCCTCTCCTCTGATTGGCTCTGTGTCCTCCTCTCCTCTGATTGGCTCTGTGTCCTCCTCTCCTCTGATTGGCTGTGTCCTCCTCTCCTCTGATTGGCTGTGTCCTCAGGTAGCGTCAGTGTCCTGCCCTCGGTGCTGTACCTGCTGCTGGGCGTGCTCAGAGCTCTGGTGCGTCGGCCTCGTGCTGCTCCAGGTGAAGACACAGACACACTGGGCCTTTTCCTTCTTGTCCAGTTCTGTTCTTTTGGACATTTTAATGTTAAACAGATGGTTTTACTTTTCAAACATTAACTTTCTCGAGTGGAAAGTGTCTCTTTGATAAAAACTGAACAAAAGACAAGTTTTTAAATTAAAATGAAAAGAATTAGGAATACATCATTTATAAATGAAATACTGTTTTACTGTTTGTAGTTATGTCTTTCCTGTTTGATTGTGATGTTAGTCAAACATTGTGTGTTTTAAAGAAGGATCCAGGAGCTGCTGCCGAGCTAACGACCGAGCTAACTGAACTAAACCTGAACTAGACTAAACCTTAACCCTAAACCGACCCCCATCCTAAACTACTACAAACATCATTCACAACATTAAGTTTATTTATTTCCCCAGGTCTGGTCCCTGGTCTGGTCCCTGGTCCGGTCCCTGGTCCGGTCCCTGGTCCGGTCCCTGGTCTGGTTCAGTCCTGTCTTCAGTCCTTCAGGGCGGTTCTGTTGAGTCCGATGAGTCGACAGGAGAAAAGTCGAGAGTCCTGGGTCCAACTTCTGCAGTCGGCCCTGAGCTCTCTGCTGCTGCTCTGGGAAAATGGTACTATACTAGTACTACTACTGTAGTACTATTAAACTACTACTACTGTAGTACTATTAAACTACTGCTACTGCTACTTCTAATACTACAACAATTACAGCTGCTGCTGCTCTGGTAAACTGGTACTTCTAACTCCAATACTTCTACAACTACAGTTCCGTCATCATTAATACAGACGGTAAACAGGAGTGGCCCTAAAACAGAGCCCTGGGGAACTCCCTGAGAGAAAATCGGAGCGTGATCTGTTTAAACGCGCTGAGCCCAGTGAGATGGTTTGGCAAGTTTGGACTGACGCGAACTGTTTAAAATCATTTCAAGACTTTAAGCTGATGTTTCCTCAAACGTGTGACGATAATAAGCCCCAGTTCAGCTGATCCTCTGATCCTGAACCTTTGGGGCTCAAACAAATGTGACTTTGTGAAGCTCAGACTCAGTTTTGGCTCTGATTTGAGTCACGAGCTCAGCACAGTTTCTTTGGTGAATATAACTGAGTGAAGCTGGAGTGTGGAGGAGGCTCTGATTGGCTGGGAGGGCATCTGACTCTTGTGTCTGCAGATGATCCTGAGGTGCAGTTGGACCAGAGCTCGCTCCTGTCAGCTCTGTCTCTGTTCCTGCTCTGCTCCTCGGCCTCCGACGTCTGCTGCGGGTCACGTCTGAGCCACCGCAGCCTGGACAAGTTCATCTGCGCCATGGACTCCAAAGACCCACAGGTGAGACCCGGGCGAGGCCCACAGGTGAGACCGGGCGAGGCCCACAGGTGAGACCCTCAGGTGAGACCCTCAGGTGAGACCCTCAGGTGAGACCCACAGGTGAGACCCACAGGTGAGACCCACAGGTGAGACCCACAGGTGAGAGACCCACAGGTGAGACCCGGGCGAGGCCCACAGGTGAGACCCTCAGGTGAGACCCACAGGTGAGACCCACAGGTGAGACCCACAGGTGAGACCCACAGGTGAGACCCACAGGTGAGACCCGGGCGAGGCCCACAGGTGAGACCCTCAGGTGAGACCCACAGGTGAGACCCACAGGTGAGACCCACAGGTGAGACCCACAGGTGAGACCCACAGGTGAGACCCGGGCGAGGCCCACAGGTGAGACCCGGGCGAGGCCCACAGGTGAGACCCACAGGTGAGACCGGGCGAGGCCCACAGGTGAGACCCACAGGCGAGACCCACAGGTGAGACCCACAGGTGAGACCCACAGGTGAGACCCTCAGGTGAGACCCACAGGTGAGACCCTCAGGTGAGACCCGGGTGAGACCCACAGGTGAGACCCACAGGTGAGACCCACAGGCGAGGCCCACAGGTGAGACCCTCAGGTGAGCCCTACAGGCGAGACCCACAGGTGAGACCCACAGGCGAGGCCCACAGGTGAGACCCACAGGTGAGACCCGGGCGAGACCCACAGGTGAGACCCTCAGGTGAGCCCTACAGGCGAGACCCACAGGTGAGACCCTCAGGTGAGACCCACAGGTGAGACCCACAGGTGAGACCCACAGGTGAGACCCACAGGTGAGACCCACAGGTGAGACCCACAGGCGAGGCCCACAGGTGAGACCCTCAGGTGAGCCCTACAGGCGAGACCCACAGGTGAGACCCACAGGCGAGGCCCACAGGTGAGACCCACAGGTGAGACCCGGGCGAGACCCACAGGTGAGACCCACAGGTGAGACCCACAGGTGAGACCCACAGGTGAGACCCTCAGGTGAGACCCACAGGTGAGACCCTCAGGTGAGACCCGGGCGAGACCCACAGGTGAGACCCACAGGTGAGACCCACAGGTGAGACCCACAGGCGAGGCCCACAGGTGAGACCCTCAGGTGAGCCCTACAGGCGAGACCCACAGGTGAGACCCACAGGTGAGACCCTCAGGTGAGACCCACAGGTGAGACCCGGGCGAGGCCCACAGGTGAGACCCACAGGTGAGACCCACAGGTGAGACCCACAGGTGAGACCCACAGGTGAGACCCACAGGTGAGACCCACAGGTGAGACCCACAGGTGAGACCCACAGGTGAGACCCACAGGTGAGACCCACAGGTGAGACCCACAGGTGAGACCCACAGGTGAGACCCACAGGCGAGGCCCACAGGTGAGACCCACAGGTGAGACCCGGGCGAGGCCCACAGGTGAGACCCACAGGTGAGACCGGGCGAGGCCCACAGGTGAGACCCACAGGTGAGACCCGGGCGAGGCCCACAGGTGAGACCCACAGGTGAGACCGGGCGAGGCCCACAGGTGAGACCCACAGGTGAGACCCGGGCGAGGCCCACAGGTGAGACCCGGGCGAGGCCCACAGGTGAGACCCACAGGTGAGACCGGGCGAGGCCCACAGGTGAGACCCACAGGTGAGACCCACAGGTGAGACCCTCAGGTGAGACCCACAGGTGAGACCCACAGGTGAGACCCACAGGTGAGACCCACAGGTGAGACCCACAGGTGAGACCCACAGGCGAGGCCCACAGGTGAGACCCTCAGGTGAGACCCACAGGTGAGACCCACAGGTGAGACCCACAGGTGAGACCCACAGGTGAGACCCACAGGTGAGACCCACAGGTGAGACCCACAGGTGAGACCCTCAGGTGAGACCCTCAGGTGAGACCCTCAGGTGAGACCCACAGGCGAGGCCCACAGGTGAGACCCTCAGGTGAGCCCTACAGGCGAGACCCACAGGTGAGACCCACAGGCGAGGCCCACAGGTGAGACCCACAGGTGAGACCCGGGCGAGACCCACAGGTGAGACCCTCAGGTGAGCCCTACAGGCGAGACCCACAGGCGAGACCCTCAGGTGAGACCCACAGGTGAGACCGGGCGAGGCCCACAGGTGAGACCCACAGGTGAGACCCACAGGTGAGACCCTCAGGTGAGACCCACAGGTGAGACCCACAGGTGAGACCCTCAGGTGAGACCCTCAGGTGAGACCCACAGGTGAGACCCACAGGTGAGACCCACAGGTGAGACCCTCAGGTGAGACCCTCAGGTGAGACCCTCAGGTGAGACCCGGGCGAGACCCACAGGTGAGACCCACAGGTGAGACCCACAGGCGAGGCCCACAGGTGAGACCCTCAGGTGAGCCCTACAGGCGAGACCCACAGGTGAGACCCACAGGCGAGGCCCACAGGTGAGACCCACAGGTGAGACCCGGGCGAGACCCACAGGTGAGACCCTCAGGTGAGACCCACAGGTGAGACCCACAGGTGAGACCCACAGGTGAGACCCACAGGTGAGACCCACAGGTGAGACCCACAGGTGAGACCCTCAGGTGAGACCCACAGGTGAGACCCACAGGTGAGACCCACAGGTGAGACCCACAGGTGAGACCCTCAGGTGAGACCCACACGAGAGACCCACAGGTGAGCCCCTGGTGAGACCCACAGGTGAGACCCACAGGTGAGACCCACAGGTGAGACCCACAGGTGAGACCCACAGGTGAGACCCCAGGTGAGACCCACAGGTGAGACCACAGGCGAGGCCCACAGGTGAGACCTCAGGTGAGCCCTGAGACCCACAGGTGAGACCCACAGACCTGAGACCAGGTGAGACCCACAGGTGAGACCCTCAGGTGAGCCCCACAGGCGAGACCCACAGGTGAGACCACAGGTGAGACCCACAGGTGAGACCGAGACCCACAGGTGAGACCCACAGGTGAGACCCACAGGTGAGACCCACAGGTGAGACCCACAGGTGAGACCCACAGGTGAGACCCTCAGGTGAGACCCACAGGTGAGACCCACAGGTGAGACCCACAGGTGAGACCCACAGGTGAGACCCTCAGGTGAGACCCTCAGGTGAGACCCGGGCGAGACCCACAGGTGAGACCCACAGGTGAGACCCACAGGCGAGGCCCACAGGTGAGACCCTCAGGTGAGCCCTACAGGCGAGACCCACAGGTGAGACCCACAGGCGAGGCCCACAGGTGAGACCCACAGGTGAGACCCGGGCGAGACCCACAGGTGAGACCCTCAGGTGAGCCCTACAGGCGAGACCCACAGGCGAGACCCTCAGGTGAGACCCACAGGTGAGACCCACAGGTGAGACCCACAGGTGAGACCCACAGGTGAGACCCTCAGGTGAGACCCGGGCGAGACCCACAGGTGAGACCCACAGGTGAGACCCACAGGCGAGGCCCACAGGTGAGACCCTCAGGTGAGACCCTCAGGTGAGCCCTACAGGCGAGACCCACAGGTGAGACCCACAGGCGAGGCCCACAGGTGAGACCCACAGGTGAGACCCACAGGTGAGACCCACAGGTGAGACCCACAGGTGAGACCCGGGCGAGACCCACAGGTGAGACCCACAGGTGAGACCCACAGGCGAGGCCCTCAGGTGAGACCCACAGGTGAGACCCGGGCGAGACCCACAGGTGAGACCCTCAGGTGAGCCCTACAGGCGAGACCCACAGGCGAGACCCACAGGTGAGACCCACAGGCGAGACCCACAGGTGAGACCCACAGGTGAGACCCACAGGCGAGGCCCACAGGTGAGACCCACAGGTGAGACCCACAGGCGAGGCCCACAGGTGAGACCCGGGCGAGGCCCACAGGTGAGACCCTCAGGTGAGACCCACAGGTGAGACCCACTGTTGAGTCCTGGTTTAGTCCTGGTTCAGTCCTGCATTAGTCCTGGTTTTAGTCCTGGTTCAGTCCTGGTTTAGTCCTGCATTAGTCCTGCTTTAGTCCTGCTTTAGTCCTGGTTCAGTCCTGGTTCAGTCCTGGTCTAATCCTGGTTCAGTCCTGGTTCAGTCCCTGGTTCAGTCCTGGTTCAGTCCTGGTTCAGTCCTGGTTCAGTCCTGGTTCAGTCCTGGTTCAGTCCTGGTCTGTGCTCTGGTCTGTGCAGGTCCGGTCCGTGTGTTTCCAGCTGCTGGTGTCTCTGTTCCAGACTCCAGATCCACTCTCTGGACTCTACATCCGGGCCTTGGGTCCAGCTCTGGTCCGGTTTCTGAAGGTAAAGGACTCACCTGAGACTCCACAGGTGTGAGGTCAGAGACGGAGCGCGAGGCAGGGCAGCCACACCCACGCTCTGTGCCCCGGGGCGGCTGTGGCTGGGGCCCCTGCGCCCCGGGGCGGCTGTGGCCCCTGCGCCCCGGGGTGGCTGTGGCTGCTGTGGCCCCTGCGCCCCGGGGTGGCTGTGGCTGCTGTGGCCCCTGCGCCCCGGGGCGGCTGTGGCTGTGGCCGTGGCCCCTGCGCCCCGGGGCGGCTGTGGCTGTTGCCCCTGCGCCCGGGCGGCTGTGGCTGTGGCCGTGGCCCCTGCGCCCCGGGGCGGCTGTGGCTGTGGCCGTGGCCCCTGCGCCCCGGGGCGGCTGTGGCTGCTGTGGCCCCTGCGCCCCGGGGTGGCTGTGGCTGCTGTGGCCCCTGTGCCCTGGGGCGGCCGTGGCCCCTGCGCCCCGGGGCGGCTGTGGCTGTGGCCCCTGCGCCCCGGGGCGGCTGTGGCGGTGCTGTAACCCTGGTCTTGGTTCCAGGGCGTGGAGCGTTCTCGGCCTCAGACTCAGGAGGAGCTTGACCCGGTTCTGGAGGCCGTGAGAGCCACAGAGACCCTGGTCCAAGCGGCAGAACTGACCCACCGTGAGTACTGGGACTGGACCGGGACTGGGACTGGACTGGGACTGGGACTGGACCGGGACCGGGACTGGACCAGGACTGGACCGGGACTGAACCGGGACTAGGCCGGGACTGAGCCGGGACTGGACCGGGACAGGGCCGGGACTGGACCGGGACTGGACCGGGACTGGACCGGGACTGAATCAGGACTGGGACTGGACCAGGACTGGACCGGGACTGGACCAGGACTGGACCGGGACTGGACCAGGACTGAACCTGGACTGGGACTGGACCGGGACTGAACCAGGACTCTCTGCACAGGGCCTCAGTTGGTGTCTCTGCTGCTGCCGCTGCTCGTCTCGTTCTTATTGGATGAGAACGCTCTAAGCTCCGCCCCCTCGGCCTCTCGCTCGCTGCACGACTTTGCCCTGAAGGATCTGATGAGGATCGGACCCCAGCACCCCCTGGTGTTCAGGTGGGACCGACACACACACTGTACACACACACACACACACACACACACACTGTACACACACTCTCTCTCTCTCTCTCACACACACACACACACACACACACACTGTACACACACTCTCTCTCTCTCTCTCACACACACACACACACACACACACACTGTACACACACTCTCTCTCTCTCTCTCTCTTCTCTAAATCCTGGTCCTGCTCAGGTCGGTCATGAGTTCGTGTCCGGAGCTGAAGTCTCGTCTTGAGGCCGCGATCCGAGTGAACCAGGACCAGCTCCGGTCCAAACCCGGCTCCGAGTCCTCGCCCCGAGACCAGAACCAGACCAAGAACCAGGCCAAGACTCCCTCCATCAAACTGAAGACCAACTTCCTCTGAGCCACTCGACCAGGTCCCGGTCCAGGTCCAGGTCCCGGTCCAGGTCGGGTCCCATTACGTCACTCAGACACACTTAGACGTTAAACAGAGCCACAGTGTTTTAACCTTTTAGGAGTTTCTCTTTGTTTTGGTGTCATTTTTCTGACTTTATTGTTTTACAGATGTTTGTCTTTTGCTTTACTCGTTCTGTTTGAGCTTCTTTAACTTAAACAGTAGATAGTTTCATTTTCAACTTCTTGTCATGAATCTGTTAAAGGCCTTATGCGTTTGAGATTTTAACTGTAATAAACACTACATAGAGATAGTTTTAGTAAAAAACAAGAAAATGTGAAAACGTTTAACACAGATTGAACATATTACATTAAAAAAGGAAAAAAGAAGGGACCAATGTTTTAGTCAGAAATCCTGTTTATTTTTCATGTAAGTGATTCGAGCAGATGGTTTTACATCAGATGCCCTCCCATTCTCAGCTGCGACTGAGGCGGAGGTGCTTTGCTCAGAGACACAACAACAGTCCCAACAAAAGCATCAGGATAAACCCTTTAAAAGTCCTAAACTCCAGAAGAAAACATTTTCAATTATGAACTCAACAAATATTGTTTATACATTTAATTTTTTACATAAATGAGCCACAGTTTGACATGTTTGGATTCTTTATTTAAAAATAAGAAAAATCACAAAATTAACTCTTGTTTGATGGATACGAAATGTAACAATGAGTCAATAATTATTATTTTTTGTTCAGACTTTTAAAGGGTCTATTGTGTGTTTTAAAGGGGCTATCATGTGTGTGTGTTTAAAGGGGCTATCGTGTGTGTGTGTTTAAAGGGGCTGTCGTGTGTGTTTAAAGGGGCTGTCGTGTGTTTGTTTAAAGGGTCTATCGTGTGTGTGTTTAAAGGGGCTGTTGTGTGTGTGTGTTTAAAGGGTCTGTCGTGTGTTTGTTTAAAGGGTCTATCGTGTGTGTGTGTTTAAAGGGGCTATCGTGTGTGTGTGTGTGTTTAAAGGGGCTATCGTGTGTGTGTTTAAAAGGGTCTGTCGTGTGTTTAAAGGGGCTATTGTGTGTGTGTGTGTGTTTAAAGGGGCTATCGTGTGTGTGTTTAAAGGGGCTATCGTGTCTGTCTTTTAAAGGGCCTGTCGTGTGTGTTTAAAGGGGCTATCGTGTGTGTGTTTAAAGGGTCTGTCGTGTGTTTAAAGGGCCTGTCGTGTGTGTTTAAAGGGGCTATTGTGTGTGTGTGTTTAAAGGGCCTGTCGTGTGTTTAAAGGGCCTGTTGTGTGTTTAAAGGGTCTGTCGTGTGTTTAAAGGGCCTGTCGTGTGTGTTTAAAGGGGCTATTGTGTGTGTGTGTGTGTGTGTGTTTAAAGGGCCTGTCGTGTGTTTAAAGGGCCTGTCGTGTGTGTGTGTTTAAAGGGCCTGTCGTGTGTGTGTTTAAAGGGCCTGTCGTGTGTTTCGTTGTAGAACGTTTGGAAAAGCCTTAAACGTCAGCACTTTAACATAAACACGACACTAACAGGGGTTTTGTATTTACAGTTTTCATTTTGTGACTTGAATGTGACACAACAAGAAGCAATAAAACGTACGAATGTTTAACTAAATAATCTCTCTTGATTCAAAGCTGAAAACATTGAATTTTATCGTTTAAAAGTGCAATCTGGAGAAAAAGCCAGCGCCGTTGAATAATCAGTAAAATAAAAGCCAAGAAAACAAGACGAGAAAATGGCACAAACGAGTATAAAACACTCTACAAACGAGCTCTAAACATTTAACTTTTTAAACAAAACTATTCAGGACGTTTTTAATGCTGTTTTCAAAATAAAGAAAAATGGTCGCTTCATTTGGTACAACTCTTACATATGTAGTCCTGGTTTAGACCTGGTTTAGGCCTGGTTTAGTCCTGGTTTAGACCTGGTTTAGACCTGATTTAGTCCTGGTTTAGTCCTGGTTTAGTCCTGGTTTAGACCTGGTTTAGACCTGGTTCAGTCCTGGTTCAGTCCTGGTTTAGACCTGGTTTAGACCTGGTTCAGTCCTGGTTCAGTCCTGGTTTAGTCCTGGTTTAGTCCTGGTTTAGTCCTGGTTTGGTCCTGTTTAAAGGAGCTGTACCTGATGTACTGTGTTACAGTAACATTTGTTTTGGCTGTAATGTCTTGCATTATGGTTATTTTTAAAACTTTTTTACTCCCAGCAGTAAAATGACTTGTGCCGTTCAATAATTGACAAAACAAAAGATCGTAGAAAGGGTTTCAGGGGTCGTCATCCAGACGCTGTTTGAAGATCGAGACGTTTCAACTTCTATCCAAAAGTCATTGTCAATCTGAGAGCTGGTCTGGGAGCTCAGGCTTATATGCTACTCTAAGTAGTGAGAGTCCTGCCCCCAGGGAGGAGTCACTGAACGCCTGTCTTTGTTTGGAAAATTGTTTGTCTAGTGTCACCTGAAACTCGATAATTGGCCTGTCTTTGTTAGTTTAATAGTTGGCCCTGCCCAGTTTCGCCCTGGTCCAAATCAATGGACCAGTCAAATGCTAATGAGGTCATCAGCAGTGAGGAGGGAGCTACAGCCATCAATAGAACAATAGATCTAAGACAATAATAGACCTGAGCCACAGGTGAAACTGGGCAGGGCCAAATATTAAACTAACAAAGACAGGCCAATTATCGAGTTTCAGGTGACACTAGACAAACAATTTTCCAAACAAAGACAGGCGTTCAGTGACTCCTCCCTGTGGGCAGGACTCTCACTACTTAGAGCAGCATAAGCCTGAGTTCCCAGACCAGCTCTCAGATTGACAATGACTTTTGGATAAAAGTCGAAACGTCTCGATCTTCAAACAGTTTCCGGATGACGACCCTGAAACCCTTTCTACGATGAACCACACCTGGACGAATGAGGGTTTACATCGACCAAAACAAAAGACAGCGCCTGCTTCGGCACGTCTTCTGCGTGAGTGACGTGTGAGGGACCTGCCCATCTGCTCAGAGATTGGAGAATGGGCTGAGATCGTAACAAACGGAAAAAAACCCATGGACGAAGTATGTATTCATGATTTTAGGATTCTCGTTGTCTTTTACATTAATTCTGTCTGAGCTGGAGCTGGTGTCGTGTTCATAAATGAAGTGGTTTTGTAAAAATCAGGTCCAGGTCCTCGAGGACACGCCCCGGGACAGTGAGCTGTACCTAATGAAGTGTCCTTCAGGAGGACAGTCTGTGTCTGCGGCCTCTGGAGGCAGGTCTCTGAGGAGTGCGCCTGTCGTCATGTTTGTCCCGGCGCTGGTCCTGGTCCTGGCGCTCGTCCCTGTCCTGGTCCTGGTCCTGGCGCTCGCCCCTGTCCTCGTCCCTGTCCTGGTCCCTGTCCTGGTCGTCTGGAGCCGCAGCAGACGTCTGAGAGTGTCCTCCTCCTTCAGACGTGAAGATGGACAGAAACACGGACGGATAAAGCTGAACCTGGACCAGAACCAAGAGAAGAGGACTTTAACCACTGCAGGTCACACCCAAACAGCCTGTGACACCTGATGACATCACAGAGTGGAACAAACACTTTATCGTTTGAGACCGACCTGTTCGAAGACGCCCAGAGTCTGCAGACCCTCACGGAACCTGCACAAACACAAGCGCTGAGTCTCTGGTCTGGTCTAGTCCCAGTCTAGTCCTAGTCCCGGTCCAGTCCCGGTCCAGTCCTAGTCCCGGTTCAGTCTCGGTCCTGGTCCAGTCTCGGTCCAGGTCCAGTCCCGGTCCAGGTCCAGTCCCAGTCCAAGTCCAGGTCTGACCTCTGCAGAGGGAGCTGCATCCTGGTGATCATGCTGAAGGCGATGAGGTCGTCCACAAGCCCCGCCCTCTGATCCAGGCTCCTGATTGGTCGGTTACAGCCGGACAGAGTCAGGTGATCGGAGCAGGACGAGAGGACGGTCTGGAGCTCCGAGACGGAGCGCGCCGCTTCGATCTGAAGACGAGGACAGTCAGGAGGAAGAGGCTTTGACTTGAGATTTCACATAAAAAAGAAACCGTTTTAGACAAAACGAGAGCCTCGAGCGAAAACTGATCCCAACGTCAGGCGTCACCAAGAAAAGTCACTGCACCAAGTCAGAGGAACATAACTCTGGAGCTGAAGTGAGTCTGATGGACGTCAAAGTGAACTTTATGTTTGGAGGAAACGTCTGAAACACTTTGTTCAACAAAGAGTCTCAGCTCAGACCCAGGAACTCACAATAACTTCACAAACTCCCCCAGACTCTGCTGGGACTGGGGCCTCACTCTGTCAGGGGCCCTCGGGGGCCTCACTCTGTCAGGGGCCCTCACTCTGTGCTGGTCGGGGCCCTCGGGGGCCTCACACTGTTAAGGGCCCTCGGGGGCCTCACTCTGTGCTGGTCAGGGCCCTCACTCTGTCAGGGGCCCTCGGGGGCCTCACTCACCTTCAGGACGGTGCTGGTCAGGGGGGAGCCGGGCGTCAGGTGGCCCAGCGTCAGAGGCTGGTTCTGGGGGAAGTTAAAGAGCAGTTGGTACAGAGCAGGAGAGAAGAACCGCACACAGGGGGCGCCGTAGACCAGAGCGAGGGCCAGAAGAACGCCCACGTCGAAGTACAGGTCCTCCTTAAGGGCTGAGGTCAGGGGTCAGAGGTCAGAGGTCAGGGGTCAGAGGAGAGTGAAACAGATTTATAACAACGACAGATCGTGGTTCGTACCCTGAGCGTTCAGAGCCAGGTTCTTGCAGTCGTCTGGTCCCTCAAACACCTCACAGCTCTGGATCTGTCGCAGCAGCAGATCCAGGAAGTGCTTCAGAGCTCCATCACCGCCGGGGCTTCTGGGAAACGCCGTTCTGTCATCTGTGAACCTGAAACCCAGAGCGCAGCAGAGCTTTAGTCCAGTAAAAACCCAGAGCGCGGCAGCTTTAGTCCAGTAAAAACCCAGAGCGCAGCAGAGCTTTAGTCCAGTAAAAACCCAGAGCGCAGAAGCTTTAGTCCAGTAAAAACCCAGAGCGCAGCAGAGCTTTAGTCCAGTAAAAACCCAGAGCGCGGCAGGGCTTTAGTCCAGTAAAAACCCAGAGCGCAGAAGCTTTAGTCCAGTAAAAACCCAGAGCGCAGAAGCTTTAGTCCAGTAAAAACCCAGAGCGCGGCAGCTTTAGTCCAGTAAAAACCCAGAGCGCAGAAGCTTTAGTCCAGTAAAAACCCAGAGCGCGGCAGGGCTTTAGTCCAGTAAAAACCCAGAGCGCAGCAGCTTTAGTCCAGTAAAAACCCAGAGCGCAGAAGCTTTAGTCCAGTAAAAACCCAGAGCGCAGAAGCTTTAGTCCAGTAAAAACCCAGAGCGCAGCAGAGCTTTAGTCCAGTAAAAACCCAGAGCGCAGCAGCTTTAGTCCAGTAAAAACCCAGAGCGCAGAAGCTTTAGTCCAGTAAAAACCCAGAGCGCAGAAGCTTTAGTCCAGTAAAAACCCAGAGCGCAGCAGAGCTTTAGTCCAGTAAAAACCCAGAGCGCAGTAGGGCTTTAGTCCAGTAAAAACCCAGAGCGCAGCAGAGCTTTAGTCCAGTACAAACCCAGAGCGCAGAAGCTTTAGTCCAGTAAAAACCCAGAGCGCAGAAGCTTTAGTCCAGTAAAAACCCAGAGCGCAGAAGCTTTAGTCCAGTAAAAACCCAGAGCGCGGCAGCTTTAGTCCAGTAAAAACCCAGAGCGCAGAAGCTTTAGTCCAGTAAAAACCCAGAGCGCGGCAGGGCTTTAGTCCAGTAAAAACCCAGAGCGCAGCAGCTTTAGTCCAGTAAAAACCCAGAGCGCAGAAGCTTTAGTCCAGTAAAAACCCAGAGCGCAGAAGCTTTAGTCCAGTAAAAACCCAGAGCGCAGCAGAGCTTTAGTCCAGTAAAAACCCAGAGCGCAGCAGAGCTTTAGTCCAGTAAAAACCCAGAGCGCAGCAGCTTTAGTCCAGTAAAAACCCAGAGCGCAGCAGAGCTTTAGTCCAGTACAAACCCAGAGCGCAGCAGCTTTAGTCCAGTACAAACCCAGAGCGCAGCAGCTTTAGTCCAGTAAAAACCCAGAGCGCAGCAGAGCTTTAGTCCAGTAAAAACCCAGAGCGCAGCAGAGCTTTAGTCCAGTAAAAACCCAGAGCGCAGCAGCTTTAGTCCAATAAAAACCCAGAGCGCAGCAGAGCTTTAGTCCAGTAAAAACCCAGAGCGCAGCAGAGCTTTAGTCCAGTAAAAACCCAGAGCGCAGCAGAGCTTTAGTCCAGTAAAAACCCAGAGCGCAGCAGAGCTTTAGTCCAGTAAAAACCCAGAGCGCAGAAGCTTTAGTCCAGTAAAAACCCAGAGCGCAGCAGCTTTAGTCCAATAAAAACCCAGAGCGCAGCAGCTTTAGTCCAGTAAAAACCCAGAGCGCAGAAGCTTTAGTCCAGTACAAACCCAGAGCGCAGCAGCTTTAGTCCAGTACAAACCCAGAGCGCAGCAGCTTTAGTCCAGTACAAACCCAGAGCGCGGCAGCTTTAGTCCAGTAAAAACCCAGAGCGCAGCAGAGCTTTAGTCCAGTAAAACCCAGAGCGCAGCAGAGCTTTAGTCCAGTAAATCCCAGAGCGCAGCAGAGCTTTAGTCCAGTAAAAACCCAGAGCGCAGCAGCTTTAGTCCAATAAAAACCCAGAGCGCAGCAGAGCTTTAGTCCAGTAAAAACCCAGAGCGCAGCAGAGCTTTAGTCCAGTAAAAACCCAGAGCGCAGCAGAGCTTTAGTCCAGTAAAAACCCAGAGCGCAGCAGAGCTTTAGTCCAGTAAAAACCCAGAGCGCAGAAGCTTTAGTCCAGTAAAAACCCAGAGCGCAGCAGCTTTAGTCCAATAAAAACCCAGAGCGCAGCAGCTTTAGTCCACTAAAAACACAGAGCGCAGCAGAGCTTTAGTTCATTAAAAACCCAGAGCGCATCAGCTTTAGTCCTGTAAAAACCCAGAGCGCAGCAGCTTTAGTCCAGTAAAAACCCAGAGCGCAGCAGAGCTTTAGTCCAATAAAAACCCAGAGCGCAGTAGGGCTTTAGTCCAGTAAAAACCCAGAGCGCAGCAGAGCTTTAGTCCAGTAAAAACCCAGAGCGCAGTAGGGCTTTAGTCCAGTAAAAACCCAGAGCGCAGCAGAGCTTTAGTCCAGTACAAACCCAGAGCGCAGAAGCTTTAGTCCAGTAAAAACCCAGAGCGCAGAAGCTTTAGTCCAGTAAAAACCCAGAGCGCAGAAGCTTTAGTCCAGTAAAAACCCAGAGCGCGGCAGCTTTAGTCCAGTAAAAACCCAGAGCGCTGCAGCTTTAGTCCAGTAAAAACACAGAGCGCGGCAGGGCTTTAGTCCAGTAAAAACCCAGAGCGCAGCAGCTTTAGTCCAGTAAAAACCCAGAGCGCAGAAGCTTTAGACCAGAAAAAACCCAGAGAGCAGAAGCTATAGACCAGTAAAAAACCAGAGCGCAGAGCTTTAGTCCAGTAAAAACCCAGAGCGCAGCAGAGCTTTAGTCCAGTAAAAACCCAGAGCGCAGCAGCTTTAGTCCAGTAAAAACCCAGAGCGCAGCAGAGCTTTAGTCCAGTACAAACCCAGAGCGCAGCAGCTTTAGTCCAGTACAAACCCAGAGCGCAGCAGCTTTAGTCCAGTAAAAACCCAGAGCGCAGCAGAGCTTTAGTCCAGTAAAAACCCAGAGCGCAGCAGAGCTTTAGTCCAGTAAAAACCCAGAGCGCAGCAGCTTTAGTCCAATAAAAACCCAGAGCGCAGCAGAGCTTTAGTCCAGTAAAAACCCAGAGCGCAGCAGAGCTTTAGTCCAGTAAAAACGCTGAGCGCAGCAGAGCTTTAGTCCAGTAAAAACCCAGGCGCAGCAGAGCTTTAGTCCAGTAAAAACCCAGAGCGCAGAAGCTTTAGTCCAGTAAAAACCCAGAGCGCAGCAGCTTTAGTCCAATAAAAACCCAGAGCGCAGCAGCTTTAGTCCAGTAAAAACCCAGAGCGCAGAAGCTTTAGTCCAGTACAAACCCAGAGCGCAGCAGCTTTAGTCCAGTACAAACCCAGAGCGCAGCAGCTTTAGTCCAGTACAAACCCAGAGCGCAGCAGCTTTAGTCCAGTAAAAACCCAGAGCGCAGCAGAGCTTTAGTCCAGTAAAAACCCAGAGCGCAGCAGAGCTTTAGTCCAGTAAAAACCCAGAGCGCAGCAGAGCTTTAGTCCAGTAAACCCAGAGCGCAGCAGCTTTAGTCCAATAAAACCCAGAGCGCAGCAGAGCTTTAGTCCAGTAAAAACCCAGAGCGCAGCAGAGCTTTAGTCCAGTAAAAACCCAGAGCGCAGCAGAGCTTTAGTCCAGTAAAAACCCAGAGCGCAGCAGAGCTTTAGTCCAGTAAAAACCCAGAGCGCAGAAGCTTTAGTCCAGTAAAAACCCAGAGCGCAGCAGCTTTAGTCCAATAAAAACCCAGAGCGCAGCAGCTTTAGTCCAGTAAAAACCCAGAGCGCAGCAGAGCTTTAGTCCAGTAAAAACCCAGAGCGCAGCAGCTTTAGTCCAGTAAAAACCCAGAGCGCAGCAGCTTTAGTCCAGTAAAAACCCAGAGCGCAGCAGAGCTTTAGTCCAATAAAAACCCAGAGCGCAGCAGAGCTTTAGTCCAGTAAAAACCCAGAGCGCAGCAGCTTTAGTCCAGTAAAAACCCAGAGCGCAGCAGAGCTTTAGTCCAGTACAAACCCAGAGCGCAGCAGGGCTTTAGTCCAGTACAAACCCAGAGCGCAGCAGCTTTAGTCCAGTACAAACCCAGAGCGCAGCAGGGCTTTAGTCCAGTACAAACCCAGAGCGCAGCAGCTTTAGTCCAGTACAAACCCAGAGCGCAGCAGCTTTAGTCCAGTAAAAACCCAGAGTCCAGTACAAGTAGGGCTTTAGTCCAGTACAAACCCAGAGCGCGGCAGGGCTTTAGTCCAGTAAAAACCCAGAGTCCAGTACAAGTAGGGCTTTAGTCCAGTACAAACCCAGAGCGCAGCAGGGCTTTAGTCCAGTAAAAACCCAGAGCGCAGCAGAGCTTTAGTCCAGTACAAACCCAGAGCGCAGCAGCTTTAGTCCAGTACAAACCCAGAGCGCAGTAGGGCTTTAGTCCAGTAAAAACCCAGAGCGCAGTAGGGCTTTAGTCCAGTAAAAACCCAGAGCGCGGCAGGGCTTTAGTCCAGTACAAACCCAGAGCGCGGCAGGGCTTTAGTCCAGTAAAAACCCAGAGCGCGGCAGAGCTTTAGTCCAGTAAAAACCCAGAGCGCAGTAGGGCTTTAGTCCAGTAAAAACCCAGAGCGCAGTAGGGCTTTAGTCCAGTAAAAACCCAGAGCGCAGTAGGGCTTTAGTCCAGTAAAAACCCAGAGCGCAGTAGGGCTTTAGTCCAGTAAAAACCCAGAGCGCGGCAGAGCTTTAGTCCAGTAAAAACCCAGAGCGCAGTAGGGCTTTAGTCCAGTAAAAACCCAGAGCGCGGCAGGGCTTTAGTCCAGTAGAGCGCAGCAGTACTCTCTGAGCGTGTGTTTGGTCTTTCGTCCGTTGCAGGTTTGTGATTCTCGTGCACAAACACAGATCACAAACACAGATCACAAACACAGATCACAAACACAGATCACAAACACAGATCACAAACACAGATCACAAACACAGATCACAAACACAGATCACAAACACAGATCACAAACACAGATCTTGTACCTGACGGTGAGTTCTCTCGTCGGGTCGAAGTCTCGGCTCCTCACGAGCTCCAGAGCGGCTCCGAGCGCGTCGTCTCCGCTCACCTCCAGCAGGGGGTGGTGTCTGTCTGCGAGGGGGCGTGTCCTGTCGCAGCGGGGGCGGAGTCTGAAGGTGACCCGGTGCTGGAGGCGGGGCCTGGGCCGAAGAGCGTGAAGCAGGTCCTGAGGAGACGCTTCGGACGCTTCAGACGTCGAGACACGAGATCTGAGACCGAGACCAGAGTCAGACCAGGACCAGGACCAGGACCAGGACCAGGACCAGAGCCAGGACCAGACCAGGACCAGGGCCAGAGCCAGAGCCAGGGCCAGAGCCAGGACCAGAGCCAGGACCAGGATCAGGACCAGAGCCAGGACCAGAGTCAGAGCTAGAGCTAGAGCCAGGACCAGAGCCAGGACCAGAGCCAGGACCAGAGCCAGGACCAGAGCCAGACCCAGAGTCAGACCGAGACCAGAGTCAGACCAGGACTAGAGCCAGGACCAGAGCCAGAGTCAGACCAGGACTAGAGCCAGACCAGGACCAGAGTCAGACCAGGACCAGAGCCAGGACCAGAAGCAGAGTCAGACCAGGACCAGGACCAGAGCCAGGACCAGGGCCAGAGCCAGAGCCAGGACCAGGACCAGAGTCAGGACCAGAGCCAGGACCAGGGCTAGGACCAGGACCAGGACCAGGATCAGGATCAAGACCAGAGAGAGAGGGAAGGTCGAGACATGAGCTCTGAGACAGAGAGATCAGGACCAGGGAGAGTCCAGAGGGAGAACTACAGGAGCTGAGCCTGAGCTCAGAGACAAACACTTCAGACTCAGGCTGCAGTACCTCTTGTGGCAGACGGGGGGCGGCGAGCTCAGCCTGGACAGACTTCTTCTCTGAGGGAGGTTTGGAGACGCCATGAGCGCCGCTAAAAACAGACACAAACTCCAGATGAGCTCAGGAGAATGACCAACGGAACGAGCCGCTTTCAGATCGACTGATGGTTTCAGGCCTGAGGCTGATCTTCAGTGGAAAGAATCCAGAAAAAACAATAAACAATATTTTGGGAGACAATATGCAGAGCCAAATTAGATTATTTTGCCTCTGAGTGTTCTTCAGGTCAAAGAGCTGGAGAATCAAGATCAACAGACGAGACGCTTAAAAGTGCAAAGATCTACTTTTCTGATTCAGTTTTGCTCTGAACAGACAGAAGATGAAGCCCACACACACCGTACAAACACTGACCGAGCGTTTGTTTGATACATATTTACCGACCGACTCTACGTTCAACGCTGGGTTTGGTCGACGCCCACGAGGAGGTTGGACGCGGCTGTGGGTTTGATTCCCAGAGTGCAGTGGTGTTTGTTACACTCACGTTTCCCGTCGATGGCCCGAGTGCAGTCGGGACAGGCCCAGTCCCGGGTGTCCAGCCTCAGGCCCGAGCACTTCCTGTGAGTCCCTCTGGAGCCGCAGAGACGACAGCGGATGATCTCGAAGTATCTGGAAAGACAGACCAGCTCTGACTAAAATGAATAACTTAATATTTTTTCTGGATAACGATATTAAAGTCTTGACAAACATTGGTTGTGTTTTTACTCCCATTGTTTCATACTCAGTGTTTTACTTGGTCTCGGCTCACGTTGGTTGTGTTTTTACTCGAAGATGAACCCAAAATGGCCGCCCTGTTTATCCCTATGGAGTGAGCTCATTGGAGCATGACCCCAAAAAAGTTTCTTACTTCCGCATTTACTTCCTGATACGGAGGCTGCCATCTTTGCTTTACTTTCTGATACGGAGGCGGCCATCTTTGCTTTAGGGCCACGTGACCACAATCCCCCACTTCATATAAAAACGGTAATTTCTGTGATTTTATAAACGGTAGAAAAGAACATTTCCTTCTATTTTATTTAAATACTGATAATAATTCAGTCCTGTCTGTGATTATAATGTGACATTTTAGAAAAAGGCTGCAGTACCTCACACGACCACTAATCAATCTGGGACACAGACAGAGGGGGCGGGGCTTATCCAGTTCATTTAATACATCCATGGTTTTTACTCGCTCTTGGCTCACATGGTTGTGTTTTGTGTTTTTACCCGCTCTTGGCGGAGTGGTCTCTTCCCTCGGGACAGTCACAGGTCACAGAGTCACAGCTCCTATAAACCTCCAGCAGCTCAGAGAACGCTCCAGACTCCAACTCCCACGATGCATCTCTGCACGACATCATCACATTATGACATCATCCTGTTTAAGTTATTTTAATGAGATTATTCTGAGAGTGAGGCTCCAAATGAGTGTTTATCATGACCTCTGACCTCTGTGTACAGTCACATGACCTCTGTGTACAGTCACATGACCTCTGTGTACAGTCACATGACCCCTGACCTCTGTGTACAGTCACATGACCTCTGTGTACAGTCACATGACCTCTGACCTCTGTGTACAGTCACATGACCTCTGACCTCTGTGTACAGTCACATGACCCCTGACCTCTGTACAGTCACATGACCTCTGACCTCTGTGTACAGTCACATGACCCCTGACCTCTGTGTACAGTCACATGACCTCTGAGTACAGTCACATGACCCCTGACCTCTGTGTACAGTCACATGACCTCTGTGTACAGTCACATGACCCCTGACCTCTGTGTACAGTCACATGACCTCTGACCTCTGTGTACAGTCACATGACCTGTGTACAGTCACATGACCCCTGACCTCTGTGTACAGTCACATGACCTCTGACCTCTGTGTACAGTCACATGACCCCTGACCTCTGTACAGTCACATGACCTCTGACCTCTGTGTACAGTCACATGACCCCTGACCTCTGTGTACAGTCACATGACCTCTGTGTACAGTCACATGACCCCTGACCTCTGTGTACAGTCACATGACCTCTGTGTACAGTCACATGACCTCTGACCTCTGTGTACAGTCACATGACCTCTGTGTACAGTCACATGACCTCTGACCTCTGTGTACAGTCACATGACCTGTGTACAGTCACATGACCCCTGACCTCTGTGTACAGTCACATGACCTCTGACCTCTCTGGGACGTGGATCCCGAGCCGCTGCATCTCGTTCTGGAACTGATCTTTGTTGTTGCACAAAGTACATCTGAAGAAGAAGAGTCCGGAACTGTGAGCCTGACGCTGGAATCAACAGAGTCAGAGTTAAACCTGAGCCTGGAATCAACAGAGTCAGAGTTAAACCTGAGCCTGGAATCAACAGAGTCAGAGTTAAACCTGAGCCTGGAATCAACAGAGTCAGAGTTAAACCTGAGCCTGGAATCATCAGAGTCAGAGTTAGTTAAACCTGAGCCTGGAATCAACAGAGTCAGAGTTAAACCTGAGCCTGGAATCAACAGAGTCAGAGTTAAACCTGAGCCTGACGCTGGAATCAACAGAGTCAGAGTTAAACCTGAGCCTGGAATCAACAAAGTCAGAGTTAAACCTGAGCCTGGAATCAACAGAGTCAGAATTAAACCTGAGCCTGGAATCAACAGAGTCAGAGTTAACCCTGAGCCTGGAATCAACAGAGTCAGAGTTAAACCTGAGCCTGGAATCAACAGAGTCAGAGTTAAACCTGAGCCTGGAATCATCAGAGTCAGAGTTAGTTAAACCTGAGCCTGGAATCATCAGAGTCAGAGTTAGTTAAACCTGAGCCTGGAATCATCAGAGTCAGAGTTAGTTAAACCTGAGCCTGGAATCATCAGAGTCAGAGTTAAACCTGAGCTGGAATCAACAGAGTCAGAGTTAAACCTGAGCCTGGAATCATCAGAGTCAGAGTTAGTTAAACCTGAGCCTGGAATCATCAGAGTCAGAGTTAGTTAAACCTGAGCCTGGAATCATCAGAGTCAGAGTTAGTTAAACCTGAGCCTGGAATCATCAGAGTCAGAGTTAAACCTGAGCCTGGAATCAACAGAGTCAGAGTTAAACCTGAGCCTGGAATCATCAGAGTCAGAGTTAAACCTGAGCCTGGAATCAACAGAGTCAGAGTTAAACCTGAGCCTGGAATCAACAGAGTCAGAGTTAGTTAAACCTGAGCCTGGAATCAACAGAGTCAGAGTTAAACCTGAGCCTGGAATCAACAGAGTCAGAGTTAAACCTGAGCCTGGAATCAACAGAGTCAGAGTTAGTTAAACCTGAGCCTGGAATCAACAGAGTCAGAGTTAAACCTGAGCCTGATGCTGGAATCAACAGAGTCAGAGTTAAACCTGAGCCTGACGCTGGAATCAACAGAGTCAGAGTTAAACCTGAGCCTGACGCTGGAATCAACAGAGTCAGAGTTAAACCTGAGCCTGGAATCAACAGAGTCAGAGTTAAACCTGAGCCTGGAATCAACAGAGTCAGAGTTAAACCTGAGCCTGGAATCAACAGAGTCAGAGTTAAACCTGAGCCTGACGCTGGAATCAACAGAGTCAGAGTTAAACCTGAGCCTGGAATCAACAGAGTCAGAGTTAAACCTGAGCTGGAATCAACAGAGTCAGAGTTAGTTAAACCTGAGCCTGGAATCATCAGAGTCAGAGTTAACCCTGAGCCTGGAATCAACAGAGTCAGAGTTAAACCTGAGCCTGGAATCATCAGAGTCAGAGTTAGTTAAACCTGAGCCTGGAATCAACAGAGTCAGAGTTAAACCTGAGCCTGGAATCAACAGAGTCAGAGTTAAACCTGAGCTGGAATCAACAGAGTCAGAGTTAAACCTGAGCCTGACGCTGGAATCAACAGAGTCAGAGTTAAACCTGAGCCTGGAATCAACAGAGTCAGAGTTAAACCTGAGCCTGACGCTGGAATCAACAGAGTCAGAGTTAAACCTGAGCCTGGAATCATCAGAGTCAGAGTTAACCCTGAGCCTGGAATCAACAGAGTCAGAGTTAGTTAAACCTGAGCCTGGAATCAACAGAGTCAGAGTTAGTTAAACCTGAGCCTGATGCTGGAATCAACAGAGTCAGAGTTAAACCTGAGCCTGGAATCATCAGAGTCAGAGTTAAACCTGAGCCTGGAATCAACAGAGTCAGAGTTAAACCTGAGCCTGGAATCATCAGAGTCAGAGTTAAACCTGAGCCTGGAATCAACAGAGTCAGAGTTAAACCTGAGCCTGGAATCAACAGAGTCAGAGTTAGTTAAACCTGAGCCTGGAATCAACAGAGTCAGAGTTAAACCTGAGCCTGGAATCAACAGAGTCAGAGTTAAACCTGAGCCTGGAATCAACAGAGTCAGAGTTAAACCTGAGCCTGGAATCAACAGAGTCAGAGTTAAACCTGAGCCTGGAATCAACAGAGTCAGAGTTAAACCTGAGCCTGGAATCATCAGAGTCAGAGTTAAACCTGAGCCTGTGGCTGGAATCAACAGAGTCAGAGTTAAACCTGAGCCTGGAATCAACAGAGTCAGAGTTAAACCTGAGCCTGGAATCAACAGAGTCAGAGTTAAACCTGAGCCTGGAATCAACAGAGTCAGAGTTAAACCTGAGCCTGGAATCAACAGAGTCAGAGTTAAACCTGAGCCTGGAATCATCAGAGTCAGAGTTAGTTAAACCTGAGCCTGGAATCATCAGAGTCAGAGTTAACCCTGAGCTCCCTGTTGTCCCGGTCTTTCTGGGTCAAACGCGGCGCTCGGCGGGTGCTTCCTGTAAACGCCGCGGCGTGACCTCTGACCTGGACGCAGTCGCGGTGGAACCAGCTGCTGTGACACGCCGGACACTTGAGGACGGAGAAGGACAGGACGGGCTCGATCTGGTCCAGGCACACGGAGCAGGACTGGGGCAGACTCAGGTCCAGACCCGGGCCCAGGGTCTGGGTCGGGGCGTGGTCCGGGCAGAACGACCTGGGACCAGAAGAAGGACGAGCGTTTGAGCAGAACGTGGGGCGTCTGGAGGTCGGGCTGTGACCCCACGACCCTCTGAGCAGCACAAATGATCAAATGAGCTCTTCTGCCTCGTCTTTGTTTGTGGAGCTTTTCTTTGGGTCAAATGTAAAGTGAAAGTAGTTTCCCGTTGTTGCTGTGACTGTGCTGTGCTTAGCTCGCTGCTCTCAGACTCCACACTGGGCACTGTTAGCATCACGTCAGTAATCGCTGACATTTGACTCTGGATGTTGTGATTTTTCTGCAGAATCTGTGTAAAACAACTCCTTTATTGAGTTAAATAAATGTTTAAACTTTCACATTTAAGTTTGTGTTTCATTGACGCCATAAATTAAGACGATTCTTTTGTAGATCTCAGCTTTACTTCCTGTAATTTTCCATTTTCTTCCCAAACAAACCTGTAAATCTGCACTTTAACCTGACCACCCTCTGACCTTTGACCCCTGCTGTGGGAGGGCGGGGCTCTGACCTTTGACCCCTGCTGTGGGAGGGTCGGGCTCTGACCTTTGACCCCTGCTGTGGGAGGGCGGGGCTCTGACCTTTGACCTTTGAGGGTGGAGTTTAAACTCACGGAAAAGGGCACTTGAACTGGGACACAAACTCCAGCGTTCGTCCACACGGGAAGTGGACCTTCTTCCTGCAGCGCGGCACGAAGCAGCCCACGCACGCCCCCTTGTGTCTGCAGCCGGAACACGTCTGGAAACAAACCGGGTCAACGGGGCAGAGGGACCAGAAGAACAAGCAAACAGACAAACACAGGCGTTAATAAAACAACACGTCAAAAAGAGTGAACTATTTCTATTGTTCATAAATGTTGTCTCTGGAGAAGCTTCAGCCCCAGATTTAAACCTTATTTGGTTAAAAATGTGTTAAAAATGTCTCAAAATTCAATAGAAATAAATGAAAACAATCATTAGTTGCAGAAAGGGCTGGACAATCCATCGAATTTGGGATAAAATCTTAAATGCAACATCTGAATGTTGAGTTTATTGTTTATTGGAAAAGACGCTACAAAACGAGCCGGAAAAAAGTGATGAAACTTTGAATCAAAAGTAAAAGGTGACATTTCTGTGATTTATTTGTCTGAGAACAAAGCCTCAGCTCAAATGTTTAAGACATGTTTCTGTTGGATGGACGTCGTTATCGAGACATAAACGTGAAGCTGTTCATCAGTGTCTGGTCCAGTTTGACTCGTGCTGCTGTTTTTAGGCAGATTTAAAGTGTTTATAATATGTTTAAAGTGTGTTTTAAGTGTTTAATGTGTGTTTAAAGTGTGTTTATAGTGTGTTTATAGTGTGTTTAAAGTGTTTAAAGTGTGTTTAAAGTGTTTATAATATGTTTAAAGTGTGTTTAATGTGTGTTTAAAGTGTGTTTAAAGTGTGTTTATAGTGTGTTTAAAGTGTTTATAATATGTTTAAGGTGTGTTTGAAGTGTTTAAAGTGTGTTTGAAGTGTTTAAAGTGTTTAAAGTGTTTATAGTGTGTTTAAAGTGTGTTTAAAGTGTGTTTAAAGTGTGTTTAAAGTGTTTATATGTTTAAAGTGTGTTTAAAGTGTTTATATGTTTAAAGTGTGTTTAAAGTGTTTAAAGTGTGTTTATAGTGTGTTTAAAGTGTGTTTAAAGTGTGTTTAAAGTGTTTATAATATGTTTAAAGTGTGTTTGAAGTGTTTATAATATGTTTAAAGTGTGTTTGAAGTGTTTAAAGTGTGTTTGAAGTGTGTTTAAAGTGTGTTTAAAGTGTGTTTAAAGTGTTTAAAGTGTGTTTAAAGTGTTTATAATATGTTTAAAGTGTGTTTAAAGTGTTTCTTCTGACCAGGCGTCTCGAGCGGCGCATTTCTCTCTTGATGTCGTCGACTAAAAACCCAAAGACGCCCTGGTGCTCCTGACCGCGCTGGAACATCCCACAAGACGTCAACTGTAACAGCAACAGGGTTTAAGGCCGGGGTCCAGTCCAGGTCCAGGTCCAGGTCTAGTCCAGGTCCAGGTCCGGGTCCAGGTCTAGTCCAGGTCCAGGTCTAGTCCAGGTCCAGTCCAGGTCCAGGTCCAGGTCTGGTCCAGTCCAGGTCCAGTCCGGGTCCAGTCCAGGTCCAGTCCAGGTCTAGTCCAGGTCCGGGTCCAGGTCTCACCAAACAGAAATAATGCACAGAGAGTTTCAGTTCTGGGACTTTGACTTTTTCTCCGAGAATCGCCGGATCATCGTCGGTGAAACCGCACAGAGCACAACCTGCAACAAACAAACAAACAAATAAATAAACACAAACAAATAAACAAATAAACACAGATAAACAAACACAAACAAACTGAAGACAAACAGTTAAAGGTCTCACTCTCTTCCTTCGTCTTGGACTTGATCGTCCTCCTCCGACCTTTGACCCTGAACAGACAACAAAAACAATAACAATAATAATAACAACAACAACAACAACAACAACAACAACAATAATAATAATAATAATAAACGTGTTATAAAGTCACCGTGTGCAGATCACAGAACAATGAGACCGATTTTTAAACAAATAAAGACTGGAACCTGGGACTGAAGCTTTTATTATTATTATTGATGAAAATCTGATTAATTTAGTTGTTTATTTGACATTTTGATTTAATGACGTCACTCTTTGTTCTAAAAGCTCTTTCAGTGTTTTGGACAAACATCAAACACAGCTGGGTTTAATTGTCGAATCGTCACAATTAATCATTTAGTCGATGAATCCATTCGCCCAAACATAACTGTGTCCCAGTGTCACTGTGAACAGAATGAACTGAATGTTGATGAAGCTTCACTTCTGTTTCTCAAACGTTTGATAAAACCAGCCGCTGATCCAATCAATGACGCAATTTACAGAAACGCACTTTAATCACGTTTACAGCACTTTTAGTCTCTTTATTTTTTCTACTAAAGATAAACTCGATATTCAAAATGTGCAGCTCTTCAACACATTCACGATGAACTCTACATTCGACAAACTGAAAATCTAATTCCACTGAAACAAAACAGACAAAATACTAAATCTAACAAAGCTCAAGATAATTATAAAACTGTTTATCGTGTTTTTTTTTTTTATAATGAATACTTCTAATTCCGAAACGCATCTGATTTTCGATCCTTTTCACAAACTTATGTTTTTAAAGCAATAAAAACATCCAAAAGACGCGCTTTTTAGTCGGTTTTTGTTTAAAATGTCACGCGCTGCGACAGTAAGCGAAACATTCAGTTAAACATTATTTTAAATCCATTTTCAGACGAATTCACGAACTGCTTTAATGTGAATAAAACACTTTTCTTTTTCTTTCTCTTGTCCGCCTCTGACAGAAGTCCATTTCGTCTCAAACAAACGCGATAAAAGTTGAGTTTTTGTTAAAAGTGTTAAAGCTCACCTCATGTTCGCTCCGTCACAGAAAACACATCCAAACCTCACTTTATTCAAGTTTTTGTTCAACTTTTTGTGGATTTATCGAGGTTTTTTTTCCTCCGTGTTTTGGTTTAACAGAAGCGGAAGTTCCGATTTAAATTTCCCCCCTTTCAGAACAAAAGACGGCATTTCCGGTTCCGGTTTGAAATGGCGCCTCCGGTGGACGAAGGAGGATTAGAGCCGTTTGAAGCAGAAACGTGTTCAGTTTGTACAATATTTATGTTACACATAGTTTTATTTATGTAAACGAGTCATTTTTAAGAAGAACATGTTAATGACTAAAACAAAGAAAATAAACAGGAAAAACAGGTCTAAACAGGCACTAAAACAGTCATAACACCAGGTCTAAACCAGGTCTAAAACAGGACTAAACCAGGACTAAACCAGGTCTAACACCAGGTCTAAACCAGGACTACACCAGGTCTAAAACAGGACTAAACATGGAATTAACCAGGACTAAACCAGGTCTAAACCAGGACTAACACCAGGTCTAAAACAGGACTAAACATGGACTTAACCAGGACTAAACCAGGACTAAACCAGGTCTAACACCAGGTCTAAACCAGGTCTAAACATGGACTTAACCAGGACTAAACCAGGTCTAAACCAGGACTAAACCAGGTCTAAAACAGGACTAAACCAGGTCTAAAACAGGACTAAACATGGACTTAACCAGGACTAAACCAGGTCTAAAACAGGACTAAACCAGGTCTAAAACAGGACTAAACCAGGTCTAAAACAGGACTAAACATGGACTTAACCAGGACTAAACCAGGACTAAAACTAAGCTTCAACATAGTCTAAACCAGGGCTTGTTGTACACTCCTTTATATATTTTATTCATTGTTTTATGTTGCACGTGACGTTCCTGTTTGTGAATTTTGACACCGACAACGGCAATAAACCGTTTCTGATTCTGATACTTTTTGGGAAAGAAATGTACTTTTAGTGACCTTTTACATGACAACAATATTTGCTCTAAATAAAAAAAATTTTTGCCACAGAATTTAGATTAAAAAGACCCGTTTTCTTCCGAATCCAGACTCTTGGCTCCAGTTCTTTCTGCACAAGACGACGATCCTGAAGAAAGTGTCAAAGTCTCAACATGAAATAATGAGAAGCAGCTGGAGACGGAGTGAATACACTGTTTTCCACCATTTAATATTATATAGACATTTTATGTACATTTCAACAGTTGTTTCTATGTGGTACAATCTTTAAAATCTCATCATTCAAAAACAAAACTTACAAAACGCGTCAAAACTCCAAACTCCTCTTTTTTGTCCTTTTTTGGAAGACTAGAAAAAATACTTTATCATATTATTATTAATATTACCATGCATTACACAAACTGAAGCTTTAGTAACATCAGGAAACCGTCCCTTCGTAAAAACAAATAAAAACAACCAAATCCAAAGGCAGTAAAGTCTCCAAACTGAGGATCCAGGACCGTGATTGGTCGATTCTGAGGCGCAACAGGAAATAAAACTAAAAGAGGAAGAGGAGCCGAGGAAGGGTTAAATACAACCATAATCTCATTTGAGTTTAGTCCTGGATTAGACCTGGTTTAGATCTGGTTCTGGTTCTCATTTAGACTTGGACCGAACAAGACTCTGACCAATCCAACGAGGATTTGTTCAAATCTGATTGAAATCTTAATTTATTCAAGTTTTAACTCCGAAAAAATGAAGTCAAATTTCAGTAAAATGTAGTTTCCTCAAAGACAAAATAACACAGCACCAATCCTCAAACTAAACCAGGTCTAAACCAGGACTGAACAAGGTCTAAACTAGAACTCAACCAGGTCTAAGCCAGAACTCAACCAGGTCTAAACCAGAACTCAACCAGGTCTAAACAAGGTCTAAAACAAGGTCTAAAACCAGGTCTAAACCAGGTCTAAACCAGGCCTTCCTCAGCTCCTCGTCTCGGCGAATCCCGGAGCTGCTCCTGACCATGTGACAGGAAACAGGAAGTGTGGGCAGTGACGGATCTGGACGGGTTTATTTTATAAAAGATTATTATAAAAACTAGATTTAATTTACACAAAAACAAACGAAACGAAGCGAGAGTCCGAGCCGGGTCTGAACCAGGTCCGAGCCGGGTCTGAACCAGGACTGAGCCGGGTCTGAACCAGGACTGAGCCGGGTCTGAACCAGGACTGAGCCGGGTCTAAACCAGGACTGAGCCGGGTCTGAACCAGGACTGAGCCGGGTCTGAACCAGGTCTAAACCAGGACTAAACCAGGTCTGAACCAGGTCTGAGCCGATCCTGTTTCACAAACATTGAATCTTTTAAATATCAAACTCTTCTCGACTCCAGGACGATCTGAACTGGTTTAAGAGAAAGTTCTGTCCAGGTTTTTATTGAAAGTTAAAGTTCAAACGTAGTGAACGCAGCAGAGTTTAATTCAAACGTGTTTCTTATTATTGATCGTTGCCGTCGCTGATTTGAGGTTAATTATTATTTAACGATTATTAACTTGAAACAAAAGCCTTTCACATGATGGATGTTTTCTGTAGTGGATTTTCAAACACTTTAAAGTCGACCTTCTGCTTTGACTGTAAATAAACTGAATCATTATTTTAGATTTGGACGTTTTAAATCACGGCAGAATCAAAAGCAGACCACGTCTCCTTTAATATCGAGGCTTAAAAATATTTCCTACGTCTCAGTCGAGAGAAACGTCTGGAGTTTGATCAAATCCTGCAAAACAAAACCGGATCCTTTTCACAAAAGTGTAGTGTCGGCGTCAAACCGTTTAACGAGGCTGAACCTCATTTTAGTCAAAGAATCACGGCTCAATCAGGTTTGTGTTTTTAACCAGGACTAAACCAGGACTAAACCAGGACTGAACCAGAGCAGACTTAGAGCTGAAATCTAAAATAAAAATAATCTGAGGTTAATTTAGTGTAAAAATCCCAAATGTTTCTAAAATAAAAGTAGAAAACCCTGTGTCAAAAACTGCAGAGGGAGAAGTGTTAAACCCAGGTCTGAGGATCTGCTGCAGCGCTCAGACCAAACCAGGACCAAACCAGGACCAAACCGGGTCTAAACCGGGACTAAAGATGGGTCCAAGGCCAGGTCCAAGTCGTAGTCCAGACCTGGAGGGTCCCGTGGACTCTTCAGTCGCTGGATCCTGGTCTGGGTCTTAGTCCAGACTTTGGGCCGAGGCTCGTGAGGCCAGACCCTGATCCCTTTAGATCCTCCTGGACCCACAGTCGGTCCAGATCCAGGTCCAGACCCGGCCCTCGGGCCTCAGACCTCAGACCTCAGACCCGGGCCGGGCCTCAGACGTAGACCCTGGCGAGGGCGTCGGCTCCCGCTGAGGCGATGTAGGCCTTGGACGGGTGGAAGGCCACGTCGTAGATGGCCTCCTCGCTCTTCTTACGATGAGCCGTGATCTCCTGGACACACGTTTTACTGTCCAGGTTCCACAGCCGCACCGAGCAGTCGTGGCCTGAAGGGGGCGCAGGAGGAGCACCGTTAGAGGGGCGTGTCTGAGGGGGCGTGTCTGAGGGGGGGTGTGTCTGAGGGGGCGTGTGTCTGAGGGGGCGTGTCTGGGGGGGCGTGTCTGAGTGGGCGTGTCTGAGGGGGCGTGTCTGAGGGGGGGCGTGTCTGAGGGGGGGCGTGTCTGAGGGGGGGGCGTGTCTGAGGGGGCGCGTCTGAGGGGGGGCGTGTCTGAGGGGGGCGTGTCTGAGGGGGCGTGTCTGAGGGGGGCGTGTCTGAGGGGGCGTGTCTAAGGGGGGCGTGTCTGAGGGGGGCGTGTCTGATACTTACTTCCCGACATCAGGTAAATGCCGTTTGGATCCACAGCTAAACTCGTGACGGCGTCAAGATGAGCCACCATCGAGTGGATCACTTTACCTGAACAAACAAACAAACAAATCAACAAACAAACAAACCAATCAACAAACAAACAAACAAACAAACACACTCCTGCCCACTGGGTTGTGCTCGTGGACAGCTCTACACATTACACACTGTTCCTCTGCTGTGGCAGCCACATGTCGCTGCTCTGCCCCGGGGCAGCTGTGGCCCCTGGGCCTCACACTCCAGGGTCACACTTCTGATTATTATTAATGTAAACATGTAAACACAACTGTTGAACAAATGAGTTCAAGGCTTTTATAAAACAGTATCTGAGCGAGTATTTGTACTGCAGTATGTGCAGGAGTATTTGTAGTATTTGTATTTGTAGTATTTGCAGTAGTATGTGTAGTACTTGTACCTGACTTGTTGTCGAAGAACTTGATGTTGCGATCCTCGTGGGCCGTGATGGTCACAGGGAGCGTCGGGTGACTCACCACACGGTTTATGTGGTTCACCCCCAGAGCCACTGAAGGGTTAAACACAGAGTCAGACACAGAGAGTCAAACACAGAGTCAGACCCAGAGAGTCAGACACAGAGAGTCAGACACAGAGAGTCAAACAGAGTCAAACACAGAGAGTCAGACACAGAGAGTCAAACACAGAGAGTCAAACACAGAGTCAGACACAGAGTCAAACACAGAGAGTCAAACACAGAGAGTCAGACACAGAGAGTCAAACACAGAGAGTCAAACACAGAGTCAAACACAGAGAGTCAGACACAGAGAGTCAGACACAGAGTCAGACCCAGAGAGTCAGACACAGAGAGTCAGACACAGAGAGTCAAACAGAGTCAAACACAGAGAGTCAGACACAGAGAGTCAAACACAGAGAGTCAAACACAGAGTCAGACACAGAGTCAAACACAGAGAGTCAAACACAGAGAGTCAGACACAGAGAGTCAAACACAGAGAGTCAAACACAGAGTCAAACACAGAGAGTCAGACACAGAGAGTCAGACACAGAGAGTCAAACACAGAGTCAAACACAGAGAGTCAAGCACAGAGAGTCAAACACAGAGAGTCAAACACAGAGAGTCAGACACAGAGAGTCAAACACAGAGAGTCAGACACAGAGAGTCAAACACAGAGTCAGACACAGAGAGTCAAACACAGAGTCAGACACAGAGAGTCAAACACAGAGTCAGACACAGAGAGTCAGACACACAGAGTCAAACACAGAGAGTCAGACACAGAGAGTCAGACACAGAGAGTCAAACACAGAGAGTCAGACACAGAGAGTCAGACACAGAGAGTCAAACACAGAGAGTCAAACACAGAGAGTCAAACACAGAGAGTCAGACACAGAGAGTCAGACACAGAGTCAGACACAGAGTCAGACACAGAGAGTCAGACACAGAGAGTCAGACACAGAGAGTCAGACACAGAGAGTCAAACACAGAGTCAGACACAGAGAGTCAGACACAGAGAGTCAAACACAGAGAGTCAAACACAGAGAGTCAAACACAGAGAGTCAAACACAGAGAGTCAGACACAGAGAGTCAGACACAGAGAGTCAAACACAGAGAGTCAAACACAGAGAGTCAAACACAGAGAGTCAAACACAGAGTCAAACACAGAGTCAAACACAGAGAGTCAAACACAGAGAGTCAGACACAGAGAGTCAAACACAGAGAGTCAAACACAGAGAGTCAAACACAGAGAGTCAGACACAGAGAGTCAAACACAGAGAGTCAGACACAGAGAGTCAGACACAGAGTCAAACACAGAGAGTCAAACACAGAGTCAAACACAGAGAGTCAGACACAGAGTCAAACACAGAGAGTCAAACACAGAGTCAAACACAGAGTCAAACACAGAGAGTCAGACACAGAGTCAGACACAGAGAGTCAGACAGAGAGTCAAACACAGAGAGTCAAACACAGAGAGTCAAACACAGAGTCAAACACAGAGAGTCAGACACAGAGAGTCAAACACAGAGAGTCAAACACAGAGAGTCAGACACAGAGAGTCAGACACAGAGAGTCAAACACAGAGAGTCAGACACAGAGAGTCAAACACAGAGAGTCAAACACAGAGTCAGACACAGAGTCAAACACAGAGAGTCAAACACAGAGAGTCAGACACAGAGAGTCAAACACAGAGTCAAACACAGAGAGTCAAACACAGAGAGTCAAACACAGAGAGTCAGACACAGAGAGTCAAACACAGAGAGTCAAACACAGAGAGTCAAACACAGAGAGTCAAACACAGAGAGTCAGACACAGAGAGTCAAACACAGAGAGTCAAACACAGAGAGTCAGACACAGAGAGTCAGACACAGAGAGTCAAACACAGAGAGTCAAACACAGAGAGTCAAACACAGAGAGTCAAACACAGAGAGTCAGACACAGAGAGTCAGACACAGAGAGTCAAACACAGAGAGTCAAACACAGAGAGTCAAACACAGAGAGTCAGACACAGAGAGTCAGACACAGAGAGTCAGACACAGAGAGTCAAACACAGAGAGTCAAACACAGAGAGTCAGACACAGAGAGTCACACACAGAGAGTCAGACACAGAGAGTCAAACACAGAGAGTCAGACACAGAGAGTCAAACACAGAGAGTCAAACACAGAGAGTCAGACACAGAGAGTCAGACACAGAGAGTCAAACACAGAGAGTCAGACACAGAGAGTCAAACACAGAGAGTCAGACACAGAGAGTCACACACAGAGAGTCAGACACAGAGAGTCACACACAGAGTCAGAGTCAGACACAGAGAGTCAGACACAGAGAGTCAAACACAGAGAGTCAGACACAGAGAGTCAAACACAGAGAGTCACACACAGAGTCAGAGTCAGACACAGAGAGTAAAGAGTTAAACTGGGAGAGCACATGACACACACACAGAGGAAGGGCATCTGACTCACGGCTCTCGCCCTGGCCCTTCAGCACCAGTGCACTCTGGGACGTCTCCAGGTCGTACAGAACCACGTCTCCGGAGCTGAAGGACGCCACCATGTGGGCGGGGTCAGTACCGTTAAAGTCCACTGAGGTCGGAGTGCCGTGTTCTGAGGAAACAAGAGCAGGTCAGAGGTCAGAGGTCAGAGGTCAGGGGTCAGAGGTCAGAGGTCAGGGGTCAGAGGTCAGGGGACAGGGGTCAGAGGACAGGGGTCAGAGGTCAGGGGACAGAGGTCAGGGGTCAGAGGTCAGGGGACAGGGGTCAGAGGTCAGGGGTCAGAGGACAGGGGTCAGAGGTCAGGGGACAGAGGTCAGAGGTCAGGGGTCAAGGTCAGAGGACAGGGGTCAGAGTGAAGCACGTGTGGATTAGACCCAACACTTTGGCCCTTCGTTGATCCGTCAGAAGTAAAAGGACACATGACGTTCAAAACATTAGGGACAAATCCTTACAATGTTTTGCCGTTTTTCTTGACCCAAAGACGACCACAGGAAGTACTTTGACACCCTCAGGTCACATGGGCTTGACCTGTGGGGTTCCCCAAGGGTCTGTCCTGGGACCCCTTCTGTTCACCCTCTGCAGGTGCACACGGCACTCAGATCTATGTCTCACCGACGGCAGGTGTCTCCCTGTCACTGACGGCAGGAGCCTCACTGTCACCGATTCACTACAGCCAACGGATGTCTGTATACGGCAGTACTCCTGCAGTAGTATTTACAGTACCTCTGTCGGCGCTGAAGGTGCACACACACGGCTGTCTCTCCTGTATACTGCAGTAGTATTTACAGTAGTATTCACAGTACTCCCTGCAGTACTCACAGTACTCCTCGCAGTAGTATTTACAGTAGTATTCACAGTACTCCCACAGTACTCCCCGCAGTAGTACTTACAGGACTTGCAGTACTCACCTCTGTCGGCGTTGAAGGTGCACACACACGGCTGTCTCTCCTGTATACTGCAGTAGTATTTGCAGTAGTATCTGCAGTAGTACATGCAGTAGTATTCACAGTACTCCTTGCAGTACTCACCTCGGTCGGCGTTGAAGGTGCACACACACGGCTGTCTCTCCTGAGGGTTCCACAGCTTCACGGTTCCGTCGGCTGAACACGACAGGAGGCGGTTCTTGATTCCACTGAAGGCCAAACCCCACACGGCGTCCGAGTGACCGCTCCACGAGCCCGCCAGGACGCTGGCGTCTGATTGGACCAGAGCAGAGAGGCAGACCAATCAGAGTGAACTGTTGTAAAATACTAATTCTTCTGAACAGCTCCATGTTCTACAGCTTTAAACTGGGGGTTTGGGGGTCCTTCCCCAGAAGAATATTTAAGAAATCAGACATGTTTCCCATTTGTCGGTGCATTTTACACACGTTCAGCTGATTTAAATAAATGATATTCATTTGTAATTTTATGATATTATATAGTATTTACTACTGAGAGAAAAGCCACTGTCTGTGAGGATTGAGAGGGGCATCATGTTGGGGGCCCCTTCAGGGGGGCTTTCTTTATTCTTCTTTATGATCAGTCCTGGTTCAGTCCTGGTTCAGTACTGTAGGTGTCGTAGGTGTCGGTCTGGTCCTGGTTCTGTCCTGGGTTAGTCCTGGGTCAGTACCGTAGGTGTCGTAGGGGTCGGTCTGGTCCTGGTTCGGTCCTGGGTCAGTCCTGGGTCAGTACTGTAGGTGTCGTAGGTGTCGGTCTGGTCCTGGTTCTGTCCTGGGTCAGTCCTGGGTCAGTACCGTAGGTGTCGTAGGGGTCGGTCTGGTCCTGGTTCTGTCCTGGGTCAGTACCGTAGGTGTCAGTTTGGTCCTGGGTCGGTCCTGGTTCTGTCCTGGGTCGGTCCGGTCCTGGGTCAGTACCGTAGGTGTCAGTCTGGTCCTGGGTCGGTCCTGGTTCGGTCCTGGGTCGGTCCTGGGTCAGTCCCGTAGGTGTCATAGGGGTCGGTCTGGTCCTGGTTCAGTCCTGGGTCGGTCTGGTCCTGGGTCAGTACCGTAGGTGTCGTAGGGGTCGGTCTGGTCCTGGGTCGGTCCTGGTTCTGTCCTGGGTCGGTCCTGGGTCAGTCCCGTAGGTGTCGTAGGGGTCGGTCTGGTCCTGGGTCGGTCCTGGGTCAGTACCGTAGGTGTCTTAGGGGTCGGTCTGGTCCTGGTTCAGTCCTGGTTCTGTCCTGGGTCAGTCCCGTAGGTGTCGTAGGGGTCGGTCTGGTCCTGGGTCGGTCCTGGGTCAGTACCGTAGGTGTCTTAGGGGTCGGTCTGGTCCTGGTTCAGTCCTGGTTCTGTCCTGGGTCAGTACTGTAGGTGTCGGTCTGGTCCTGGTTCTGTCCTGGGTCGGTCCTGGGTCAGTCCTGTAGGTGTCGGTCTGGTCCTGGGTCAGTCCTGGGTCAGTACCGTAGGTGTCTTAGGGGTCAGTCTGGTCCTGGGTCGGTCCTGGTTCTGTCCTGGGTCGGTTCTGGTTCGGTCCTGGTTCAGTCCTGGTTCGGTCCTGGGTCAGTACCGTAGGTGTCGTAGGGGTCGGTCTGGTCCTGGTTCTGTCCTGGTTATGTCCTGGGTCAGTACCGTAGGTGTCGTAGGGGTCGGTGTTGGCGCTGGGGATGTTCCACCAGTGGATGAAGGAGTCCAAACCGCCGCTGAAACACTGCTCTCCGCTCGGAGTCACGGCCAGTGACAGAACCGCACCTCTGAAAGGGTTAACGAGAGAAAGGGTTAACGAGAGAGAGGGTTAACGAGAGAAAGGGTTAACGAGAGAGAGGGTTAACGAGAGAAAGGGTTAACGAGAGAGTGGGTTAACGAGAGAAAGGGTTAACGAGAGAAAGGGTTAACGAGAGAAAGGGTTAACGAGAGAAAGGGTTAACGAGAGAGAGGGTTAACGAGAGAAAGGGTTAACGAGAGAGAGGGTTAACGAGAGAAAGGGTTAACGAGAGAAAGGGTTAACGAGAGAAAGGGTTAACGAGAGAAAGGGTTAACGAGGGAAAGGGTTAACGAGAGAAAGGGTTAACGAGAGGAGAGGGTTAACGAGAGAAAGGGTTAACGAGAGAAAGGGTTAACGAGAGAAAGGGTTAACGAGAGGAAAGGTTAACTGCTCCAGGCCCTGCCCCTGCTCCTCCTGCCCCTCCCCCTGCTCCTCCTCCTCCTGCCCCTCCTCCTGCTCCTCCTCCTGCCCCTCCCCCTGCCCCTCCTCCTGCTCCTCCTCCTCCTGCCCCTCCTCCTGCCCCTCCCCCTGCTCCTCCTCCTGCTCCTCCCCCTGCTCCTCCTCCTGCCCCTCCCCCTGCCCCTCCTCCTCCTTCTCCTCCTCCTGTCCCTCCCCCTGCTCCTCCTCCTGCTCCTCCTCCTGCCCCTCCCCCTGCTCCTCCTCCTCCTGCCCCTCCCCCTGCTCCTCCTCCTGCCCCTCTTCAGCATGGATGTATTAAATGAACTGGATAAGGTACGCCCCCTCTGTCTGTGGTCCAGATTGATTTGTGGCCGTGTGAGGTACTGCAGCCTCTTGGAACCAGCCTTTTTCTAAAATTGCTCATTATAATTGCAGACAGTACTGAATTATTATCGGTATTTAAATAAAATAGAAGGAAATGTTCTTTTCTACCGTTTCTAAAATCACCGAAATTACCGTTTTTATATGAAGTGGGGGATTGTCGTCACGTGGCGCCCTAAAACAAAGATGGCAGCCTCCGTTTCAGGAAGTAAAACAAAGATGGCAGCCATCGTTTCAGGAAGTAAAACAAAGATGTCAGCCGCCGTATCAGGAAGTAAATGCGGAAGTAAGAAACTTTTTTGGGGTCATGCGCCAATGAGCACTCTCCATAGGGATAAACAAGACGGCCATCTTGGATTCATCTTCCAGGTTTTATTATAGTTCTATGCTCTTCAGCTCTAACAAGGTTCCTGCAGGTTTCATCTAATCAAATTTTATGATTTTTAATGCTGTAATCCACATCAGACAAAGACATTTACACTTTTGTGACGTCAAAACTTCCTGACATCAAGCAAAGACAACTCCTGGGTCTCTTTTTTATATTTGGTGACATGAAATGCTTCTGTACGTGATTGTACTTCCTTATTTCAATAAAAAGGAAGAAAAAACAAAGCTTTTTCATCTTTTTACTGCAGTGTATTTTCATCAGAGACCTGCAGGGGGAGCTCTGTCGCTGAAGTTACTTGGTTCTGCTTTAAAGGGCGTACAACAGTTTTAACAATTTTCTTATTTTGATTTTATTTGTTGTATTCATACGTGTTGTACATAAAAATTACTGTTTTACACCAGTCAAGTTGTAGTTGGTGGAGAAAAGTGGAAAAAATCAGTTTGAAATTACAGGAAGTAAAAACCTGATGACATCACACTGTGAGACTCATTCTATCCAAAGGTTTTGCATAATTTACCCAAAATAAACAACTTAAATTACCCTTAAAACATTAATTCAACAAAATAAAGGTGTTCACATGTATTTTGATTTGTCGGGCAAAAAAAATCTCTGACATTAGCTGAGTTTTAGCCCAGTGTTCAAAGTAATTTCCTAGTGTGATGTCATTATTTACAACCAGGAAGTGATGTTACAAAACTAAAAAACTGCTAAAAATAATGAAATGTATAATTATTTTTAGCAAAACTTTGAATATATTTATCTGATCTGTATTTTAGTTACACGAGTGGTCATACCTGTCAGGCCCTTTAATGTCTGTGAGGATTGAATGCTTTTAACACATTTTAAGGCCGTGTTATTTGCCAAACGTTGCTCAGACGAGCGCTCGGTGGACGGCGCGTGAGGACGGTGTGGCAGAAAATAAACAGAGAAAAGGGTTGACCCTGTGACCAGACGCCACTAAAACGTAGAAGAGGATTCTATTTAAGATTTGATTAAACATTGTTCCCGTTTGTCCAGTTTGACCATGGATGTATTAAATGAACTGGATAAGCCCCACCCCCTCTGTCTGTGTCCCAGATTGATTAGTGGTCGTGTGAGGTACTGCAGCCTTTTTCTAAAATGTCACATTATAATCACAGACAGGACTGAATTATTATCAGTATTTAAATAAAATAGAAGGAAATGTTCTTTTCTACCGTTTATAAAATCACAGAAATTACCGTTTTTATCTGAAGTGACGTCACACAAACATGTGTGAGTCACGTGAACGAGCGTCGGACGATACAAACAGAAGCTCGTGGAAAAGGCTCGACTAGAGACACCTGTAAGTTGTATTTTATTTCATTTCAGACGCTTCACGTGTGTCTAACATGAAGAACACAATTACAATCACACAAGCTAACGCTAACACAAAGACCTGCAGCTGCTGGTCGTTCACGTCGCTCAAAGCATCATGGGGGATTGTGGTCACGTGGTGCCCTAAAGCAAAGATGGCCGCCTCCGTATCAGGAAGTAAAACAAAGATGGCCGCCTCCGTATCAGGAAGTAAAACAAAGATGGCCGCCTCCGTATCAGGAAGTAAAGCAAAGATGGCCGCCTCCGTATCAGGAAGTAAATGTGGAAGTAAGAAACTTTTTTGGGGTCATGAACCAATGAGCTCAGGCCACAGGGATAAACAGGGCGGCCATTTTGGATTCACCCTCCAGGTTTTATTCTAGTTCTATGAGTTTGACAGTTTATGATGTCACTTCCTGGTTGGTCATGAGCACAAATAAGACACAGGGGTAATTCCACAGCTGTTTCCATAGCAACCATTTTGAAAACAAGGGCCCAATCCACATAAATGACACAATAGTCATGATTTGACAAATAATAATCCCTGATAACGCCTTTATTTTGTTGGTTTGAACTGTCAGAAAGACGTTTAAGTCGAGTGTGAACCGTCTGTGCGTCGCTTCTTGATGACATCACAGAGGATTCCATTTTAGAACTCAACACCACTTCCGTCATTTTAAACTTTTATTTTTCAACGTTTCTTCACAAACTGCAACTTGAACTTTGATGAATATTTAGCCCAGGTGCCCTCCCACCAAACCGAGTCAAACATGAACCTGAAACATGAAGAGGACGGTGGCTTTAATGAGGTCTGTACTCACATGTGAGCTCTGAACGTGTAGATGGGCTCCACGTCGAAAGAGGCACTTCTGAAACACAAACACGTCCAGGTTTATTTGAGACACGGTTCAGTTCAGTTTGATCGATCCAGACGCAGACGATAAATGTTCATCAGAGCCTTTAAACCCGTCGAGAATCAGGACCAGTTCAACAGAAACAGATGAAGAGGATTAAGGAGTTTAAACCCAAACACTGCGGTTCATACAGAGCTGACAGTGTGTGCTTTCATTTGGTTTCTTCCTGATGCTTGGGCTCAGCTTTAAAAAGAGTTTCACTTCAGACTAAACCCTTTGCTCTTTGTTTCTCAAAAAACAAAGTCTGTAATAATTTCTGTTGAAGTTACAACTAAACTAATAAAATAAAACCAGGATTCTCGAGGTGAACACAGACCGTAAACACAGATCTCTGGACAAACAGACGACCCTCACACTCTGCTCTGGGCCCTGAAAGTGTCAGCTCTGGGGGAAAAGTGGGTTAAACACCCAGGCTCTGCATTTGACCCAAATGTAACTCAAACAGAGAGGGACAATCAGCACCTGAAGAAAAGTGAAGTCCAAGTGCCGAGTCCGGGTTGTGACCGGGTCATGCCCAGGTCCAGTCCGGGTCCAGTCCGGGTCCAGTCCGGGTCCAGTCCGGGTCCAGTCCAGGTCCAGTCCGGGTCCAGTCCGGGCCTAAACCTGAGTCCTGGCTCTGAAGTTGGTTCAGAGGAAACTTCAGGGTCAGGTCTGGTTTGGCAGCAAAACAAAGCTGGTTCACTTTGGTTCACTTTCTGTCGAGGAAGAGAGTCCAGTCCTGGTGTCGGTCCTGGTCCTGGTCTCGGTCCTGGTCTCGGTCCTGGTCTCAGTCCTGGTCTCAGTCCTGGTCTCAGTCCAGGTCCTGGTCCTGGTCTTACTTCTTGGCGGGCACGGTCTTGGTCAGGTTCCACAGTTTGATGCTGTGGTCCTCGGACACGGAGAGCGGGGTCTGTCCTGGTCTCAGTCTCAGTCTCAGTCTCGGTCTCGGTCTCGGTCTCAGTCTCAGTCCTGGTCTCAGTCCTGGTCTCAGTCCTGGTCTCAGTCCTGGTCTTACTTCTTGGCGGGCACGGTCTTGGTCAGGTTCCACAGTTTGATGCTGTGGTCCTCGGACACAGAGAGCGAGGTCAGTCCTGGTCTCAGTCTCAGTCTCAGTCTCGGTCCTTGTCTCAGTCCCGGTCCAGGTCCAGGTCCTGGTCCTGGTCTTACTTCTTGGCGGGCACGGTCTTGGTCAGGTTCCACAGTTTGATGGTGTGGTCCTCGGACACGGACAGCAGGGCGGGGTCCGTCGGGTGAAAGGCCAGAGCTCGGACTCCGTCGAAGTGACTCCTCAAAGTGAACTTTGGGTTCCAGGTTTTTCTGAACGACGACTCTTTGTTCGACTGAAGCTGAAAACGACACGTTTAAGAAGCGTTTTACAAAAGGTTAAATAAGACGATGAAAACACGCTCTTAAACATGTGAATAAAACATTTATTTGTGACGTAAGAAACCTAAACTGGAAATAAAACTGTAGCAATTGTACCATTAATGAAATAAAACCAGGACTAAACCAAGATTAAACCAAGATTAAACCAGGATTAAACCAGGACTAAACCAGGACTAAACCAAGATTAAACCAGGACTACTGTAGAGGTGAAGATGGTCCACTAAAGTTGGCTGCTAAGTTTTAAGGGTTTTAAGGGAACACGTGTCCCCACAAACCACAGCTCAAATGTTGTGTTAAAGTTTATTGGCCCCTAAAGCCAGTGATCCACATAAATCATTAACACAATTCCACAATCGGCTCAGGAAGAAACAGTGACCTCTCCACGAGCCGCACCTGTGACCTTTATCTGCCCCATGGGGCCCACAGCACCACCTTGTGGTCAGGGGTGAGGGTCCTACAGCTACATTTGGACTAAAATAACAGAAGAATCTGTTTCTCTAAATCCTTCTTACGTCGTATCCGAAGTCGGGCTCATCGTTGGTCACGGTGAGGTCGGCGAGGTCGCCCAAACCCAGGACGCTCTCCAGGACGGCCTCGCCCCCCAACAGGAACGACTTCCCCCCCGACGACGGGAACGACAGGGGCTCGGCTACAAACACAGAGACAGTGAAACCAGAGGGACAGGGGACGAGAGGGGGACGAGACATGAGAGGGACGAGAGGGGGACGAGAGGGGGACGAGAGGGGGACGACAGGGGCTCGGCTACAAACACAGAGACAGTGAAACCAGAGGGACGAGGGACGTGAGAGGGACGTGAGGGGGACGAGAGGGACGAGAGGGGGACGAGAGGGGGACGAGAGGGGGACGAGAGGGGCTCGGCTACAAACACAGAGACAGTGAAACCAGAGGGACAGGGGACGAGAGGGGGACGAGACATGAGAGGGACGAGAGGGGGACGAGAGGGGGACGAGAGGGGGACGACAGGGGCTCGGCTACAAACACAGAGACAGTGAAACCAGAGGGACAGGGGACGAGAGGGGGACGAGACATGAGAGGGACGAGAGGGGGACGAGAGGGGCTCGGCTACAAACACAGAGACAGTGAAACCAGAGGGACAGGGGACGAGAGGGGGACGAGACATGAGAGGGACGAGAGGGGGACGAGAGGGGGACGAGAGGGGGACGAGAGAGGGGGACGAGAGGGGCTCGGCTACAAACACAGAGACAGTGAAACCAGAGGGACAGGGGACGAGAGGGGGACGAGACATGAGAGGGACGAGAGGGGGACGAGAGGGGGACGACAGGGGCTCGGCTACAAACACAGAGACAGTGAAACCAGAGGGACAGGGGACGAGAGGGGGACGAGACATGAGAGGGACGAGAGGGGGACGAGAGGGGGACGAGAGAGGGGGACGAGAGGGACGAGAGGGGGACGAGAGACACGAGAGAGGCACGGCTACAAACACAGAGACAGTGAAACCAGAGGGACTAGAGGGGACAGGGGGACAGAGAGGGGGACTAGAGAGGGGACTAGGACAGAGAGAGAGAGGAGGACCCAGAGGGGACTAGGACCAGAGGGGCCTCGGCTACAAACACAGAGACAGTGAAACCAGAGGGACGAGGGACGAGAGAGGGACGAGACATGAGAGGGACGAGAGGGGGACGAGAGGGGGATGAAAGGGGGACGAGAGAGGGACGTGTGGGAGACGAGAGGGGGACGAGGGACTAGAGGGGGACGAGAGGGGCTCGGCTACAAACACAGAGACAGTGAAACCAGAGGGACAGGGGACGAGAGGGGGACATGAGAGGGACGAGAGGGGACGAGAGGGGGACGAGAGGGGGACGAGAGGGGGACGAGAGGGGCGAGAGGGGCTCGGCTACAAACACAGAGACAGTGAAACCAGAGGGACAGGGGCGAGAGGGGGCAGAGACATGAGAGGGACGAGAGGGGGACTCCAGAGAGGGGGACCCAGAGGGGGACTCCAGAGGGGGACGAGAGGGCTCGGCTACAAACACAGAGACAGTGAAACCAGAGGGACAGGGGACTCCTGAGAGGGGGACTAGACATGAGAGGGACTAGAGAGGGGACGAGAGGGGACGAGAGGGGGCGACAGGGCTCGGCTACAAACACAGAGACAGTGAAACCAGAGGGACAGGGACGAGAGGGGGACTAGACATGAGAGGGACTAAGAGGGGGACTGAGAGGGGACGAGAGGGGACTCCAGAGGGGGACCGAGAGGGGGACGAGAGGGGCTCGGCTACAAACACAGAGACAGTGAAACCAGAGGGACGAGAGGGGGACAGGGGACGAGAGGGGGACGAGAGGGGGACGAGGGACGAGAGGGGGACGAGAGGGGACGAGGGACGAGAGGGGCTCGGCTACAAACACAGAGACAGTGAAACCAGAGGGACGAGGGACGAGAGAGGGACGAGACATGAGAGGGACGAGAGGGGGACGAGAGGGGGATGAAAGGGGGACGAGAGAGGGACGTGTGGGAGACGAGAGGGGGACGAGGGACGAGAGGGGGACGAGAGGGGCTCGGCTACAAACACAGAGACAGTGCAACCAGAGGGACGAGGGACATGAGAGGGACAGGGGACGAGAGGGGGACGTGAGGGGGACGAGAGAGGGACGTGAGGGGGATGAGGGACATAAGAGGGACGAGAGAGGACAGAGAGGGGACTAGAGAGGGACTAGAGAGAGGACCTGAGAGGGGGACGAGAGAGGGACGTGAGGGGGATGAGGGACATAAGAGGGACTCCAGAGAGGGACAGAGGGGGACTCCAGAGGGGAGACGAGAGAGGGACGTGAGAGGGACGAGAGAGGGACGTGAGAGGGAAGAGGGACATAAGAGGACTCCAGAGAGGGACTAGAGGGGGACTAGAGAGAGACGAGAGAGGGACGAGAGGGGATGAGGGACATAAGAGGGACCCAGAGAGGGACTCCAGAGAGGGACCCAGAGAGGGACCGTGGAGGGGATAAAGGGACATAAGAGGGACGAGAGAGGGACGAGAGGGGGACGAGAGGGGGACGAGAGAGGGACGTGAGGGGGATGAGGGACATAAGAGGGACGAGAGAGGGATGAGAGGGGGACGAGAGGGGGACGTGAGGGGGATGAGGGACATAAGAGGGACGAGAGAGGGATGAGAGGGGGACACGAGGGGCTCGGCTACAAACACAGAGACAGTGAAACCAGAGGGACGAGGGAAGAGAGAGGGACGAGACATGAGAGGGACGAGAGGGGACGAGAGGGGACTCCAGACATGAGAGGGACGAGAGGACTCCAGACATGAGAGGGACGAGGGGGACGGAGAGGGACTCCAGAGGGGGACGAGAGAGGGACGAGACATGAGAGGGACGAGAGGGGGACGAGAGGGGGATGAAAGGGGGACGAGAGAGGGACGTGTGGGAGACGAGAGGGGGACGAGGGACGAGAGGGGCTCGGCTACAAACACAGAGACAGTGAAACCAGAGGGACGAGGGACGAGACATGAGAGGAACGAGAGGGGGACGAGACATGAGAGGGACGAGAGGGACGAGGGGGGGACGTGAGAGGGACGAGAGGGGGACGAGACATGAGAGGGACGAGGGGGGGACGTGAGAGGGACGGGAGGGGGACGAGGGACGAGAGGGGGACGAGAGGGACGAGACATGAGAGGGACGAGAGGGGGACGAGGGACGAGAGAGGGACGAGACATGAGAGGGACGAGACATGAGAGGGACGAGAGGGACGAGAGGGGGACGAGAGGGGGACACGAGGGACGAGAGAGGGACGAGAGGGGGACGAGAGAGAGAGAGGGGGACGAGAAGGACGAGAGAGGGACGAGGGACGTGAGGGGGACGAGAGAGGGACGAGAGAGGGACGAGAGAGAGACGAGAGGGGGACGAGAGAGGGACGTGTGGGAAAGCTGAGGGACAGTGCTCACCCCACTCCGTCCCGTCTCCAGAGCTTCGAGCTTCTCCGGCTCCTTCTCCGTCCTCCGTCACCAGGAAGTCAAACTCCTTCAGAGCTTCTTCAGTGTCGGCGTCTTCCTCCGACGCCAGGCCCTCGTTTCCCGACTGAAAAACACAAACACTTTAAGGGCACAGTTCAGACACATGTTCCTCACGTGTTCTTCACGTGTTCTTCACGTGCTCCTCACGTGTCACTCTGAGGTAGAACTCGGGTCTTACTTGGTGTATTTTGTGTTTTTTCACTCGTGGTTTGTCGCTCAGGTCCATCACTTCTCCCTCTCCCTCCTCGTCCTCCTCTTCGTCGCTGTCTTCTGCGTTTTCCAGGAAGTTAAAAGTCTCCAGGACGTCTCCAGGACTTCTGAGGAAACACCACAGCAGAGGACTGAGGCCTGGACCCGGGACAAGACCCAGACCAGGCCAAAAGCACGGCGCGCTCCGTCCAATTCAGTCACCTTTTGTCATTTAATCCTATTTTAGACGCTTTAAGTCACGTCTTTTGTTGTGTTTGTCTTGTTTTTGTTGCTTCTCGTCATATTTTAGTCCCTTTTAAGCACGTTGTCAAATTTAGTCACATTGTTGTTGAATTTAGTAACGTTTTCATCAAATTTAGTCACATTTGTGTCAAATTTGTCACATTTTTGGTGAATTTAGTCACGTTTTCATTGAGTTTAGTCAAATGTTTGTTGAATATATGACGTTTTAGTCGCTTTTAGCCACGTTTTTGTCAAATTTAGTCACATTTTTGTTGAATATAGTCACATTTTTATCACTTTTGGTGGTTTGTTTGTTGCTTCTAGACATATTTTGTTCCATTTAGTCACATTTTGTCACCTTTGGTCACGTTTTTGTTGCTTAAGGTCATTTTTAAAATTTATTTTAGTTAATTTTTGTCACTTTCAGTTTCGTTTTTGTTGATTTTAGTCACGTTTTTGTTGCCAAGCCTACACCAGGACTAAACCGGGCCTAAACCAGGTCTAAACCAGGACTAAACCAGGCCTAAACCGGGTCTAAACCGCGTCTAAACCAGGACTAAACCAGGCCTAAACCAGGACTAAACCAGGCCTGAACCAGGCCTAAACCAGGACTAAACCAGGCCTAAACCAGGTCTAAACCGGGTCTAAACCAGGACTAAACCAGGACTAAAGGGTCTGTACCTCTTGTCCTTGCGTCTCTCGGTGCCGTTGATCAGGGGCAGGTTCTTGTTCTCCACAGCTCCATTCTGTTCAGACCCGGACAAACCCAACAGAGACCGGACTCTCTGGGTCCGAACGTCCAGGATGGTGTCCGTGTAGCCCACCTCCTGGAGATACCTGCACAGGAGACAAGAACGTGAGAGCTGGACCTCCTGGAGATACCTGCACAGGAGACAAGAACGTGAGAGCTGGACCTCCTGGAGACACCTGCACAGGAGACAAGAATGAACGTGAGAGCTGGACCTCCCTGGAGATACCTGCACAGGAGACAAGAACGTGAGAGCTGGACCTCCTGGAGATACCTGCACAGGAGACAAGAACGTGAGAGCTGGACCTCCTGGAGATACCTGCACAGGAGACAAGAACGTGAGAGCTGGACCTCCTGGAGATACCTGCACAGGAGACAAGAACGTGAGAGCTGGACCTCCTGGAGATACCTGCACAGGAGACAAGAACGTGAGAGCTGGACCTCCTGGAGATACCTGCACAGGAGACAAGAACGTGAGAGCTGGACCTCCTGGAGATACCTGCACAGGAGACAAGAACGTGAGAGAAGAACGTGAGAGAAGAACGTGAGAGAAGAACATGAGCTGGACCTCCTGGAGACACCTGCACAGGAGACAAGAACGTGAGAGCTGGACCTCCTGGAGACACCTGCACAGGAGACAAGAACGTGAGAGCTGGACCTCCTGGAGACACCTGCACAGGAGACAAGAACGTGAGACAAGAACGTGAGACAAGAACGTGAGAGCTGGACCTCCAGGTGACACCTGCACAGGAGACAAGAACGTGAGACAAGAACGTGAGAGCTGGACCTCCCGGAGACACCTGCACAGGAGACAAGAACGTGAGAGCTGGACCTCCTGGAGACACCTGCACAGGAGACAAGAACGTGAGAGAAGAACGTGAGAGAAGAACGTGAGAGCTGGACCTCCAGGTGACACCTGCACAGGAGACAAGAACGTGAGACAAGAACGTGAGACAAGAACATGAGAGCTGGACCTCCTGGAGACACCTGCACAGGAGACAAGAACGTGAGACAAGAACGTGAGAGAAGAACGTGAGAGCTGGACCTCCAGGTGACACCTGCACAGGAGACAAGAACGTGAGACAAGAACGTGAGACAAGAACGTGAGACAAGAACGTGAGAGCTGGACCTCCTGGAGACACCTGCACAGGAGACAAGAACGTGAGAGAAGAACGTGAGAGAAGAACGTGAGAGCTGGACCTCCTGGAGACACCTGCACAGGAGACAAGAACGTGAGACAAGAACGTGAGACAAGAACATGAGCTGGACCTCCTGGAGATACCTGCACAGGAGACAAGAACGTGAGAGAAGAACGTGAGACAAGAACGTGAGAGAAAAAAATCTGACTTTCGCCGAGTGTTAGCCCCGTGTGCAGTCGTTTCCTGCTGTGATGTCATCATTTACAACCAGGAAGTGATGTTACAAAACTAAAAAAAATGACTAAAAATGATAAAATGTATAATTATTTTTAGCAAAACTTTAAGTATATTTATCTGATCTGATTTTAGTGACATGAGTCCGACCTGTCAGAGGCCCCAGAGTGTAAACCTTTAAGTGTTTAAGATTCTGAGTGAGATATTAAAGATTATTAAAGATTCTGAGTGAGATATTAAAGATTATTAAAGAGTCTGAGTGTGATTTCTGGTGTTTCTTCCTCGTGCTGCTGATGCTCTGCAAATAATGAAGTTCCAGAGGAGTTAAACGTCTTGATTTGAGGAGATTAATCTGAATTTCCGACGTTTTGACTCGTTAAGATCAGAGCAGACGATTTATTTGATGGAACCAGATTATTTCACTTGTTTCAAATGTTTGTGACTCGTTTCAATCCATTATTCCTTACTTTAATCTAAATGATCTGTCCCTGGGTTAAGATCATTTTACTTATCACTGACAAATGTATTTTCTTATTTCTTATGATCATCAGAAACACCTTCAAACCCGTCAAATATTCTGCCTCACATCAGCATCAGCGTCTCATGAGTCAAAACGTCTCAAATCCAGATTAAAACGATCAATTCAAGCCGTTTTAATCCGTGTGTCGTGATCATAGACCGTACATATCAGTGGACCATGTTAGCATGCTAGCCGCCGCGTTCCAAATAGGAAGCAGCTCTGGAGGCTCCTGGCTCCATGAAGCCGAGCTCCGCCCTCTTCCTGTGACACTGGAGCCTTTACTCTGTAACTGTTTCTGTCAAACTCACATCTGGAACTAAAATGTCTGTTTGACTCACTCCACATGATCCTGGTGTTTTTTTCTCGTTGGTTGTTCATAAATCAAGTTATTACAATAATAACTGACCAATCAGGTGCTTCCTTTTCCAGGGGCCGTTTTCGCTCCTGTTAGCAACAGGTTTGATTGACAGCTAGCGCCGCACGTTGCCACCGTTTCCTCTCACCGAGGGGCGGATACCGTTAGCAACCTCCTCCTGATTGGTCCGTGTGGCCACGATACGCACTCGGATTTAAATATGGAGTCTGGCTCCACTTTAGCCGCTATAACTGCTAGCTCCACTTTAGCCGCTATAACTGCTAGCTCCACTTTAGCCGCTATAACTGCTAGCTCCACTTTAGCCGCTATAACTGCTAGCTCCACTTTAGCCGCTATAACTGCTAGCTCCACTTTAGCCACTATAACTGCTAGCTCCACTTTAGCCACTGTAACCGCTAGCTCCACTTTAGCCTCTATAACTGCTAGCTCCACTTTAGCCTCTATAACTGCTAGCTCCACTTTAGCCACTGTAACCGCTAGCTCCACTTTAGCCTCTATAACTGCTAGCTCCACTTTAGCCGCTATAACTGCTAGCTCCACTTTAGCCGCTATAACTGCTAGCTCCACTTTAGCCGCTATAACTGCTAGCTCCACTTTAGTCGCTATAACTGCTAGCTCCACTTTAGCCGCTATAACTGCTAGCTCCACTTTAGCCGCTATAACTGCTAGCTCCACTTTAGCCGCTATAACTGCTAGCTCCACTTTAGCCGCTATAACTGCTAGCTCCACTTTAGCCGCTATAACTGCTAGCTCCACTTTAGCCGCTATAACTGCTAGCTCCACTTTAGCCGCTATAACTGCTAGCTCCACTTTAGCCGCTATAACTGCTAGCCACGATGGGCTTCATTTGGCTGGAGGCAAATGCTATGAGTGACGTCAATCAATAGTCACAATCCCATAGTCCACTGATATGTACAGTCTATGGTCGTGTTGAACATGAGCCTTAAAGCAGGGCGTGTGTGCCACCCGCTCGGGGGCGGGGCCTTACTGTCGCAGCAGCTGCCGGCCCTGCTTCCAGGTGAGCTGGCTGTTGGGGGGCACCGTGGACACGTCCGAGTCTCTGGAGTCTGAAACACAAAGGTCACAGTGAGCGGGGGGCGGGGCGCGGGGCGGGGCGCGGGGCGCGGCTCACGCTCGGGCGGGGTCTGACCAGAGTCGAAGCTCGGGGACTTCACCTCGCCCTGGTTCAGCTCCGTGCCGTACTTCAGCTTGTGGTACTTGGCTCTGGAACGAAACACAACCGTCAGCTTCACATCAGCCCAGGGTGACACGGAAATGAACGAAAATGTGACGTGAAGAGGCGGCTGGAGCGAAATGTTTGAAGGATTGTCTCACATTAGATCTGAATTCTATGGTTTGAAGTGTTTGTTGGAAAAAACAACACATTTGAATTTCCAGAGTAAAAGGTCAGTTAGTTTGACAATGTTCTCGCCTTAAAATTGTATTTTAGCTTAAAATTTAGTTTTAAAATGTTGGACTAAACTGAACGCCAGAGTCGTGTTGGGTTTAAATCGTGTCCAAACCAAAAGCCCTGACATCGCACTGAACATAATGTCTGACAGAAATGAACGTTTTTAGGTTAAAACGCTGAAAAAGACACATAAACGTAATATCCATGTTCAGGCCTAAAATGACTGGGTTTAGTCCTGGTTTAGTCCTGGTTTAGTCCTGGTTTGGTCCAGGTTTAGTCCTGGTTTAGTCCTGGTTTAGTCCTGGTTTAGTCCTGGTTTAGTCCTGGTTCAGTCCGGGTTTGATCCAGGTTTAGTCCAGGTTTAGTCCAGGTTTAGTCCTGGTTTGTCTCGTTTGTTCCAGATCTACGGCTCGTTCACGACTGATCGTTTCCTTCTGTTTTTATCTTAAGTTCATTTAGAAAATGTTGAACTGAATTTTCCTGTTTTACACTTTTTCTTCCAGTTACAAAAATGTTGTTTATATTTTCATTTTAAGTCAAACACTAAAGATCAGCTGAACTTTCAGTGGTTTAGTTTATTTAAGATTTAGTTTATTGTTTAGTTTATAGTTTATAGTTCAATTATAGTTCAATTATAGTTTAAGCTTTTGTTTGTAGTTTAGTTTCTGGTTTTCTTTTAGTTCCAGCAGAAGTCCCTCTTGTTTTTTATTTTATTTTATGATTTGGTGTTTTTACCTCTAGTTTAGGTTTTATTCTGTGTTTTTACCTCTAGTTTAGGTTTTATTCTGTGTTTTTACCTCTAGTTTAGGTTTTATTTGGTGTTTGTACCTCTAGTTTAGGTTTTATTCTGTGTTTTTACCTCTAGTTTAGGTTTTATTTGGTGTTTGTACCTCTAGTTTAGGTTTTATTTGGTGTTTTTACCTCTTGTTTAGGTTTTATTTGGTGTTTGTACCTCTTGTTTAGGTTTTATTTGGTGTTTGTACCTCTTGTTTAGGTTTTATTTGGTGTTTTTACCTCTAGTTTAGGTTTTATTTGGTGTTTGTACCTCTAGTTTAGGTTTTATTCTGTGTTTTTACCTCTAGTTTATGTTTTATTCTGTGTTTTTACCTCTTGTTTAGGTTTTATTCTGTGTTTGTACCTCTTGTTTAGGTTTTATTCTGTGTTTGTACCTCTCTTGTTTTAAGGCGAACTCCAGCATCTTGATGCGGCGGACGAGGTCACTCTTCAGGTTTTCTTGTCCTTTTCTCTCGCCCTGAAGGAACGCGATACGGGCCTGAACACAACACACAACACACACACATGAAACACATAAAACACACAACACACACATTAAACACACATTAAACACACAGGACAGTAAATCCCACAGATCTGATGTTTTAACCCTTTGTTCTACTCGTTCACACAGAGGTCAGACAGGGGTCAGACAGGGGTCAGACAGGGGTCAGACAGGGGTCAGACAGAGGGTCACACAGAGGGTCACACAGGGGTCACACAGGGGTCACACAGAGGTCACACACAGGAGTCACACAGAGGTCACACAGAGGTCACACACAGGAGTCACACAGAGGTCACACAGAGGTCACACAGGGGTCACACAGGGGTCATACGGGGGTCACATGATCAGTGTTTCTGCAGCTGTTCTTCATGTTTTGTGCTTCTGTTTTATGGACCACGGCGACTACAGCCTTTAATAAACAGGTCTGTGGGGTCTCTCTGAGGTCTGTGGGGTCCCTCTGAGGTCTGTGGGGTCCCTCTGAGGTCTGTGGGGTCCCTCTGAGGTCTGTGGGGTCTCTCTGAGGTCTGTGGGGTCCCTCTGAGGTCTGTGGGGTCCCTCTGAGGTCTGTGGGGTCCCTCTGAGGTCTGTGGGGTCCCTCTGAGGTCTGTGGGGTCTCTCTGAGGTCTGTGGGTCCCTCTGAGGTCTGTGGGGTCTCTCTGAGGTCTGTGGGGTCCCTCTGAGGTCTGTGGGGTCTCTCTGAGGTCTGTGGGGTCTGTGGGGTCCCTCTGAGGTCTGTGGGGTCCCTCTGAGGTCTGTGGGGTCTGTGGGGTCTCTCTGTGGTCTGTGGGGTCCCTCTGAGGTCTGTGGGGTCTCTCTGAGGTCTGTGGGGTCTCTCTGAGGTCTGTGGGGTCCCTCTGAGGTCTGCGGGGTCCCTCTGAGGTCTGCGGGGTCCCTCTGAGGTCTGCGGGGTCTGTGGGGTCTCTCTGAGGTCTGTGGGGTCTCTCTGAGGTCTCTCTGAGGTCTGTGGGGTCTGTGGGGTCTCTCTGAGGTCTGTGGGGTCTGTGGGGTCTCTCTGAGGTCTGTGGGGTCTGTGGGGTCTCTCTGAGGTCTGTGGGGTCCCTCTGAGGTCTGTGGGGTCTCTCTGAGGTCTGTGGGGTCTCTCTGAGGTCTGTGGGGTCTCTCTGAGGTCTGTGGGGTCTGTGGGGTCTCTCTGAGGTCTGTGGGGTCTCTCTGAGGTCTGCGGGGTCTGTGGGGTCTGTGGGGTCTCTCTGAGGTCTGTGGGGTCTGTGGGGTCTCTCTGAGGTCTGTGGGGTCTCTCTGAGGTCTGTGGGGTCTCTCTGAGGTCTGTGGGGTCTCTCTGAGGTCTGTGGGGTCTCTCTGAGGTCAGCGCCCCCCACAGGACACAGGACAGAGACAGCGCCCCCCACAGGACGAGGCAGGAACGGCACAACTACAGGCTCAGACTCAGACGAGCTCATAACGACCAGGAGAAGAAATCACACAAATTAATCTGAATGATCTGTATTTTGTGTCTCGTCTTTCTTTAAATTATGGATCAGCTTTTTGTCTGAAATAAAATCAAGAAAACAACAGCTCCAAACATCACAGGATCTGGTTCAGTAGTTTTTGTGACAAAACTATTTAATTCCAATAAAGGCTGCATTATTTTAGTCGTTGACAGACAGAGTATTTCTATCAAACACTGGGACTTTTATGAACATTTTAACCAAATATAAAGGTTGAAATACGGCAAATTAAGGTTTTGAAATACAGAATATTTATGAATAAAGTGTAAAAAGACTCGAAAACACACGAAAAGACCTTTTATAATAAGGACAGTGGCATCATTAAGTCAAAATGTTGTTTGATCTTCATCAGTGACACTTTCTTCATAAATATTCTCTCTAGAAGCTTTAGTTAAATATTTCAACCTTTATCTCAAAAGTATGTTCAGTAGAAATAATCGACTGTTAAACACAAAACAAAATACATTTAAGTCGCTGCCCAAGAAAGAACAAATAAACAAAGTAAATAGATTTTAATAAACTTTGGACGCGCCTCATTCATCTGTTTGTCTTTAATAAATGGAGCTGCACTGGAGGCTTCATTTACATCAATCTGTGGGACGTTCACAGGTTCGTTCCTTTTCAAACGTCTTCGGTTTATTCTGTGCGTCAGAGATTATTCAAATGTGGATTAAAGCCTCGTCTTCAGGATTCTCCCGAGTTTCACAGAATTTAAACTCAGACTCAGAAGAAAACACGAGGAAATGACAGCGTTTGACACAAAACACAGAGAATGTTTAGAGTTCAGAGGGAGACGTTCACTCAGATGGAAAGATTTAATGATGAAGGAGCGGAAATGTGTCGTAAATGTGTCGTTAAGGTTCGAATATCACACAAAATGTAAAAGGAGCACAAATACTACTTCATACTTTGGATTCAATACAAGATCTATTCATCCATCGCTTTAGTGCTGTCAAAGTATTGAAGTCTGATACGAATCGATTCTAAAACTGTAAAAAGCACAACCAGGACCAAACTAAAACAGTTTAGAATAATAATTTTGTGTTTTATCAGAACTACTCTACAATATAATGAAAGAGCTATTGTCTTGAGTTGAGTGGAGTCGGCTGAATCAGAATCTAACAAAAGTACACTATTTACTTTTCTGTATAAATTGTTATTTTTTTGCATTAATTCCTGTGCAGTTTTGATCTTTTGAGACACTTCTTCATGTAGAGCAGGCATGTCCAAACTCAGGCCCGGGGGCCAAACGCGGCCCTCAGACCAGTTTTTCTTGGCCCTTAGTCTTCCTGGTGAACTGGCCCACATTGTCCTGATAAGTACTATTTACAGCACATTTCAGATTTTCTACAATTCCAACCTAAATAACTAACATTTTGGTGCAGCACAGACCTGATATTAAGGCACTGAGACTGAATGTAGATGTGGTGGAGCTTAAAACATCAGATAAATGCAGCTTTTTTGAACGTTTCACCATTGATTTGTGGCCCTCCACTTGGTCTATATTTCAATATGTGGCCCTCGATGGACAAAGTTTGGACAACCCTGATTTAGATGTTTGTGCCACGCCCCGTTTAAGTCGACTAATGTGTCGATGAGGCAGGTCTTCAGCTCAGAATCAAACACAGTCATAAGTAGCTTCAGTATTTGTTCATCCATGTGTTTTTGTCGGTTTACATTGAATAGTTAAAATTATACACTCGATATTCTAATATAACAAATCTCCAAAACAACAACTGTGTTCATCCATCTGCCTTGTCTGTGGGTCAGAGTTTGTGGAAAAGCAGCCACACATGGGTCCGTCTGCCCCGGGGCAGGAGGGGCCTGAAGTGACGAGGTCTGAGTGAAACGATAAAAGCAGCTGAGCTCATCCTGGTGACGGCTCCGGCCAAAGGATCATGTCGTGAGTCATTTCTTTATTTAATGCAGCGTCAACACTTTGTCCCACCCACTTCTTCTGATCAGATGGATTTAACCAATCAGAGCCAAGTGCAAACTGTCAGATGAAGCAGAGGAATTATTTATCTCTTAAAAAGGAAACTGAAAAAATATAAGTTTAGATGAATACTAGAAAAATGTTAATATTATTATATTATAAATATTATTTTGTTTTACTGCACAGACCCACAATGACACCAGAATGTGAACACTGGAGGCAAAAAGGACTAAACAAAAACTACATTTGAATTTACAGTGTCTAAATTAAATTATTGGGGGCAAAAAAAAACATTTTTGAGCCTAAATTTGTATTTGAGCCCCACAAAAGTATAACAGTACAAAAGTAACAGCAGATAATCCTCTGTATTTGTCAAGTCAAACTTAATTTTAGCTTCATTTTGTCTTAATATAAAGTGTGTGTCATAATCTCCAATTAAATAATCAAACGCAGTCAGATCCAGAGTTAAATGTGTCGCTCACACGAGGCTTTTACACAAAAACACCTGCACTTTTTATATTTTGTGACACTTTAAGGTTAATCTGAACTTGTCTCATTATGTTCCACTTCACTTTTACTGCATTTAGAATGTTTTTGTTCAAACTAACATTAGAAAGGGCAGGATTTCAGACACAGAGAAGAATGAGTGACATTAACATTACTGTGATTCTTTATTTAAGATTAAAATCCTACAATCTGAGTCTGAGGCCTGACCCTTCAGTCCAGCTGCTTTTATTACAGTTTGTCTTTAACATTTAAAACATTTAAAACACATCGACCTACAATAAAACTCTTCTAAACAATAAGGTTTATTGTTGGAGTGGTTTACATCGCGCATTTAGTGAAAGTCTGACACGTTTGTTTGTTTAGCGTTAGCCCCGTTAGCTTTAGCCTAGCCGCGGCTAACGGGCGCTAGCGTGACAAACCAAAATAGCTCCAGCCCGAGATTAACGACAGTCTGCCGGGTTCATGAGGGCTTCACCTCCCGCTGACTCCGGCGGGCAGCGCTGGGAGTCAAACCCGCAGCTTCGACGTGAATCACAAACACAAAGCTCCGATGAGAGTTTACAGACAGCAGCTAACGGCTAACGGCTAAAGGCTAACGGCTAACGGGCAGCAGACGCTTCCACTGATTCAACTCATCAAACAAATTTAAAATCGTGGAAATGGAATGGAAAGAAATGTTTGAACGATACATTTAGGATTAAATGATGTGTTTCAATAAAAAACGTGTGATAATATCGTCTTAAAACACACACTTTTGTCTTAAATCTCGTTTGAACCGAAAAGTAAACAGTGGTTTAGTGAACGTTACGGTCACGGACCACAGGCTGATCCACACGTTTATATTTATATCATTTGTGTCATTTATATTAATAAGATCCATTCGTGTGTTTTGGGTCACTTTTTGCAGCTGTTCTGTTCCGTCTCAAACGTCATGGCGCTGTTTTTAGGGCGAAGCAAATGTTGTTAAAAGTGGTTTAAAAACGGAGAATCCGAGTCCAAACGTGCGCCTGGGGTTCTCTGTTGGATCAGTGCGATTTAAAACTACATTTGACGTTTAAGAAAAGCTGGAAAAAACGCAAAAAGCCACAATGAAAACAAGTGTTCCTCAAATGAAAGACTGGAGTCACTCATTTAGAAGAAACAAGGAACAGAGACTTGAACAGAGCAGCGACTCTGGGACCAAAACGAAGAGACTAAACTCTATTTAAACTCTGAAAGAAAGAAATCATGATATAGACACAAACATTAAGATCTGAGTTCATTTAATGCTCTGTCAAGTCTTAAATAAAGTAGTAAATAAAAAGTGAAGATGCAGTAGCACTTTGAAAACTCCAAAATGAAATTCTAAATGTTTTTCTGTTAAATTCACCTTTGAACTCTGGGGAATTTTATTATTAAATTCTGGTATTGATTGTGTGTTTTTTATTGTTTCATTTGGACCTTGGAGTGTTTTTTCATGATTGTTTACCCTTTGTATTTATTGGAAATGTGTTATATGTGAATTTTTATCCTTGAATTCCACGTAAATCACTTTGAGTCGTCTAAACGAACCTGAAAATAACAAAAACAATGAAACCTAATCGCAGCAGAGTTGTCCGAGAAACCACAGTTCGATATTTTGCCAAAAATCAGGATTAATGCCAAAGTAATTAAGAATTTAAATCTAAATGTGTCTCCTGTGAACGGGCAAATGTCTTCAGATCTCATGTTTTAATTGGTTTCAGAATGAGGAGTAATTAGCGCTGTTTCCATTAGCGCTGTTTCCTTCAGACGTTTAATGGACGCTCGATGGATCCGACCAACATTAGTCGACAAATTATTTCACTGATATTAAAGATTTATACAAACCACAGCAGAAAAGATAAAGTTAGCTGCGGTTTTAAGAGTGAATCATGAGTTTGTTCTGCTTTTTTTTACAATGAAATGTGTTGTTTAGTGGTGGCTTTTCGATATAAATAGTTGAGTTATTGTTCATTATCGTGAGCTCTGGTTGCCATAGCGATTAACAATTCTAAACAAAATATTACATTATTTGAATGAATAATTTGAACAACAGGAGGCTGAACGTGCAACATTTAGAGGACTGTTCCATTCAAAAGATATGAATATTATTGGGCTGCTCAATATAATACACAATATATCGCAAAAGTATCGATAAAGACACATTGTCCGGTGAAATAATCAAATCAATATCGCACCAAACTACATATTGTATAGTGTTTTTACCGAAAATGTGTGTTTTTGAATTTAATAAACAGTCCTAAGTCAGGCTTGGTTTAACGTTCAGTTTTTGTTTTGGTTTGATCCTTTGAGTTTCAGAGTCAAATATCACAATAATATCGATACTGAAACAATGAACAGTCAGATCATGTCACACTTTTGTGTTCAGCCCTGAATTATGTTTAAATCATTAGTCGCTATGGCAACCGCCCTGATTCCTCATCATTCTGAGCCGCGTGGACGAACAGCTCCAGCGTTAGACCCCTGAGCCCGGGGTGTCCCAGGTAAACCCGGATAGTCCCAGGTAAACCCGAGAAGTCCCAGGTAAACCCGGGTTGTTCCAGGCAAACCGGGGTTGTGGCTCGTATAACCCCTGTTGTCCCGTGTAAACCCGGGTTGTCCCGTGTAACCCCCGTGTAACCCCTTGTTGTCCAGTATAACCCCCGTGTAAACCCGGGTTATGGCTCGTATAAACCCTTGTTGTCCCGTGTAAACCCGGTTGTCCCGTGTAACCCCCGTGTAACCCCTTGTTGTCCAGTATAACCCCCGTGTAAACCCGGGTTATGGCTCGTATAAACCCTTGTTGTCCCGTGTAAACCCGGTTGTCCCGTGTAACCCCCGTGTAACCCCTTGTTGTCCAGTATAACCCCCGTGTAAACCCGGGTTATGGCTCGTATAAACCCTTGTTGTCCCGTGTAAACCCGGTTGTCCCGTGTAACCCCGGCTGTCACGTGTAACCCCCGTGTAAACCCGGGTTGTCCCGTGTAACCCCCGTGTAAACCCGGGTTGTCCCGTGTAAACCCGGGTTGTCCCGTGTAACCCCCGTGTAGACCCGGGTTGTCCCGTGTAACCCCCGTGTAGACCCGGGTTGTCCCGTGTAACCCCCGTGTAAACCCGCTGTGCTCGTGTCTGACCTGGAGCTCGGCCCTCTCCACTTCCCAGTGCGCCCGCTCCATCTCGAAGCGGGCCCACTCGTGCTGGATGTAGTGCAGGATGCCGGGGATGGTGTACTGCTGCTGGGGCCGGGGCAGCTCGTCGGCGGCCTGGTGGCTCAGCATGACACCGCCCGGAGCTCCGGACAGAGGCGGGGCCGCGCCGCCGTTACTGCCCGGCGGAGAGTGCTGCTGAGGCGGCGTAGCCTGTCGTGTCTGCCCCGCCGTCATCCCCGCCGCTCCCGGGTGTTCGTCCATGTTTCACGCGCCTGTATCCGGGTAAAGTCGAAGCGGCGTGTCCTGCTGGAGCCCCGGAGCCGAGACCGGGCCGTGACTGCGCCGAGGACCGAGGATTATGGACCGGGACGCGGGGTCTGTGTGTGGAGCTCCGCGGCCGCCATTACGGCTCTGAGCTTCGGTCAGAGGAGCACGCACTGGTGCGTCAGAAAACTAGAGAGACAGTGGCCTGTTGGCCTGGCAACCGCGGCGGCCATCTTGTGAATGGAAAAACAGCAAAACTGTAGTTTAAAAATAATGCAAATAATGAAAAAGGGGGCCGTGAAACAGCAGCATATTGTATTTACTTGAATAAAAAGTTAGTTTGGTTTGGTTTTATGAAAACATTTATAAACATGTAGTTTTTTTTAATGAGAAAGTGTCTGTTTTGATGAAAAAGTTTGTTTTTATGACTATAGTGTTTTTTATCACTAAAGTGTTTTTATGAGTAAATAAAAAAATAAAAAAATATGCATGCATTATGGAAATGGAGGCCTTAACCACAACCTTAACCTCTTTAAAGTGTTGTTTGTAGGTTTCTTATTTTGTAGTTGATTTATACATTAAAATATCCCAGTATAAACCATAAGCAAACGCAGGAGTTACTCACTAAACACTCTATGAAAAGACCTTTTATAACGAGGACAAAGGCATTATTAAATAAAAATGTCAAAAACTAATCAACCATTTTTGATTTTCATCAATAATACATTTTATTCATAAATAATCTCTTTATAGAAGTCTTTAGTCCCATAGTTCAACCTTTATTTGGTTTGTCTATTTGACAAATAAAATAAAGTACAACAATAATTAAAAATCCAGCTCCTGCTTGAGTTCCTTAGTAGAATCTTACAGTCACAACATGGCCGCTGGATCTTGAGGTTTGATACTATTGGTTGCCATGGCGTTTCTAGCGTGTGCTAATTTTCCAGGGAGCATGCGCAGATGGAGAGGAGCGTGACGGGAGCTGCAGTCTGCTCAGAGGCCGCAGGAGGGCGCTAAAGGACAAGAGTGGAGATTGGTAAAATAAATTACAACGAAAATACCTAACAAATAAAATATATAATAAACAAATACAAAAATTTCAATTAATTCCAATTAAATATGATTAAAAAATAATGTAATAATTTAATGTAATAATATTCGTAATTATTTATTTTATATCTCCGTCTTCAATATATATGTTTGATTAAATTTCAATACAATTTTACGTCATCGCGTTTGTATTTATTTATTTATTTCATTTAACTTACTCTAATATTAACAAAACTCCAAAAGCAGCGGTTATATCGTTGCAGTAACTTTACTTTGTCCTTTTTTGTATAAAACATATTTTAGTTTTTTTTTTTTTTTTGTCGTGAAAGTGAAATGCTGCACGCGGATATTTTTATAAGGTCATTCTGCGCATGCGTCCACATTAGCATCCCTCTCGTGTTAGCATGCTAGCCTCACTTTAGCTTTGTCCAAACTAAAATGACTCAAAGCTTGATTGTCTCGTTTGTTCGTCTCTGACACGAAGCTGAGGTCGAGCTCAACAAAGACGTCTTTACGCTTTTGTGCGTCAAACCGAAGACTTTAAACCGAGCTACACTGTTAGCGGCTAACGTTAGCATCCGGTGAGTGTCAAACGTAAACAAACTGAAATACTCCGGAAAAATCACGAAATCAGGGCCAAACAAGAAACTAAACTAGAAATAAAACCAGAGAGACACGTGTTAATAATAAAGGGCGAGTTTGAACAGGAACTAAATGTGGAATATATTTTATTTACAAATGTACAAAATCACACACGTCTGGTCCTGATCCTGAAGGTTTAAGCCAGACTTTACATCATGATAAATAAAGCAGATGAGTAAAATAATGAGATAATTCCATAATGAGCGAGAATGAAATGAGAATAAAAGAGAAAACTGCTGAAGAAGTGGAACATTTTGTTTTAATTAAAACATCTTTTCAAACGTTTCAAAAACCAAACCAACACTAAATGTAGACCACTCCAACCTTCTAATAAACCAAATAGTTTAGTTATGACAGGGTCATGTATTTTCATAATTACGGGGCTTTAAAACGTCATTAAAGGCCGTTTTTCATGATGATGCTCCATTGACACTAAATGAATAAACGAGGTACATTTGGTCTCTGCTTCAGTCTGAAGTCCCACTAATGATAGAACCCTCAACTCTAAGAAACTGTTGTTTTATGTCTGAGTTACAAGAGAAACAAAACGAGGACAAAACACACAAGGGTTAAATGAAACATGCATTTTAAACTGTCCCCCTGTTTCATTTTAAACTGTCCCCCTGTTTCATTTTAAACTGTCCCCGTGTTTCATTTTAAACTGTCCCCGTGTTTCATTTTAAACTGTCCCCGTGTTTCATTTTAAACTGTCCCCGTGTTTCATTTTAAACTGTCCCCGTGTTTCATTTTAAACTGTCCCCGTGTTTCATTTTAAATTGTCCCCGTGTTTCATTTTAAACTGTCCCCCGTTCACAGAGACGTGTGAATAATCTGACAGCTCCAGGATTCAGGTCTTTGTGATCACAGCCTCTGGAGGACGCACAGAGGAGACACAGAGGAGACACAGAGGACGCACAGAGGAGACACAGAGGACACACAGAGGACACTTGTCTCAGTCTGACGGTTTTGTCCCAGAGATGATCCGGTTCTTGCTGATGGTGAACCGTCAGGGTCAAACTCGACTGTCCCGTTATTATTCGGACATCGAGCTCAAACTGAGACAAAACCTGGAGACGGAGGTCGTCCAGCGCTGTCTGTCCAGGACCAAAGACCAGGTTTGAGAGACGCTTCAGCCGCAGGACACGTGTGAGAGGACAGAGACACCTGTAGGACACGTGTGAGAGGACAGAGACACCTGTAGGACACGTGTGTGAGGACAGAGACACCTGTAGGACACGTGTGAGAGGACAGACACCTGTAGGACACGTGTGTGAGGACAGAGACACCTGTAGGACACGTGTGTGAGGACAGAGACACCTGTAGGACACGTGTGAGAGGACAGAGACACCTGTAGGACACGTGTGAGAGGACAGAGACACCTGTAGGACACGTGTGTGAGGACAGAGACACCTGTAGGACACGTGTGAGAGGACAGAGACACCTGTAGGACACGTGTAAGAGGACAGAGACACCTGTAGGACACGTGTGAGAGGACAGAGACACCTGTAGGACACGTGTGTGAGGACAGAGACACCTGTAGGACACGTGTGAGAGGACAGAGACACCTGTAGGACACGTGTGAGAGGACAGAGACACCTGTAGGACACGTGTGAGAGGACAGAGACACCTGTAGGACACGTGTGTGAGGACAGAGACACCTGTAGGACACGTGTGAGAGGACAGAGACACCTGTAGGACACGTGTGTGAGGACAGAGACACCTGTAGGACACGTGTGAGAGGACAGACACCTGTAGGACACGTGAGAGGACAGAGACATCTGTAGGACACGTGTGAGAGGACAGACACCTGTAGGACGCGTGTGAGAGGACAGACACCTGTAGGACACGTGTGAGAGGACAGACACCTGTAGGACACGTGTGCGAGGACAGAGACACCTGTAGGACACGTGTGAGAGGACAGAGACACCTGTGGGACACGTGTGAGAGGACAGAGACACCTGTAGGACACGTGTGAGAGGACAGAGACACCTGTAGGACACGTGTGAGAGGACAGAGACACCTGTAGGACACGTGAGAGAGGACAGAGACACCTGTAGGACACGTGTGAGGACAGAGACACCTGTAGGACACGTGTGAGAGGACAGAGACACCTGTAGGACACGTGTGAGAGGACAGAGACACCTGTAGGACACGTGTGAGGACAGAGACACCTGTAGGACACGTGTGAGAGGACAGAGACACCTGTAGGACACGTGTGTGAGGACAGAGACACCTGTAGGACACGTGTGAGAGGACAGAGACACCTGTAGGACACGTGTGAGAGGACAGAGACACCTGTAGGACACGTGTGAGAGGACAGAGACACCTGTAGGACACGTGTGTGAGGACAGAGACACCTGTAGGACACGTGTGAGAGGACAGAGACACCTGTAGGACACGTGTGAGAGGACAGAGACACCTGTAGGACACGTGTGAGAGGACAGACACCTGTAGGACACGTGTGAGAGGACAGAGACACCTGTAGGACACGTGTGTGAGGACAGAGACACCTGTAGGACACGTGTGAGAGGACAGAGACACCTGTAGGACACGTGAGAGAGGACAGAGACACCTGTAGGACACGTGTGAGGACAGAGACACCTGTAGGACACGTGTGAGGACAGAGACACCTGTAGGACACGTGTGAGAGGACAGAGACACCTGTAGGACACGTGTGAGAGGACAGAGACACCTGTAGGACACGTGTGAGAGGACAGAGACACCTGTAGGACACGTGTGAGGACAGAGACACCTGTAGGACACGTGTGAGAGGACAGAGACACCTGTAGGACACGTGTGAGAGGACAGAGACACCTGTAGGACACGTGTGAGAGGACAGAGACACCTGTAGGACACGTGTGAGAGGACAGACACCTGTAGGACACGTGTGAGAGGACAGAGACACCTGTAGGACACGTGTGAGAGGACAGAGACACCTGTAGGACACGTGTGAGAGGACAGAGACACCTGTAGGACACGTGTGAGAGGACAGAGACACCTGTAGGACACGTGTGAGGACAGGACTAAACCAGGTCTAAATCAGGACTAAACCAGGTCTAAACCAGGACTAAACCAGGACTGAACCAGGACTGAACCAGGTCTAAACCAGGTCTAAACCAGGACTAAACCAGGACTAAACCAGGACTAAACCAGGACTAAACCAGGACTGAACCAGGACTGAACCAGGACTGAACCAGGTCTAAACCAGGACTAAACCAGGTCTAATCCAGGTCTAATCCAGGTCTAAACCAGGTCTAAACCAGGACTAAACCAGGACTAAACCAGGACTAAACCAGGTCTAAACCAGGACTAAACCAGGACTAAACCAGGACTAAACCAGGTCTAAATTGGGACTAAACCAGGTCTAAATAAGGACTAAACCAGGTCTAAATCAGGACTAAACCAGGTCTAAACCACGGTCTAAACCAGGACTAAACCCGGTCTAAACCCGGTCTAAACCCGGACTGAACCCGGTCTAAACCCGGTCTAAACCCGGTCTAAACCCCGGTCTAAACCCGGTCTAAACCCGGACTGAACCAGGTCTAAATCAGGACTAAACCAGGTCTAAACCCGGTCTAAACCAGGTCTAAATCAGGACTAAACCAGGTCTAAACCCGGTCTAAACCCGGTCTAAACCAGGACTAAATCAGGACTAAACCAGGTCTAAACCCGGTCTAAACCAGGACTAAACCAGGTCTAAACCCAGTCTAAACCAGGTCTAAACCAGGACTAAACCAGGACTAAACCCGGTCTAAACCCGGTCTAAACCAGGTCTAAACCCGGTCTAAACCAGGTTTAAACCCGGTCTAAACCAGGTCTAAATCAGGACTAAACCAGGTCTAAACCCGGTCTAAACCAGGACTAAACCAGGTCTAAACCAGGTCTAAATCAGGACTAAACCAGGTCTAAACCCGGTCTAAACCAGGTCTAAACCCGGACTAAACCAGGTCTAAATCAGGACTAAACCCGGACTAAACCAGGTCTAAATCAGGACTAAACCAGGTCTAAACCCGGTCTAAACCCGGTCTAAACCAGGACTAAACAGGTCTAAACCCGGTCTAAACCCGGTCTAACCCCGGTCTAACCCCTGTCTGGTCTTCAGTGCTCGTTCGTGGAGTTCCAGGACTTCCGTCTGGTCTATCGTCCGTACGCCGCGCTCTACATCGTGGTCGGAGTCACAGACGACGAGGTTTGGACAAACCAGCTTCACTTTTTTAACTTTTTTACTTTTCAGTTTTTAATGTTTGGTCTTTTCTTTTTTCAGAACGAGTTGTCCATCTTTGAGATGATTCACAATTTTGTAGAAGTTCTCGACAAATACTTCAGCCGCGTCGTGAGTGAAACTGGACTAAACCAGGACTAAACCAGGACTATAACTGGACTAAACCAGGTCTATAACTGGACTAAACCAGGTCTATAACTGGACTGAACCAGGACTAAACCAGGACTATAACTGGACTGAACCAGGACTGAACGAGGACTAAACCAGGACTGAACCAGGTCTAAACCGGGACTAAACCAGGTCTAAACCAGGACTAAACCAGGTCTAAACCAGGACTATAACTGGACTAAACCAGGACTAAACCAGGACTATAACTGGACTAAACCTGAACCAAACCAGGACTAAACCAGGACTTTATAACACAGTGGAATTATTAAATCAAAATAATATAATTATTATATAAATTATTTCTTATTTTCATCAATAATACATTTTTATTTAAATTTTCTCTAAATGTTTCATGTTTTTTCAGAGTGAACTGGACGTATCCTTTACACTTCGCTCCTTTGGGTCAAATGTGTGGATTCTTTTATCTCCCGTTTGTCTCTCTGACCCGTCTGCCTCTGACCCGTCTGCCTCTGACCCGTCCGCCTCTCTGACCCGTCTGCCTCTCTGACCCGTCCGCCTCTCTGACCCGTCCGCCTCTCTGACCCGTCTGCCTCTCTGACCCGTCCGCCTCTCTGACCCGTCCGCCTCTCTGACCCGTCTGCCTCTCTGACCCGTCTGCCTCTCTGACCCGTCTGCCTCTCTGACCCGTCTGCCTCTGACCCGTCTGCCTCTGACCCGTCTGCCTCTGACCCGTCTGCCTCTGACCCGTCTGCCTCTCTGACCCGTCTGCCTCTCTGACCCGTCTGCCTCTGACCCGTCTGCCTCTGACCCGTCTGCCTTTGACCCGTCCGCCTCTCTGACCCGTCCGCCTCTCTGACCCGTCTGCCTCTGACCCGTCTGTCTCTGACCCGTCTGCCTCTCTGACCCGTCTGCCTCTCTGACCCGTCTGCCTCTCTGACCCGTCTGCCTCTCTGACCCGTCTGCCTCTCTGACCCGTCTGCCTCTCTGACCCGTCTGCCTCTCTGACCCGTCTGCCTCTGACCCGTCTGTCTCTGACCCGTCTGTCTCTGACCCGTCTGCCTCTCTGACCGGTCTGCCTCTCTGTCCCGTGTGCCTCTCTGACCCGTCTGCCTCTCTGACCCGTCTGCCTCTCTGACCCGTTTCTTTGACCCGTTTCTTTGACCCGTTTCTTTGACCCGTCGGTCTCTGACCCGTCTGCCTCTCTGACCCGTCTGCCTCTCTGACCCGTCTGCCTCTCTGACCCGTCTGCCTCTCTGACCCGTCTGCCTCTCTGACCCGTCTGCCTCTTTGACCCGTTTCTTTGACCCGTTTCTTTGACCCGTCTGCCTCTGACCCGTCTGCCTCTCTGACCCGTCTGCCTCTGACCCGTCTGCCTCTCTGACCCGTCTGCCTCTCTGACCCGTCTGCCTCTCTGACCCGTCTGCCTCTCTGACCCGTCTGCCTCTCTGACCCGTCTGCCTCTGACCCGTCTGCCTCTCTGACCCGTCTGCCTCTCTGACCCGTCTGCCTCTCTGACCCGTCTGCCTCTCTGACCCGTCTGCCTCTCTGACCCGTCTGTCTCTGACCCGTCTGTCTTTGACCCGTCTGCCTCTCTGACCCGTCTGCCTCTCTGACCCGTCTGCCTCTCTGACCCGTCTGCCTCTCTGACCCGTCTGCCTCTCTGACCCGTCTGCCTCTCTGACCCGTCTGCCTCTCTGACCCGTCTGCCTCTCTGACCCGTCTGCCTCTCTGACCCGTTTCTTTGACCCGTTTCTTTGACCCGTTTCTTTGACCCGTCTGCCTCTCTGACCCGTCTGCCTCTCTGACCCGTCTGCCTCTCTGACCCGTCTGCCTCTCTGACCCGTCTGCCTCTCTGACCCGTCTGCCTCTCTGACCCGTTTCTTTGACCCGTCTGTCTCTGACCCGTCTGCCTCTCTGACCCGTCTGCCTCTCTGACCCGTCTGCCTCTGACCCGTCTGCCTCTCTGACCCGTCTGCCTCTCTGACCCGTCTGCCTCTCTGACCCGTCTGCCTCTCTGACCCGTCTGCCTCTCTGACCCGTCTGCCTCTCTGACCCGTTTCTTTGACCCGTTTCTTTGACCCGTTTCTCTGACCCGTCTGTCTCTCTGACCCGTCTGCCTCTCTGACCCGTCTGCCTCTCTGACCCGTCTGCCTCTCTGACCCGTCTGCCTCTCTGACCCGTCTGCCTCTCTGACCCGTCTGCCTCTCTGACCCGTCTGTCTTTGACCCGTTTCTTTGACCCGTCTGTCTCTTTGACCCGTCTGTCTGACCCGTTTCTTTGACCCGTCTGTCTTTGACCCGTCTGTCTGACCCGTTTCTTTGACCCGTCTGTCTTTGACCCGTCTGTCTCTCTGACCCGTTTCTTTGACCCGTTTCTTTGACCCGTCTGTCTCTGACCCGTCTGCCTCTCTGACCCGTCTGCCTCTCTGACCCGTCTGCCTCTCTGACCCGTCTGCCTCTCTGACCCGTCTGCCTCTCTGACCCGTCTGCCTCTCTGACCCGTTTCTTTGACCCGTCTGTCTCTGACCCGTCTGTCTCTGACCCGTCTGCCTCTCTGACCCGTCTGCCTCTCTGACCCGTCTGCCTCTCTGACCCGTCTGCCTCTCTGACCCGTCTGCCTCTCTGACCCGTCTGCCTCTCTGACCCGTCTGCCTCTCTGACCCGTCTGCCTCTCTGACCCGTTTCTTTGACCCGTCTGTCTCTGACCCGTCTGTCTCTGACCCGTCTGCCTCTCTGACCCGTCTGCCGCTGACCCGTCTGCCTCTCTGACCCGCCTGCCTCTCTGACCCGTCTGCCTCTCTGACCCGTCTGCCTCTCTGACCCGTCTGCCTCTCTGACCCGTCTGCCTCTGACCCACCTGTCTCTCTGACCCGTCTGCCTCTCTGACCCGTCTGCCTCTCTGACCCGTCTGCCTCTCTGACCCGTCTGCCTCTCTGACCCGTCTGCCTCTCTGACCCGTTTCTTTGACCCGTTTCTTTGACCCGTCTGTCTCTTTGACCCGTCTGTCTTTGACCCGTTTCTTTGACCCGTCTGTCTCTTTGACCCGTCTGTCTGACCCGTTTCTTTGACCCGTCTGTCTTTGACCCGTCTGTCTGACCCGTTTCTTTGACCCGTCTGTCTTTGACCCGTCTGTCTCTCTGACCCGTTTCTTTGACCCGTTTCTTTGACCCGTTTCTTTGACCCGTCTGTCTCTGACCCGTCTGTCTCTGACCCGTCTGCCTCTCTGACCCGTCTGCCTCTCTGACCCGTCTGCCTCTCTGACCCGTCTGCCTCTCTGACCCGTCTGCCTCTCTGACCCGTCTGCCTCTCTGACCCGCTCTCTTGACCCGTCTGTCTCTGACCCGTCTGTCTCTGACCCGTCTGCCTCTCTGACCCGTCTGCCTCTCTGACCCGTCTGCCTCTCTGACCCGTCTGCCTCTCTGACCCGTCTGCCTCTCTGACCCGCTTCCTGCCTCTCTGACCCGCCTGCCTCTCTGACCCGCCTGCCTCTCTGACCCGCTCTGCCTCTCTGACCCGCTTTTGACCCGCCTGTCTCTGACCCGCCTGTCTCTGACCCGCCTGCCTCTGACCCGCCTGCCTCTGACCCGCCTGCCTCTCTGACCCGTCTGCCTCTCTGACCCGCCTGCCTCTCTGACCCGCCTGCCTCTCTGACCCGCCTGCCTCTCTGACCCGTCTGCCTCTCTGACCCGTCTGCCTCTCTGACCCGTTTCTTTGACCCGTTTCTTTGACCCGTTTCTCTGACCCGTCTGCCTCTCTGACCCGTCTGCCTCTCTGACCCGTCTGCCTCTCTGACCCGTCTGCCTCTCTGACCCGTCTGCCTCTCTGACCCGTCTGTCTCTCTGACCCGTTTCTTTGACCCGTTTCTTTGACCCGTCTGTCTCTTTGACCCGTCTGTCTTTGACCCGTTTCTTTGACCCGTCTGTCTCTTTGACCCGTCTGTCTGACCCGTTTCTTTGACCCGTCTGTCTTTGACCCGTCTGTCTGACCCGTTTCTTTGACCCGTCTGTCTTTGACCCGTCTGTCTCTCTGACCCGTTTCTTTGACCCGTTTCTTTGACCCGCTGGTTCAGATCATGTTTAACGTGGATCGTGTTCACATCATTTTGGACGAAATGATTCAGAACGGAAACATCATCGAAACCAACAAGAGCCGCATCCTGGCCCCGATCAGCGCCATCGACAAGATCTGTGACTGAGACCGAGACCGGGGCCAGGACCTGGACCTGGACCTGGACCGAGACCAGGACCAGGACCAGGACTGAGACCAGGGCCAGGGCCGGGACCAGGACTGAGACCAGGACTGAGACCAGAGCCAGGACAAGAGCCGCATCCTGGCCCCGATCAGCGCCATCGACAAGATCTGTGACTGAGACCGAGACTGGGACTAAGACCAGGACCGGGACTAAGACCGAGACCGGGACTGAGACCAGGACCAGGACCGGGACCAGGACCAGGACCGAGACCAGAGCCAGGACAAGAGCCACATCCTGGCCCCGATCAGCGCCATCGACAAGATCTGTGACTGAGACCGAGACCGGGACTAAGACCAGGACCGGGACTAAGACCAGGACCGGGACTAAGACCAGGACCGGGACCAAGACCAGGACCGAGACCAAGACCAGGACCGAGACCGAGACCAGAGACAGGACAAGAGCCGCATCCTGGCCCCGATCAGCGCCATCGACAAGATCTGTGACTGAGACCAGGACCAGGACTAAGACTGAGACCGGGACTGGGACTGAGGCCAGGACCGAGACCAGGTCTGGACCAGGTCTGAAGCTCTGGTTCTTGAGGTTTAGCTCCAGTGTTTGTTTTTTTAATAAAATGTTCAATCTTTGCTCAGTTTGTTCTTTGGGTTAAAACTTCAGCCGCTGTTTGTGTCACGATCGAGACACTGAGCCTCATCAGGAGGTCGTGGGTTTGAGTCCCGCGCCTCATCAGGAGGTCGTGGGTTTGAGTCCCGCGCCTCATCAGGAGGTCGTGGGTTTGAGTCCCGGGCGTCAGAGCCTCATCAGGAGGTCGTGGGTTTGAGTCCCGGGCCTCATCAGGAGGTCGTGGGTTTGAGTCCCGCGCCTCATCAGGAGGTCGTGGGTTTGAGTCCCGCGCCTCATCAGGAGGTCGTGGGTTTGAGTCCCGGGCGTCAGAGCCTCATCAGGAGGTCGTGGGTTTGAGTCCCGGGCCTCATCAGGAGGTCGTGGGTTTGAGTCCCGGGCCTCATCAGGAGGTCGTGGGTTTGAGTCCCGCGCCTCATCAGGAGGTCGTGGGTTTGAGTCCCGGGCCTCATCAGGAGGTCGTGGGTTTGAGTCCCGCGCCTCATCAGGAGGTCGTGGGTTTGAGTCCCGGGCCTCATCAGGAGGTCGTGGGTTTGAGTCCCGCGCCTCATCAGGAGGTCGTGGGTTTGAGTCCCGCGCCTCATCAGGAGGTCGTGGGTTTGAGTCCCGGGCCTCATCAGGAGGTCGTGGGTTTGAGTCCCGGGCCTCATCAGGAGGTCGTGGGTTTGAGTCCCGGGCCTCATCAGGAGGTCGGGTTTGAGTCCCGGCCTCATCAGGAGGTCGTGGGTTTGAGTCCCGCGCCTCATCAGGAGGTCGTGGGTTTGAGTCCCGCGCCTCATCAGGAGGTCGTGGGTTTGAGTCCCGGGCCTCATCAGGAGGTCGTGGGTTTGAGTCCCGGGCCTCATCAGGAGGTCGTGGGTTTGAGTCCCGGGCCTCATCAGGAGGTCGTGGGTTTGAGTCCCGGGCCTCATCAGGAGGTCGTGGGTTTGAGTCCCGGGCCTCATCAGGAGGTCGTGGGTTTGAGTCCCGGGCCTCATCAGGAGGTCGTGGGTTTGAGTCCCGGGCCTCATCAGGAGGTCGTGGGTTTGAGTCCCGGGCCTCATCAGGAGGTCGTGGGTTTGAGTCCCGGGCCTCATCAGGAGGTCGTGGGTTTGAGTCCCGGCCCAGACCAGCAGGATCTGCATGTTCTCCCTGTGTCGCTGTGAGGGACACGGGTCCAGACTGATGTGGACGGTCCGTGTCCAGGATGACCTTTGACCTTTGACACTCACCACAGACCTGTCGCCGCGTCATGAACCAAGGATTACCAGGACCAAACCAGGACTAAACCAGGTCTAAACCAGGACTGAACCAGGTCTAAACCAGGACTGAACCAGGACTAAACCAGGACTAAACCAGGACTAAACCAGGACTAAACCAGGTCTAAACCAGGACTGAACCAGGTCTAAACCAGGACTGAACCAGGACTAAACCAGGACTAAACCAGGTCTGAACCAGGACTAAACCAGGTCTAAACCAGGACTCAAAGACGGCGCAGAGTCAGTTTTTCAGTTCATAGTTTTGCAAACGTTTTAATGATTCTTTTTTTGGAGCAAACACATCTGAAAATATCCTCAAACTGCCACTCGTTAAATAAAGGACTGTAATAATAATAATAATAATAATATAATACAAGTCATACAAGATCCTCTCCCTCAGAGTCTCTGCCCAAAGCGTCTTCAAAAAGAAAAACTAAACCGCGGCTTCAGCGCCGAACATCACGCCAAAGAAACAAACACATGATCCGGAAAAGAAGCTACGAAAGTGAAAACAGGCACTAAACTGAACCGAGCATGCTCAGTGAGGAGCCGGGCACGGGCGGCGCCGGGACAAACGCCGAGCCCGACCCCCGCTTCAGCGCCGGGACGGGGAGCGAGGGCGACCGGAGGAGCCGGAGGAACCAGCAGAACGAACAGACGAGCGGGTCACGTTCCATCATTTTTTTGGGAAAAGCAGCGATTTTTGTGAAGTTTAAACGTCGCGATGTGAGGATTTATGAAGCACGAACTTAAATGTGAGCGTTTTGTGTCCGATTTATTTCGTTTGAGACGTAAAAATGAAATGTTTGTCTGTGCAGCGACCGGTCCAAGCAAGTACCGCCTAAGGCACAAAGTAGCTACATTTAAAACCAAGAAACAGAAAAAGGACCGACGCTGAAGCGATTGAGAGACAGGTTTGATGTTTACGCCGACTTTGAAATGATTTGTTTTTCCGTTTTGCTTCAAAGATCAAGTTTAAGGCAAAAAATGTAAATGTTTTAAGATTTTGAGTCAAAAATAAACGAGAAAAATGTGCAAGAGTTTCATGCGAAAACGTTCAGAAGTTAAAGTTATGATGGAAAGCGGTTGATAATGTTCCAGGCAGAAAACTGTGACGTCGCGAGCACAAAGTATTAAATGTTGATTGAGGCACAACTTATTTGGAGAATTTTAAAAATGTGCAAAAATTCAAACCAAAACGTTGTGGAAAAAGAAGCGTTTTCGTGGTTTGTGACCTTTTTTTGGCTGAAGTCGAGGGTTCGGCTGCGTTTTGTCCCGAGCGAGTGCCGTGGTTTTGGTTAAAGGGGCGGGGCCTGCAGAGGGAGCGGGAGGAGCTGCGGGGCGAGGGGCGGGGCTAGTTGAGGTGGAAGCCCTTCTCCATGGTGGCCGCCAGGAGGCGCTCTCTCATGATGTCCTCAGAGGAATACTCCGGCAGCTTCAGGTAATGCACGCACGTGTTCACCGACGGGTAACTGTGGTCCGTGGCATCCACCTGCAACACACAGACGGGTCAGAACCAGGACCAGGGGCGGGGGCGGAGCCAGGGGCGGGACCAGGGCCAGGGGCGGGGCCAGGACCAGGACCAGGGCCGAAATAGGGACTAAACCAGGGCTGAAACAGGACTAAACTATAACTGTGGTCCGTGGCATCCACCTGCAACACACGGGACGGGTCAGAACCAGGACCAGGACCAGGGGCGGGGCCAGGACCGGGGCCAAAACAGGGACTAAACCAGGTCTAAAACTGAACTAAACCAGGACCAGGGGCGGGGCCAGGAACAGGGGCGGGGCCAGAACCAGGGACGGGGCCGAAACAGGGACTAAACCAGCGCTAAACCTGGACTAAACCAGGGCTAAAACTGGACTAAACCAGGTCTAAAACTGGACTAAAACTGGTCTAAACCTGGTCTAAAATTGGACTAAACCAGGTCTAAAACTGGACTAAAACTTGACTAAACCAGGTCTAAAACTGGACTAAAACTGGACTAAACCAGGTCTAAAACCGGACTAAACCAGGTCTAAAACCGGACTAAACCAGGTCTAAAACCGGACTAAACCAGGTCTAAAACCGGACTAAACCAGGTCTAAAACCGGACTAAACCAGGTCTAAAACTGGACTAAACCAGGTCTAAACCCGGCCTTTAGGGCTGAGGTGGGAGGGCATCTGGCTTACCTTCCTGACGATGGTGAGGCGCGGGTGCAGGTTGGCCAGGCCTCCAGGGGGCAGTGTGGAGCAGCCGGTGGTGAACTGAAGAAACGCTTTCCTCTCGTCAGAGTTCATCCCACAGAGCACCCGGACGAACCGCAGGAACCCGGGACTACAGAGGGATCAGAACCAGATTAGACAGGTCTGAACACAGGACTACAGAGGGATCAGAACCAGATTAGACAGGTCTGAACCCAGGACTGACCCGGGACTACAGAGGGATCAGAACCAGATTAGACAGGTCTGAACCCAGGACTGACCCGGGACTACAGAGGGATCAGAACCAGATTAGACAGGTCTGAACACAGGACTGACCCGGGACTACAGAGGGATCAGAACCAGATTAGACAGGTCTGAACCCAGGACTACGGAGGGATCAGAACCAGATTAGACAGGTCTGAACCCAGGACTACAGAGGGATCAGAACCAGATTAGACAGGTCTGAACCCGGGACTACAGAGGGATCAGAACCAGATTAGACAGGTCTGAACACAGGACAAGTCCAGGTCCAGGTGCGGTCAGGGTCTCACCTGTCCAGGTCCTGTCAGGGTCTCACCTGTCCAGGTCCTGTCAGGGTCTCACCTGTCCAGGTCCCGTCAGGGTCTCGTCAGGGTCTCACCTGTCCGGTCAGGGTCTCACCTGTCTCGTCAGGGTCTCACCTGTCCCGGTCAGGGTCTCACCCGTCCCGTCAGGGTCTCACCTGTCTCGTCAGGGTCTCACCTGTCTCGTCAGGGTCTCACCTGTCTCGTCAGGGTCTCACCTGTCTCGTCAGGGTCTCACCCGTCTCGTCAGGGTCTCACCCGTCCCGTCAGGGTCTCACCTGTCTCGTCAGGGTCTCACCTGTCTCGGTTGTATCCCAGTTTGGGCTCGGTGTAGTTGATGATGTCATCGTTGGTCCAGGATGGTGATTGGTTCCCGCAAAGAATCATCTGAACCTCTTTGTGACTGAAAGAACTGAGCTTCTCCATCGGAAACACACGATTAAAGCCCTCTGTGGAACATTTACACAAAGAACACACCATTAAAGCCCTCTGTGGAACATTTACACAAAGAACACACCATTAAAGCCCTCTGTGGAACATTTACACAAAGAACACACCATTAAAGCCCTCTGTGGAACATTTACACAAAGAACACACCATTAAAGCCCTCTGTGGAACATTTACACAAAGAACACACCATTAAAGCCCCTCTCCCTCACCCACACAACCCAGAAGACTGAGCTAAAGGCTAAAGGCTAAACCAGCAGCATGTGCCGCCCTTTGTCCTCAGACAGAGCTCTGTTTGTTATAAACACTCCTCATGTTCATGTTAAGATGGTTATAAAAGAGTGTGTGTGTTGTGTGTGTTGTGTGTCACCTCTGAAGGCCTCCATCTGCCTCTGGATGCCTGTGTGTGTTGTGTGTGTGTTGTGTGTGTGTTGTGTCACCTCTGAAGGCCTCCATCTGCCTCTGGATGCCCGTGTGTTGTGTCTTGTGTGTGTTGTGTGTGTTGTGTCATGTGTTGTGTGTGTGTTGTGTCACCTCTGAAGGCCTCCATCTGCCTCTGGATGCCCGTGTGTATGTTGTGTATGTTGTGTGTGTTGTGTGTTGTGTGTGTTGTGTGTTGTGTCATGTGTTGTGTGTCACCTCTGAAGGCCTCCATCTGCCTCTGGATGCCTGTGTGTTGTGTGTGTATGTTGTGTGTGTGTGTTGTGTGTGTGTTGTGTGTGTTGTGTCACCTCTGAAGGCCTCCATCTGCCTCTGGATGCCTGTGTGTTGTGTGTGTATGTTGTGTGTGTGTGTTGTGTGTGTGTTGTGTGTGTGTTGTGTGTGTTGTGTCACCTCTGAAGGCCTCCATCTGCCTCTGGATGCCTGTGTGTTGTGTGTGTATGTTGTGTGTGTGTGTTGTGTGTGTGTTGTGTGTGTGTTGTGTGTGTTGTGTCACCTCTGAAGGCCTCCATCTGCCTCTGGATGCCTGTGTTGATACAGAAGTCAAACATCAGCTCCACGTACTCCTCTGCATTCTCCATCGACACCATCTGAGGACAGGGAGGGGTTAAACCAGGACCAGGACCTGAACCAGGACTAGACCAGGACTAGACCAGGACCAGACCAGAACCAAGACCAGGACTGAACAGAACCAGGACCAGGACTATATTTTACCTCGTCGTCTCCATTTGGTTTGAGATCTACGGCCGAGAAACCGTGGACTTTGGAGGACGGACAGAACTGGAAATTCAACCTGGAACAAGAACAAGAACAAGAACAAGAACAGAACGTCAGAAAATGTGTTTGTCCTCAAAGGATTTTATTCTCATGAAATTCAGAGCAAATGTTCTTTATCGTCTGACGTACAAAGAGTCTATGAGTCTAAATAAAGTGTAAATAAAGTGTAAACAGAGTGAGTGAGAGCGTCCCACCCGAGGTCCTCCACGCTGAGCGGAGGTCCTGAGCCCAGAGGGTTCTTCAGCATCAGGTCCTGGAGCCTGGTGTTCTTCTCGTCTTCAGACAGAGATTTACTGCTGAGGATCTGGCGCCGTTTCACCGACAGCTCCTTGACCTCCTTCAGGAAGCTGGCTCTGCAGGAAACAAACACGAGGGGCGGAGTTTAACACGAGGGGCGGAGTTTAACACGACGGCAGGAGGAGGAGCTTAACCCAGTCTGTCGAGGAAAACCGATCTTTTGAAACACATTTGAACCAAATAAAAGTTGAAAAATGCCTCCCCTGTGTGTGTTTCTGACTCTCGCACACGTTTAGACTCCTCCCCTGTGTGTGTTTCTGACTCTCGCACACGTTTAGACTCCTCCCCTGTGTGTGTTCATGACTCTCGCACACGTTTAGACTCCTCCCCTGTATGTTTCTGACTCTCGCACACGTTTAGACTCCTCCCCTGTGTGTGTTTCTGACTCTCGCACACGTTTAGACTCCTCCCCTGTGTGTGTTTCTGACTCACACACGTTTAGACTCCTCCCCTGTGTATGTTCATGACTCCCGCACACGTTTAGACTCCTCCCCTGTGTGTGTTCATGACTCTCGCACACGTTTAGACTCCTCCCCTGTGTGTTTCTGACTCTCGCACACGTTTAGACTCCTCCCCTGTGTGTTTCTGACTCTCGCACTCGTTTAGACTCCTCCCCTGTGTGTTTCTGACTCTCGCACACGTTTAGACTCCTCCCCTGTGTGTTTCTGACTCTCGCACACGTTTAGACTCCTCCCCTGTGTGTTTCTGACTCTCGCACACGTTTAGACTCCTCCCCTGTGTGTTTCTGACTCGCTGCGTTTAGACTCCTCCCTGTGTGTGTTCATGACTCTCGCACACGTTTAGACTCCTCCCCTGTGTATGTTCATGACTCCTACACGTTTAGACTCCTCCCTGTGTATGTTCATGACTCTCGCTGCGTTTAGACTCCTCCCCTGTGTGTGTTCATGACTCTCGCACACGTTTAGACTCCTCCCCTGTGTGTGTTCATGAATCTTGCACACGTTTAGACTCCTCCCCTGTGTGTGTTCATGAATCTTGCACACGTTTAGACTCCTCCCCTGTGTATGTTCATGACTCCCGCACACGTTTAGACTCCTCCCCTGTGTGTGTTTGACTCTCGCACACGTTTAGACTCCTCCCCTGTGTGTTTCTGACTCTCGCACACGTTTAGACTCCTCCCCTGTATGTTCATGACTCTCGCACACGTTTAGACTCCTCCCCTGTGTGTGTTCATGACTCTCGCACACGTTTAGACTCCTCCCACTCGTACCCGTGCGTGTTCTTGACTCTCGCACACGTTTAGACTCCTCCCCTGTGTGTGTTTCTGACTCTCACACACGTTTAGACTCCTCCCCTGTGTGTGTTTCTGACTCTCGCACACGTTTAGACTCCTCCCCTGTGTATGTTCATGACTCTCGCATTCGTTTAGACTCCTCCCCTGTGTATGTTTCTGACTCTCGCACACGTTTAGACTCCTCCCCTGCGTGTTTCTGACTCTCGCACACGTTTAGACCCCTCCCACTCGTACCTGTGTATGTTCATGACTCTCGCACACGTTTAGACTCCTCCCCTGTATGTTCATGACTCTCGCACACGTTTAGACTCCTCCCACCCGTACCTGTGTATGTTCATGACTCTCGCACACGTTTAGACTCCTCCCCTGTGTGTTCATGACTCTCGCACACGTTTAGACTCCTCCCCTGTGTGTTCATGACTCTCGCACACGTTTAGACTCCTCCCCTGTATGTTCATGACTCTCGCACACGTTTAGACTCCTCCCCTGTATGTTCATGACTCTCGCACAGGTTTAGACCCCTCCCCTGTGTGTGTTTATGACTCTTGCACACGTTTAGACCCCTCCCCTGTGTGTGTTTATGACTCTTGCACACGTTTAGACTCCTCCCCTGTGTGTGTTCATGACTCTCGCACACGTTTAGACCCCTCCCGCTCGTACCTGTGTATGTTTATGACTCTTGCACACGTTTAGACTCCTCCCCTGTATGTTTCTGACCCTCACACACGTTTAAACCCCTCCCACTCGTACCTGTGTGTGTTCAAGACCCTCACACACGTTTAGACCCCTCCCGCTCCTACCTGTGGGGGTTGACGTGCTGGAAGTCGTCCCACGTGAGCAGGCCGTGGTACCAGGCGGGGGGCTTGGGTTTGGGCGGGTCCAGGATGAACTCGGACTTGGAGTCTTCGTCGAACAGACAGTCGTGGTCCTCGGTGCCGGCCTCCAGGTTCAGGCCGCGGTCCACGCTCGGAGAGTCGTACAGCAGTTTGCTCATGTTGGACTTGATGTCCCCCATGCACAGCAGCTTGAAGAAGGGCCGGGACAGGGGCAGGTCCACCAGGCGACTGTCCTGGATGCATTTGGCCAAAAACACGCCCAGGAAGTGGAACAGCTGCGTGACCCGCTCCAGCTCTTCACTGTCCTGAGGAAACGGAGCGGGGAACAGCCCACACGAGCGCTGGACGTAGTAACCAGGAGGCTTCAGGCCGCCGCCCAGGTCCACCTTAAATAAACAGAGAGAGTGTGAGACGGGTCCACCTTAAATACAGAGAGTGAGAGACAGGTCCACCTTAAATACAGAGTGAGAGACAGGTCCACCTTAAATACAGAGAGAGTGTGAGACAGGTCCACCTTAAATACAGAGTGAGAGACAGGTCCACCTTAAATACAGAGAGAGTGTGAGACAGGTCCACCTTAAATATACAGAGAGTGTGAGACAGGTCCACCTTAAATATACAGAGAGTGTGAGACAGGTCCACCTTAAATACAGAGAGTGTGAGACAGGTCCACCTTAAATACAGAGTGAGAGACAGGTCCACCTTAAATATACAGAGAATATGAGACAGGTCCACCTTAAATACAGAGTGCGAGACAGGTCCACCTTAAATATACAGAGTGTGAGACAGGTCCACCTTAAATATACAGAGAGTGTGAGACAGGTCCACCTTAAATGTACAGAGAGTGTGAGACAGGTCCACCTTAAATATACAGAGAGTGTGAGACAGGTCCACCTTAAATGTACAGAGAGTGTGAGACAGGTCCACCTTAAATGTACAGAGCTTATGAACTGTTCTCATATTGTGTGTATATTTAAGGTGGACCTGAGAAAGCTCCACACATTCAAAACCCCAATGACCACCTTAATATTCTACAAATGTACTTTATGTCGATATAGACAAAGTCCGCCTTAAAAACCCCACGTGTGTTATTCTGTGTCCTTAAGGTTAAACACTCAGATGTTTCAGAAAACACAAACACTGTAAATGAAGTGAACAGAGGGTGGAGGGTGCGCACCTGTCTGGACTCGTCGTCGGGGAAGTCGTCGTCACAGAGCCAGATCCCCAAAGACGTCCTCTGGAACTCGGCCGCCACCAGAGCATAGAACTCCAGAGTGGGCCCCAGACCAGTGCCCTCCTCCCCCAGGAACTCCACCTGAAGAAGAAGAAGACGACTGAGGCGGGGCCACAGACTGAGGCGGGGCCACAGACTGAGGCGGGGCCACAGACTGAGGCGGGGCCACAGACTGGGCCAGTACAGAAACACCCCCCACAGGACCCCCCCCCCCCCCCCCCAACTCACTCCCCCCTCAGGACTCTCCCTCCCCCCCTCAGACTCACTCTCCCTCCTCCCCTCAGGACTCTCCCTCCTCCCCCTCAGGACTCCTCCTCCTCCTCAGGACTCTCCCTCCTCCCTCAGGACTCTCCCTCCTCCCCTCAGGACTCTCCCTCCTCCCCTCAGGACTCTCCCTCCTCCCTCAGGACTCTCCCTCCTCCCCCTCAGGACTCTCCCTCCTCCCCTCAGGACTCTCCCTCCTCCCCTCAGGACTCTCCCTCCTCCCCTCAGGACTCTCCCTCCTCCCCTCAGGACTCTCCCTCCTCCCCTCAGGACTCTCCCTCCTCCCCTCAGGACTCTCCCTCCTCCCCTCAGGACTCTCCCTCCTCCCCTCAGGACTCTCCCTCCTCCCCTCAGGACTCTCCCTCCTCCCTCAGGACTCTCCCTCCTCCCCCTCAGGACTCTCCCTCCTCCCCTCAGGACTCTCCCTCCTCCCCTCAGGACTCTCCCTCCTCCCCCTCAGGACTCTCCCTCCTCCCCTCAGGACTCTCCCTCCTCCCTCAGGACTCTCCCTCCTCCCCTCAGGACTCTCCCTCCTCCCCCTCAGCTCTCCCTCCTCCCCCTCAGGACTCTCCCTCCTCCCTCAGGACTCTCCCTCCTCCCCTCAGGACTCTCCCTCCTCCCCTCAGGACTCTCCCTCCTCCCCTCAGGACTCTCCCTCCTCCCCTCAGGACTCTACCTCCTCCCTCAGGACTCTCCTCCTCCCTCAGGACTCTCCCTCCTCCCCTCAGGACTCTCCCTCCTCCCTCAGGACTCTCCCTCCTCCCCTCAGGACTCTCCCTCCTCCCCCTCAGGACTCTCCCTCCTCCCCTCAGGACTCTCCCTCCTCCCCTCAGGACTCTCCCTCCTCCCCTCAGGACTCTCCCTCCTCCCTCAGGACTCTCCCTCCTCCCCTCAGGACTCTCCCTCCTCCCCCTCAGGACTCTCCCTCCTCCCCTCAGGACTCTCCCTCCTCCCCTCAGGACTCTCCCTCCTCCCTCAGGACTCTCCCTCCTCCCCTCAGGACTCTCCCTCCTCCCCCTCAGGACTCTCCCTCCTCCCCTCAGGACTCTCCCTCCTCCCCTCAGGACTCCCCCTCCTCCCCTCAGGACTCTCCCTCCTCCCCTCAGGACTCTCCCTCCTCCCCTCTGGACTCTCCCTCCCCCTCAGGACTCTCCCTCCTCCCCTCAGGACTCTCCCTCCCCCTCAGGACTCTCCCTCCTCCCCATCAGGACTCTCCCTCCTCCCCTCAGGACTCTCCCTCCTCCCCTCAGGACTCTCCCTCCTCCCCTCAGGACTCTCCTCCTCCCCCTCAGGACTCTCCCTCCTCCCTCAGGACTCTCCCTCCTCCCCTCAGGACTCTCCCTCCTCCCCTCAGGACTCTCCCTCCTCCCCTCAGGACTCTCCCTCCTCCCCTCAGGACTCGCCCTCCTCCCCTCTGGACTCCCCCTCCTCCCCTCAGGACTCTCCCTCCTCCCCTCTGGACTCTCCCTCCTCCCCTCTGGACTCCCCCGCCCCCCCCCAGGACTCTCCCTCCCCCTCAGACTCCCTCTCTCTCTCTCTCTCTCCCCTCAGGACTCTCCCTCCTCCCCTCAGGACTCTCCCTCCTCCCCTCTGGACTCTCCCTCCTCCCCTCTGGACTCTCCCTCCTCCCCTCTGGACTCCCCCTCCCCCCCCCAGACTCTCCCTCCCCCTCAGACTCCCTCTCTCTCTCTCTCTCTCCCTCTCCCCTCAGGACTCCCTCCCTCCCCTCCTCAAACTCTCCCCCTATCCCCCTCAGGACTCTCTCCCTATCCCCCTCAGGACTCTCTCCCTATCCCCCTCAGGACTCTCTCCCTATCCCCTCAGGACTCTCTCCCTCTCCCCTCAGGACTCTCTCCCTATCCCCCTCAGGACTCTCCCCCTATCCCCCTCAGGACTCTCCCCCTATCCCCCTCAGGACTCTCCCCCTATCCCTCTCAGGACTCTCCCCCTATCCCCCTCAGGACTCTCCCCCTATCCCCCTCAGGACTCTCTCCCTATCCCCCTCAGGACTCTCCCCCTATCCCCCTCAGGACTCTCCCCCTATCCCCCTCAGGACTCTCCCCCTATCCCCCTCAGGACTCTCCCCCTATCCCCCTCAGGACTCTCCCCCTATCCCCCTCAGGACTCTCCCCCTATCCCCCTCAGGACTCTCTCCCTCCCCTCAGGACTCTCTCTCTCTCTCCCTCCCCTCAGGACTCTCCCCTATCCCCTCAGGACTCTCCCCTATCCCCTCAGGACTCTCTCTCCCCCTCAGGACTCTCTCTCCCCCTCTGGTCTCTCTCCCTATCCCCCTCAGGACTCTCCCCCTATCCCCCTCAGGACTCTCCCCCTATCCCCCTCAGGACTCTCTCCCTATCCCCCTCAGGACTCTCTCCCTATCCCCCTCAGGACTCTCTCCCTATCCCCCTCAGGACTCTCTCCCTATCCCCCTCAGGACTCTCTCACTATCCCCCTCAGGACTCTCCCCCTATCCCCCTCAGGACTCTCCCCCTATCCCCCTCAGGACTCTCTCCCTATCCCCCTCAGGACTCTCTCCCTCCCCCCTCAGGACTCTCTCCCCCTCAGGACTCTCTCTCCCCCTCAGGACTCTCTCCCTATCCCCCTCAGGACTCTCCCTATCCCCCTCAGGACTCTCCCCCTATCCCCCTCAGGACTCTCCCCCTATCCCCTCAGGACTCTCCCCCTATCCCCCTCAGGACTCTCCCCTATCCCCCTCAGGACTCTCTCCCTCCCCCGCAGGACTCTCTCTCTCTCTCCCTCCCCTCAGGACTCTCTCCCTATCCCCTCAGGACTCTCTCCCTCCCCCCTCAGGACTCTCTCCCCCCTCAGGACTCTCTCCCCCTCAGGACTCTCTCCCCCTCAGGACTCTCTCTCCCCCCTCAGGACTCTCTCCCTATCCCCTCAGGACTCTCTCCCTATCCCCTCAGGACTCTCTCCCTATCCCCCTCAGGACTCTCTCCCTATCCCCTCAGGACTCTCCCCTATCCCCTCAGGACTCTCCCCTATCCCCCTCAGGACTCTCCCCCTATCCCCCTCAGGACTCTCCCCTATCCCCTCAGGACTCTCCCCCTATCCCCTCAGGACTCTCTCCCCCTCAGGACTCTCTCTCTCTCTCCTCCCCTCAGGACTCTCCCCCTATCCCCCTCAGGACTCTCTCCCTATCCCCTCAGGACTCTCTCCCTCCCCCCTCCGGACTCTCTCTCCCCCCCCCCCCTCAGGACTCTCTCTCTCTCTCCCTCCTCCCCTCAGGACTCTCCCCCTATCCCCCTCAGGACCCTCCCTCCCCCTCAGACTCCCCCCCGGGCCTCACCTCGAGCACAGACTTCCTCTCGGCGTGCACGCCCATCACAGACTCCGCCCACTGCATCATGGCGTCTCCTCGTGGCACCTTGACCCTCTCGTGCTTGAGGCGTCCCACCCTGAACTCCCCAGGGTCGTCCCGTCTCACGGCGGTCGAGGGACGTGAGCGCTCCATGGTGGCCTCGCGCCGATTCTGCAGCCACACGATGGCCCTGCACAAACGCACCTGTCACTGACAGGGACTCACAGCACCTGGCGTCACTGACAGGGACTCAGTAACTACTGACAGGGACTGCTCTGGTTAAAGGGCGTATGACAGGTTTTCACGATTCTCTAATTTTGTGTTTATTTGGTTTATTAATAGCTATTGTGGATATAAATCAAAGTTTCACAACAATCAGGTCGCTGTTTGTGAAAAAAAGTTGAAAAAAGTGTAGAAAGTTACAGGAAGCAAACAGATTGATGACATCACACTGTAGGGAGACAAAGATTACCCATAATTGACACAAAAGAGACGACTTTTTTTTAACCCTTATTAATTAATTCAACCAAAAAGGTGTTCATGTGTATTTTTATGTGTAAATGTTTTTAAAATCTGTGACATTAGATTAATTTGTGGTTGCTATGGTAATTTCCTAGTGTGATGTCATCATATACAACCAGGAAGTAAAACAAAAAACCTCAAAAATTGCTAAAGTGGAAGAAAATTTGTAAAGTATTTTAGCAAAATTTGAAATATATTTATCTGAACTGCATTTAAGTGAAATGAGTGTCCAACCTGTCATAGGCCCTTTAAACGTGTCATAGGCCCTTTAAACCTGTCATAGGCCCTTTAAACGTGTCATAGGCCCTTTAAACGTGTCATAGGCCCTTTAAACGTGTCATAGGCCCTTTAAACCTGTCATAGGCCCTTTAAACCTGTCATAGGCCCTTTAAACGTGTCATAGGCCCTTTAAACGTGTCATAGGCCCTTTAAACCTGTCATAGGCCCTTTAAACCTGTCATAGGCCCTTTAAAGCTCGTGGATGTGTTTAAAGCCTGTTTTGTTGTTTGTGTTTGTGGTGTATTTTGCAGCCTTTTGCCACATTTGAACGGCTTTAAAGTGTTTTATTTCCTCATATTTGGGGTGTTTTGGACCCTCTTTTCTGCGTCTTGTGGTGTTTCTTTCCTGAACCTTGGTGTTTTTGCCTCTTTTTACTCCTTTCAGACGTTTGAACCCCGTCGTGGCTGCTCATGGTCTTTTGTCGTTTGAGGCTTGATGTCCTTTTAGGGGTTAAAGGGGCAGTACCTGATTTTTACTGTTGTTTACAGGACAAACTGAACTGGTCCATGTTTCAGATTGTTTACATGTAATAAAGTACATTTATGTTTGTCTCAGCACAGATTAGTGTAAAAGCATCTGTTCAGGTCAAAATGAGACCACAGTGTGTTCTCTGCCGCCGTTTAAAGCAGAGTTTTTCAACCTTTTTGGAGTCGTGGCACTTTTCAAGTTTAAATGATTCCACAACACACCACTTACTACTAAAACATGACCAAATCAGACCATTTATTTAAAAAAAATGTAATAAATAATGTCTGTGCCACTGTCTGGTTCGTTAAAGTTGGCCACAGTGATTGGTTTTGTTCTTTTTCGGTGCAGAAGTTGCCCAGGACGCTCCAAAACGGTAAATGAGTAAAAACCTCAAGGCACACGAGTGTTCCCTGGCACTGGTTAAAAATCAAGGGTTTATAGAACATTTTATTCTACGAGAAGCAGGAAGTGCGCCGTTAGCATGCTAATGTTTGTTAGCTTTAGCGCTCTGGGCTCAGACTGGAGTGCCTCTAAACTCATGGAGGTGAATATACGGCTGCAGCAAACGATTATTTGGGTCATTGATTAGTTTTAAGATTATATTTGAACCTAAAAGACACTTGAATATGAGAATTTTACTAAATTTTCCCCAGACAAAGTGAAGTGAAGGTGTTTAACGACGTCCTGGTGGAGGATATTCACAGAGGAGCAAGTATTTTAATAAAGTTACATGTTTCCTGTGTGTTTTGTGCATGGATGTATTAAATGAACTGGATAAGCCACGCCCCCTCTGTCTGTGTCCCAGATTGATTAGTGGTCGTGCGAGGTACTGCAGCCTCTTGGAACCAGCCTTTTTCTAAAATGTCACATTATAATCACAGACAGGACTGAATTATTATCGGTATTTAAATAAAATAGAAGGAAATGTTCTTTTCTACCGTTTATAAAATCACAGAAATTACCGTTTTTATATGAAGTGGGGGATTGTGGTCACGTGGCGCCCTAAAGCAAAGATGGCCGCCTCCGTATCAGGAAGTAAAACAAAGATGGCCGCCTCCGTATCAGGAAGTAAAACAAAGATGGCCGCCTCCGTATCAGGAAGTAAAGCAAAGATGGCCGCCTCCATATCAGGAAGTAAAACAAAGATGGCCGCCTCTGTATCAGGAAGTAAAACAAAGATGGCAGCCTCCGTATCAGGAAGTAAAACAAAGATGGCAGCCTCCGTATCAGGAAGTAAAACAAAGATGGCCGCCTCCGTATCAGGAAGTAAAACAAAGATGGCCGCCTCTGTATCAGGAAGTAAAACAAAGATGGCAGCCTCCGTATCAGGAAGTAAATGCGGAAGTAAGAAACTTTTTTGGGGTCATGCACCAATGAGCTCAGGCCACAGGGAGGAACAGGGCGGCCATTTTGGATTCATCTTCCAGGTTTTATTATAGTTCTATGGTTTTGTGTCATTCCTGCTCCGTCCGAGTCATAAATCCTCTTCTTCAGCTCGTACTGTGTCTTGGTGTCTGTTTAGATCAGTTAACGATTACTTGATTATTTAATTAGTCGACAACCTTTTCTATAATCGATCAGTTGCGATTACTCGATTAACTTGTTGCAGTCCCAGGTGAATATTTATGATGCTGGGACTGTGTTAGGACAGTGTGAGATACATGAGCCTGATGTTAGTTGTGTTTCGTGCAGATCTGACTCGTTTCCTTGGCCTCGTACCTGGAGGCTCCGAAGGCGGTGCAGGTGAAGTACAGCTGTCTGGTTTCGAAGGGGATGAGGAAAGGACACTTGGAGGTGAGCTGTTCGCACCAGTCTGGGAGAGCGCCGCTGGCTAACGCTAACGGCTCCTGGACACAGACCACAAAGGGTTAAAGACGAGCTGGACCAGGAGTGAACGTGAGGCGGGGCACAAACCTCGATCTGCTGCAGGATTTTAGTGGTGACCTTTTTACTGGTGAACTCTTCAGGAGACGCGTTGAACTGAAGCTCCTCCACGTCTGAAAGTCACAAACCACCACGTCAGGAGGAATCGACAGTTATTCAGGTCACAATATTTACACAGCGCCCTAACCCTCACTCCTCATCTTCCTGCAGCCTCCTAACCCTCGCTCCTTATCCCCTCGTCTCCTCACCTTCCTGCTGCCTCCTAACACTCGCTCCTGGTCTCCTCACCTTCCTACTGCCTCCTAACCCTCGCTCCTGGTCTCCTCACCCTCCTGCTGCCTCCTAACACTCGCTCCTGGTCTTCCTGCTGCCTCCTAACCCTCGCTCCTTGTCTCCTCACCCTCCTGCTGCCTCCTAACCCTCGCTCCTTGTCTTCCTGCAGCCTCCTAACCCTCGCTCCTTGTCTCCTCACCTTCCTACTGCCTCCTAACCCTCGCTCCTTGTCTTCCTGCTGCCTCCTAACCCTCGCTCCTTGTCTTCCTGCTGCCTACTAACCCTTGCTCCTCGTCTCCTCACCCTCCTGCTGCCTCCTAACCCTCGCTCCTTGTCTCCTCACCTTCCTGCTGCCTCCTAACCCTCGCTCCTCGTCTCCTCACCTTCCTGCTGCCTCCTAACCCTCGCTCCTCGTCTCCTCACCTTCCTGCTGCCTCCTAACCCTCGCTCCTTGTCTCCTCACCTTCCTGCAGCCTCCTAACACTCGCTCCTCGTCTCCTCACCTTCCTGCAGCCTCCTAACCTTCGCTCCTCGTCTCTTCACCTTCCTGCAGCCTCCTAACCCTCGCTCCTCACCTTCCTGCAGCCTCCAAACCCTCGCTCCTTGTCTCCTCACCTTCCTGCTGCCTCCTAACCCTCGCTCCTCACCTTCCTGCAGCCTCCAAACCCTCGCTCCTTGTCTCCTCACCTTCCTGCTGCCTCCTAACCCTCGCTCCTCGTCTCCTCACCTTCCTGCTGCCTCCTAACCCTCGCTCCTTGTCTCGTCTCCTCACCTACCTGCAGCCTCCTAACCCTCACTCCTTATCCCCTCGTCTCCTCACCTTCCTGCAGCCTCCTAACCCTCACTCCTTACCCCCTCGTCTCCTCACCTTCCTGCTGCCTCCTAACCCTCACTCCTTATCCCCTCGTCTCCTCACCTTCCTGCAGCCTCCTAACCCTCACTCCTTATCCCCTCGTCTCCTCACCTTCCTGCTGCCTCCTAACCCTCGCTCCTCGTCTCCTCACCTTCCTGCTGCCTCCTAACCCTCGCTCCTTACCCCCTCGTCTCCTCACCTACCTGCAGCCTCCTAACCTTCGCTCCTCGTCTCACCTTCCTGCAGCCTCCTAACCCTCACTCCTTATCCCCTCGTCTCCTCACCTTCCTGCTGCCTCCTAACCCTCGCTCCTCGTCTCCTCACCTTCCTGCTGCCTCCTAACCCTCACTCCTTATCCCCTCGTCTCCTCACCTTCCTGCTGCCTCCTAACCCTCGCTCCTCGTCTCCTCACCTTCCTGCTGCCTCCTAACCCTCACTCCTTATCCCCTCGTCTCCTCACCCTCCTGCAGCCTCCTAACCCTCGCTACTCGTCTCCTCACCTTCCTGCTGCCTCCTAACCCTCGCTCCTTGTCTCCTCACCTTCCTGCTGCCTCCTAACCCTCGCTCCTTGTCTCCTCACCTTCCTGCTGCCTCCTAACCCTCGCTCCTTGTCTCCTCACCTTCCTGCTGCCTCCTAACCCTCGCTCCTCGTCTCCTCACCTTCCTGCTGCCTCCTAACCCTCACTCCTTACCCCCTCGTCTCCTCACCTTCCTGCTGCCTCCTAACCCTCACTCCTTACCCCTCGTCTCCTCACCTTCCTGCAGCCTCCTAACCCTCACTCCTTATCCCCTCGTCTCACCTTCCTGCTGCCTCCTAACCCTCGCTCCTTGTCTCCTCACCTTCCTGCTGCCTCCTAACCCTCGCTCCTTACCCCCTCGTCTCCTCACCTACCTGCAGCCTCCTAACCCTCACTCCTTATCCCCTCGTCTCCTCACCTTCCTGCAGCCTCCTAACCCTCACTCCTTACCCCCTCGTCTCCTCACCTTCCTGCTGCCTCCTAACCCTCACTCCTTATCCCCTCGTCTCCTCACCTTCCTGCAGCCTCCTAACCCTCACTCCTTATCCCCTCGTCTCCTCACCTTCCTGCTGCCTCCTAACCCTCGCTCCTTGTCTCCTCACCTTCCTGCTGCCTCCTAACCCTCGCTCCTTACCCCCTCGTCTCCTCACCTACCTGCAGCCTCCTAACCCTCGCTCGTCTCCTCACCTTCCTGCTGCCTCCTAACCCTCACTCCTTATCCCCTCGTCTCCTCACCTTCCTGCAGCCTCCTAACCCTCGCTCCTTATCCCCTCGTCTCCTCACCTACCTGCAGCCTCCTAACCTTCGCTCCTCGTCTCACCTTCCTGCAGCCTCCTAACCCTCACTCCTTATCCCCTCGTCTCCTCACCTTCCTGCTGCCTCCTAACCCTCGCTCCTCGTCTCCTCACCTTCCTGCAGCCTCCTAACCCTCACTCCTTGTCTCCTCACCTTCCTGCAGCCTCCTAACCCTCGCTCCTTATCCCCTCGTCTCCTCACCTTCCTGCTGCCTCCTAACCCTCGCTCCTTGTCTCCTTACCTACCTGCAGCCTCCTAACCTTCGCTCCTCGTCTCACCTTCCTGCAGCGTCCTAACCCTCACTCCTTATCCCCTCGTCTCCTCACCTTCCTGCAGCCTCCTAACCCTCACTCCTTATCCCCTCGTCTCCTCACCTTCCTGCAGCCTCCTAACCCTCACTCCTTATCCCCTCGTCTCCTCACCTACCTGCAGCCTCCTAACCCTCACTCCTTATCCCCTCGTCTCCTCACCTACCTGCAGCCTCCTAACCCTCGCTCCTTGTCTCCTCACCTTCCTGCTGCCTCCTAACCCTCGCTCCTTACCCCCTCGTCTCCTCACCTACCTGCAGCCTCCTAACCCTCGCTCCTTGTCTCCTCACCTTCCTGCTGCCTCCTAACCCTCGCTCCTTATCCCCTCGTCTCCTCACCTTCCTGCTGCCTCCTAACCCTCGCTCCTCGTCTCCTCACCTTCCTGCTGCCTCCTAACCCTCGCTCCTGGTCCCCTCGTCTCCTCACCTTCCTGCAGCGTCCTGGCGTTGCTCGTGGCGTCTCCTCCGATGATGTAGAGTATTCGCAGCAGCTGCAGGACGTCCTCCACTCCGCAGGCGTTCTGGCTGCATCCAGCTTTAGCCTGAGCCATCTCTCGCGCTCCTCCGAGGATCTCACAGCTGTGATGGAGCGGGACGGAGGGAGAGAGGCCCCCGGAGCGGCTCTGCACCAGGCCCTGCTCACAGAAGTCCTACACCAGACACACACAGGGTTAATGCCGTCTGATGAGCCCTGTCCATGGTTTAACAGATGCAGTGTTGTTGTATTAGAGCTTTAGAAAGTACTTCGGCTCCTTATAAATATAATAATGAGGCCTCACACATATGGGTTTAGTTTAGAAGTTTGTCAAAGTCCCTCACTGTTGTCTTTATGTTTGTAAGACGCTCTTGTCCTTCACCAGCTCCAGATTATAATCATATTTACATTCAATATAACGTAACAGCAGGGCATAAAGTGAGACTGAATGTTTTGTCGCCCGACCAGAGCTTTTAAAAAAGTATGTTTAGTCTCCATGATTAATTTAACCCTAAAAAGAATGAAAATGAATAGAATCATTTAGGCCTGGGCTTCAGAGTTTCATAGAGAGGGGAGGACTAAGGACATTTTGGACAAATCTTAGTGTATTTTGTGTTGCTATTCCATGGTCTCACTGTTCTTTTAAAAATACAGACAGATTGTTCATTAATAACAGAACTTTAAGTGCACTTTAAAGCTGTAACAGCTTCTTTAATTGCACATGAAGATCCAACCTGTTTAATTTCAATGGTACTTGCTCAGATTAGCGCTCAGCTGTGACAGTGTTGGGGTTGAGGTCCAGACCTCGTTTCCTTCAGAAGAACCAAACAATGAAACTCACCATTTTGCCGCTCTCCTTCTCTTTGTCCGAGTCCTTCAGCTCTCGGTACATTATCCTGAGGACAAAGCACATTCAGAAGGTCACACTTAAAAGATTAAGAAATATGTGTCCTCAAATACGAAGTAAACCATTTCAAAACAAATAACACTTTAGAATAACTCCCCTTATTCCTGCCTTAATAAAACATTAACAAAGTAGTTTATTAACTATGAAAGTGTTTATTAAAGGGCGTATGACAGGTTGAGCTACTAATTTCACTAAAATGCAGTTAAGATACATATATTTCAAATTCTGCTAAAATCTTTACAAATTTTACCCAATTTAGCAATTTCTGTAGGTTTTTTTATTTTACTTCCTGGTTGTAAATGATGACATCACGCTAGGAAATTACCATAGCAACCGCACTGTCCACTGGGCCAAAACGCCTCTAATGTCACGGATTTTTTCATTTGACAAAGAAAAATGCATTATTACATTTATATTGTTGAATTAATGTTTAAAAATTGTTAAAAGTGGTTTATTTTGTGTAAATTATGCATAACCTTTGTCTCCCCAGTGTGATGTCATCAGTTTGTTTACTTCCTGTAATTTTCAACAGATTTTTCAACTTTTCTCCACAAATAGTGACCTGATTGATGTAAAACTATAATTTATATTTACAACAAGTATTAATACACTGAATAAAGTCAAAATTAGAAAATGATAAAAACCTTTCATACGCACTTTAAGCCTGATTCAGGATTAGTAACTACTTAATTAAAGTTAGGGTTAGGACTTTGGGTTAGAGTCTAAGCCTGAATCATTCTTAATAAATTCTTTGTTCACTATTAATTAAGTCTTTATTCATGATTTACTAAGGCAGGAATAAGGGGAGTTAAAGAAGAGTGAGCTCTTAGGGTTGACAGATCGACTAAAACCAGATGTAGATATAAAAACTCAAGCCCAGATGATGGAGTCTGAGGCACGTCACAGACATGACATGGTGTTAAAATGTGCTGGTGTGTCCTGTGTGGATGTTAAAATGTGCTGGTGTGTCCTGTGTGGATGTTAAAATGTGCTGGTGTGTCCTGTGTGGATGTTAAAACGTGCTGGTGTGTCCTGTGTGGGTGTTAAAATGTGCTGGTGTGTCCTGTGTGGATGTTAAAACGTGCTGGTGTGTCCTGTGTGGGTGTTAAAATGTGCTGGTGTGTCCTGTGTGGGTGTTAAAATGTGCTGGTGTGTCCTGTGTGGATGTTAAAATGTGCTGGTGTGTCCTGTGTGGATGTTAAAATGTGCTGGTGTGTCCTGTGTGGGTGTTAAAATGTGCTGGTGTGTCCTGTGTGGGTGTTAGAATGTGCTGGTGTGTCCTGTGTGGGTGTTAAAATGTGCTGGTGTGTTCTGTGTGGATGTTAAAACGTGCTGGTGTGTCCTGTGTGGATGTTAAAATGTGCTGGTGTGTCCTGTGTGGGTGTTAAAATGTGCTGGTGTGTCCTGTGTGGGTGTTAAAACGTGCTGGTGTGTCCTGTGTGGACGGTGTTACCGACATGTCGTTTGCACAGTTTAACCCTCGATTGTGGCTCTTACGTGTACGTGGGCTCCCAGATCCTCCGTAGTTTGTCCGTCTTCACGGCTCCGCTGCAGGAAAGCTGGAGCAAACGCTGCACGTAGAAGAAAATGGTGGATTTGTAGTTGGACAAAGGCAGTTCCACTTCTCGAGTCGTGCCCAAACCTGCCACCTGCGAGACACAAAAGACAGGAACAATCAGACGCTTTTTATTTTATTTTATTTTCTTACCAGTGGGTGACTGAATTAGGTTTGATCCTCGACCCACTAGTGTTATTTGGCCCATCAAGGAAAAATGTTTGAAATGTTAAATAGTCACATTTACAAAAATGACCAGGCATATTAAACTTGATACAGAAGAGACATATTTATAATCAGCCAATTAGAAACTGAAAATTGTTAAGAACTGGACCAATCCCATCTCTGAGAGTTCATCAAATCCCTAGTCAGACTTCTTGTTTCCCATCAATCACAGACTTGTGTTTCATGCATCATCATAACGTTTCAAACATTTTACTGAGAGGCCTCCTATGATCATATTTGGACAAACCCTGTTCTTTAATCTGTTGTTCTTACTTTGAGCGTGAGAGAGAGACGAGGAGACGGAGCACACTCCACTTCCTCCTGGACCTCGGAGCGCGGCGTTCCTGAAAACGGAGGGAAACGTCAGTAAAACCCTTCTATAATCGCTCGTTTCTTCATAATCGTAGAGCGTTTTTACCCGGAGGAGGGATTTCCAGGTCTGTGGTTTGCTGCACGTTTGTTCTTCCGGGTCGAGGGTCAAACGCCGGGACGAGGGCGGAGAACTGTCGCTTCAAAACAAAGTCGTCGTCCCACGTTCTTCTGCGGCCGCCTTTGGTCTCGTACTCCTCCTCCTCCTGCAGGACAACAGAGGTATTACAGCTTTGACCTCAGGATTAACTGGGCAGAGCCTCTTCTGACGCTCTGGGCTCAGTCACCAGCAGCAGAGGTGTTATAACTCACCAGGACTTCCTCGTACTCCTGCTCGTCCTGGTTGTCGTCTTCGTTCTCGTCGTCGTCGTCGTCAGGTTCAGGCAGGTCCTCCTCGTCGTCGAGCTCGGCCAATAGCGTGTTTGCTCTGCAGCTGTCCAGGAAGTCTGAGGGACACGAGAAACAACTGTAAAAAACAAATGTCCAGGAAGTCTGAGGGACAACAAAACATTAACGTTAACTCACAACAGAGGCTGGTCCCGCCCCCTGGCCCACTTTTACTCACCATACAGGCTGGTCCCGCCCCCTGGCCCACACTGACTCACCGTACAGACTGGTCCCGCCCTCTGGTCCCGCCCCCTGGCCCACTTTAACTCACCGTACAGGCTGGTACCACCCTCTGGCCCACTTTAAATCACCGTACAGGCTGGCCCCGCCCCCTGGCCCACTTTGACTCACCGTACAGGCTGAACTCCGCCTCCTGGCCCACTTTGACTCACCGTACAGGCTGAACTCTGCCTCCTGGCCCACTTTAACTCACCGTACAGACTGGTCCCGCCCCCTGGCCCACACTGACTCACCGTACAGGCTGAACTCTGCCCCCTGGCCCACTTTGACTCACCGTACAGGCTGGTCCCGCCCCCTGGCCCACATTGACTCACCGTACAGGCTGAACTCCGCCTCCTGGCCCACTTTAACTCACCGTACTGGCTAAACTCTGCCTCCTGGCCCACTTTGACTCACCGTACTGGCTGAACTCTGCCTCCTGGCCCACTTTGACTCACCGTACAGGCTGAACTCCGCCTCCTGGCCCACTTTAACTCACCGTACTGGCTGAACTCTGCCTCCTGGCCCACTTTGACTCACCGTACAGGCTGAACTCTGCCTCCTGGCCCACTTTAACTCACCGTACAGGCTGGTCCCGCCCCCTGGCTCTCACTGCCTCACCGTACAGGCCGGCCCCGCCCCCTGGCCCACTTTAACTCACCGTACAGGCTGAACTCTGCCTCCTGGCCCGTGTCGCTCTCGCTGCTGGTGGACGTGAGGCTGGTGGTGAGCGTGTTGCTCAGCAGCTGGCCCACAGAGAGGCCGGTGGTGGCGGTGGCCACGTTGTTGGAGGAGGTGACGATGGAGGTGGACATGGTGACGGTGGACGTGGTGCCGGTGGTGGTCAGGTTTGGGAAGCTCTGAGCGCCCATCAGAGGAGACGCTGAGGAGGAGAGCGAGGGTGAGCGGGAAAATCAAACTGTGCCCAGGGTTTGGCCCAGGAGAGTGTTTACCAGCATTAACCACCATTTTATTCAATGTTTCCTAATTAAAAACAAATAAATGTCTTTAACCTAATTTTATGAATATTATCAAGTAAATATTTAGTTAATAGTCCAATTTGTTTAATCAAAGTCTGAACCAAGGCTGCAACAGATTCACTTTTTCGATCAAAATAGTCCTTTTCTGTTGTACAAGATTATTATGAGCAGATTGACTGACATGTTTCCATAGCGACGCTGATATAAATCAAGTGCAGCCGATGAACAAAGACGCCCAAAATATAGGATTTGAAATGACTCCAAGTAAAGTACTGTCTACACTGAGCTCTGCTCTGTATAAGACACTACAACATCAACATTCATTTATGATATTTATGACATCTGCAACCCCTGCTTTACCACAAACTCAGGCCGAGGAGACTGACCACCTCAGACTGTAGGGGGCAGTGTTCAACTGTAGGGGGCAGTGTTCTACTGTAGGGGGCAGTGTTCTACTGTAGGGGGCAGTGTTCTACTGTAGGGGGCAGTGTTCTGCCTCAGGCTGTAGGGGGCGGTGTAGGGGCAGTGTTCTGCCTCAGGCTGTAGGGGGCGGTGTAGGGGCAGTGTTCTGCCTCAGGCTGTAGGGGGCGGTGTAGGGGCAGTGTTCCCCCTCAGCCTGTAGGGGCAGTGTTCCCCCTCGGCCTGTAGGGGGCAGTGTTCCCCCTCGACCTATAGGGGGGGTGTAGGGGCAGTGTCCCCCCTCAGCCTGTAGGGGGCAGTGTTCCCCCTCGGCCTGTAGGGGGCAGTGTTCCCCCTCGGCCTGTAGGGGGCAGTGTTCCCCCTCGGCCTATAGGGGGGGTGTAGGGGCAGTGTTCCCCCTCGGCCTGTAGGGGGCAGTGTTCCCCCTCGGCCTATAGGGGGGGTGTAGGGGCAGTGTTCCCCCTCGGCCTGTAGGGGGCAGTGTTCCCCCTCGGCCTGTAGGGGGCAGTGTTCCCCCTCGGCCTGGAGGGGGGAGTGTTCCCCCTCGGCCTATAGGGGGGGTGTAGGGGCAGTGTTCCCCCTCAGCCTGTAGGGGCAGTGTTCCCCTCGGCCTGTAGGGGGCAGTGTTCCCCCTCGGCCTGTAGGGGGCAGTGTCCCCCCACAGCCTGTAGGGGCAGTGTCCCCCCTCAGCCTGTAGGGGGCAGTGTTCCCCCTCAGCCTGTAGGGGGCAGTGTTCCCCCTCAGCCTGTAGGGGCAGTGTCCCCCCTCAGCCTGTAGGGGCAGTGTTCCCCCTCGGCCTGTAGGGGGCAGTGTTCCCCCTCGGCCTATAGGGGGGGTGTAGGGGCAGTGTCCACCCTCAGCCTGTAGGGGGCAGTGTTCCCCCTCGGCCTATAGGGGGCAGTGTCCCCCCTCGGCCTGTAGGGGGCAGTGTTCCCCCTCGGCCTGTAGGGGGGGTGTAGGGGCAGTGTTCCCCCTCGGCCTGTAGGGGGCAGTGTTCCCCCTCGGCCTATAGGGGGCCGGTAGGGCCAGTGTTCCCCCTCAGCCTGTAGGGGGCAGTGTTCCCCCTCGGCCTGTAGGGGGCAGTGTTCCCCCTCGGCCTATAGGGGGGGTGTAGGGGCAGTGTTCCCCCTCAGCATATAGGGGGGGTGTAGGGGCAGTGTTCCCCCTCAGCCTATAGGGGGTGTAGGGCAGTGTCCCTCAGCCTGTAGGGCAGTGTCCCCCTCAGCCTGTAGGGGCAGTGTCCCCCCTCAGCCTGTAGGGGCAGTGTCCCCCCACAGCCTGTAGGGGCAGTGTCCCCCCTCAGCCTGTAGGGGCAGTGTCCCCCCTCAGCCTGTAGGGGGCAGTGTCCCCCCTCAGCCTGTAGGGGCAGTGTCCCCCCTCAGCCTTCAGCCTGTAGGGGCAGTGTCCCCCCTCAGCCTGTAGGGGCAGTGTTCCCCTCCAGCCTGTAGGGGGCAGTGTTCCCCTCCAGCCTGTAGGGAGCAGTGTAGGGGCAGTGTTCCCCCTCAGCCTGTAGGGGGCGGTGTAGGGGCAGTGTTCCCCCTCAGCCTGCAGGGGGCGTGTGTGTTACTCACTGGCGGTGCTCATGACGGTCCTCCCGAGCGTGTTCGTGTTGTTGTCGCTGCTGCTGCGGCTCAGGTTCATATTGTTCGTGGCGTTTGTGCGTGACATGTTGGGCGCTCTCCTCACAAACGACTCCATGAGGCTGGCTTCTCTGGACGACAGGTTGGGCACGCTGGCGCTGGAGCTCATGGGCGCCCCGGCGGCTAACAGCGAGCTAACGGAGAGGCGCGCGTTGGCGGCGGAGCACAGGGGGCGGGGCGTGGGCGCGTCTTTGCTGGAGGCCTCGGACACGGAGCTGACGTCGGGCGAGCTCACGCTGACCAGGCCCATGGAGATGGCGGCGTCCGCCGCCGTCGTGGCGGCTCCCGTTTCCGCGTTCGTGGAACTCGTGGACGCCTCGACGGCCGAGGACAGGACCACGATGGGCTCCTGCTGCTGTCCGTCGCACGCGTTCACCCCGCCCCCCAAAGTGTTCTGGTCCAATAGCAGGCCTTCGTTCCGCCTGGGTTCCAGGCGCAGGCCGCCCACGCCGCCGGGGAGCAGCCCGCCGAGCGCGGACGAGGACAGGTCGGAGGACGAGGCCACGCTGCACACCGAGCTGCTGCTGCCCTTCCTGCTCTGAGAGGAAGTCCCGCCCACCAGCGCGGCGGACGTGGTGGTGGACTTGTCGGGGCAGTTGTTTTTGACGAGGCTGCTCCACTGCTGCTGCTGCTGGGGGCAGGTGGAGGCGGACGACGGGCCTGAAACGTGAACGCAGGACACAGGTTTGGTGTTGGGAGACTCAGGGTCGAAGCTCGGCGCGAGTTTGAGATCGAACTTTCCCTCTGCGCCCATTCGGTACGAGTTAGAGCCGCCAGAATCCCAGGTTACATCAATCCAGCCTAAAATTATAACAGACAAGAGAGAGGCAAAGGCAGGCACAGATGAGCGACCCCATAGAGAGGAGAGGAGAGCAAAACAAGAGGGAGGAGAAGAGAGGAGAGAGCAGAGAGAACAGAGGGCTGGAAACACTCCACACGGGACCAAAGACTAACACGATTTTCAAAGTGAACTTTATATAATAAATTAATTTGGACAAATGGCTGCATAAATCATGGGCCGTGTTTCCATCTTAATGTTTTTGTGCGTTAAACATGGACCATATTTGCACTTGGTATTTTGTAGTGTTTTGTTTTGGTTGACCTGACGCCTAAAGCAGGGATTCTCTTACATCATGGACATATAAAGGATATCATTTGGGGGAATTTTTTTTTTTTTTTTTGTCCATTGGTTCCTGTGGATTCTGACCCATCAGTATCTGCATCGACCATGAATAAAACGGTTTCTGTTCCGTGCCATCTGTTTTAGCCTGTTTTATGCGTTTGTGCCATGTGTTTGTGCCATGTTTTGGTCCAGGTGGAGTGAACAGAGAGAAACAGATAAAATGATCACAGCGAGAGGAAGAATAATGTGACAAATGCAAAGCTTCATGAATAAATCACAAACACAACTGGATTTGAGCTCACTTCCCGGATTAAAACGTGTAAAATATTAAAATTCTGATTCAAAAAATGCAAGCGACAGGAAAAAGAAACGGAAAAAGAATCGTGGGCTCTGGTTTCTGCTCCATGTAAACGGCTGAATGTGTCCAGTGCCTTTAAACAAACGGCGTCTAAACTCTTTTCTACGGTTCCTCAGTGACACCGACGTTTAGGAGCAGCGCAAGAGTCAATAAACGAGAGAGTTTCTGAAGACGACGTCACAACGTTCAGAGTGTTGAGTTCAAGTGTCCTGTCGGCACAACCAGACATCTCCCCCTGCCATTAGCAAACAAGCTAGCTAAGCTCTAAACGAGAAACTACTTTCACTTTACATTTCACTCTTTAAATAGAGACAAATAAACACATTTTATCAGTTTGTCCTCATCATTGACTCTAACTGTTCAGCCTGTTGTGACGTCACCTGCACACCATCTGTAAAAGTGCGTGTAACAGCGCCCTCTGCTGGCAGGCTGAGTGCAGTGCGTGCGTGTGTTCCGTACCATTGTGAGCCTCTCCCGTCACAGTGCCCTCTCCCTGTGGGTTTCCGTCCTGGTCTCTCCATTTCCAGTCGATTCCTCGGACGACTCGCGCTCCAGGGACGATGTACTTCATGACCTGAGAGCGGAACAGGCGCCTCTGTCTGCGCAGGTTCGCCTCGGCCTCCTTCACCGCTTTACCTGAACACGAGAGAATATACACACCACAAGGTCAAGGGGGTTTGGGCGTCGTCCCCCAAGAAACTTTGTACATAAGTTTAATTTACTGGCCCTCCATTAATCCATTACTATGGGCAGAAATTAATTTCAAGAACTCAGCAATTTTCCCTTTACTTTTCAGGGTTTCCAGGACGTGTGAGAACCCTGATGATGTAAGTTACTGATGGTTAAAGACGTGTTGTAACTTTACTCGTGCAGTCTTATATTCACTGGAGGGACAGGTTGTGTCTCAGAGCTGTTTGTGATCAGGTTGGTGTCAGACTGACCGAGCTGGTCCTCACAGACGGCGGTCACCGTCCCGTACAGCTCCAGTCCTGACAGACTCAGGTAGTGCGTCTGTCCGCTGGCGTTCTTCCCCATCTGTTTGATCCTGATGTGTCTCCAGCCCTGCTTCTCGTCTTTAGAGGGATCTAAGGGCCACGTGGCTGTGGAGCTGTGACAGAGACAGGGTCAGGACCAGAGCGCGCTCCTGTCACAGTATAATGTGTCTCATACCCAGGTTCATTGAGGCTGCAGTCGTCCACATGAGTGTACAGAGTGGTCCAGTTCTGACCGTCCTTCGACACCTGAAACACCCAGTTCCTCAGAGCGGAGCGTCCATAGCCCCTGAAGAGACGAGAAAGAGGAGGAGTCTGAAGAGGAGGAGTCTGAAGAGGAGGAGTCTGAAGAGGAGGAGTCTGAAGAGGAGGCTCACACAAGCTTTTCAAGAGTCAACTCTACATGTGCATCCATTTAACAGCAGACTATACGTCTGAAACTCACAGGTGGTCTTTAAAACAAAGAATAATATGATTATTAATCAAAGTCACCTGGTGTGTCTTAGCGTGTCTCTGCGCTCACCTGGCGTGTCTTGGCGTGTGTCTCTGCGCTCACCTGGCGTGTCTTGGCGTGTCTCTGTGCTCACCTGGCGTGTCTTGGCGTGTCTCTGTGCTCACCTGGCGTGTCTTGGCGTGTCTCTGCGCTCACCTGGCATGTCTTAGCGTGTCTCTGTGCTCACCTGGCATGTCTTGGCGTGTCTCTGTGCTCACCTGGCGTGTCTCTGTGCTCACCTGGCGTGTCTCTGTGCTCACCTGGCGTGTCTCTGTGCTCACCTGGCGTGTCTCTTTGGGCTCACCTGGCGTGTCTCTGCGCTCACCTGGCGTGTCTCTGTGCTCACCTGGCGTGTCTCTGTGCTCACCTGGCGTGTCTTAGTGTGTCTCTGTGCTCACCTGGCGTGTCTTAGCGTGTCTCTGTGCTCACCTGGCGTGTCTCTGTGCTCACCTGGCAAGTCTTAGCGTGTCTCTGTGCTCACCTGGCAAGTCTTAGCGTGTCTCTGTGCTCACCTGGCGTGTCTTAGCGTGTCTCTGCGCTCACCTGGCGTGTCTTAGCCTGTCTCTGTGCTCACCTGGCGTGTCTTAGCGTGTCTCTGTGCTCACCTGGCGTGTCTTAGCGCGTCTCTGTGCTCACCTGGCGTGTCTTAGCGCGTCTCTGCGCTCACCTGGCGTGTCTCTAGCGGCGTCTCTGTGCTCACCTGGCATGTCTCTGTGCTCACCTGGCGTGTCTTAGCGCGTCTCTGCGCTCACCTGGCGTGTCTTAGCCTGTCTCTGTGCTCACCTGGCGTGTCTTAGCGTGTCTCTGCGCTCACCTGGCGTGTCTTAGCCTGTCTCTGTGCTCACCTGGCGTGTCTTAGCGTGTCTCTGTGCTCACCTGGCGTGTCTTATCGCGTCTCTGTGCTCACCTGGCGTGTCTTAGCGTGTCTCTGTGCTCACCTGGCGTGTCTTAGCGTGTCTCTGTGCTCACCTGGCGTGTCTTAGCGTGTCTCTGTGCTCACCTGGCGTGTCTTAGCGTGTCTCTGTGCTCACCTGGCGTGTCTTGGTGTGTCTCTGTGCTCACCTGGCGTGTCTCTGTGCTCACCTGGCGTGTCTCTGTGCTCACCTGGCGTGTCTCTGTGCTCACCTGGCGTGTCTCTGTGCTCACCTGGCGTGTCTTAGCGGCTCTGTGCTCACCTGGCGTGTCTCTGTGCTCACCTGGCGTGTCTCTGTGCTCACCTGGCTTGTCTCTGTGCTCACCTGGCGGTCTCTGTGCTCACCTGGCGTGTCTCAGTGCTCACCTGGCGTGTCTCTGTGCTCACCTGGCGTGTCTCTGTGCTCACCTGGCGTGTCTCTGTGCTCACCTGGCGTGTCTTAGCGTGTCTCTGTGCTCACCTGGCGTGTCTTAGCGTGTCTCTGCGCTCACCTGGCGTGTCTTAGCGTGTCTCTGTGCTCACCTGGCAAGTCTTAGCGTGTCTCTGTGCTCACCTGGCAAGTCTTAGCGTGTCTCTGTGCTCACCTGGCGTGTCTCTGTGCTCACCTGGCATGTCTTAGCGTGTCTCTGTGCTCACCTGGCGTGTCTTAGCGTGTCTCTGTGCTCACCTGGCGTGGCGTGTCTCTGTGCTCACCTGGCGTGTCTCTGTGCTCACCTGGCATGTCTCTGTGCTCACCTGGCATGTCTTAGCATGTCTCTGTGCTCACCTGGCGTGTCTTAGCGTGTCTCTGTGCTCACCTGGCGTGTCTTAGCGTGTCTCTGTGCTCACCTGGCATGTCTCTGTGCTCACCTGGCATGTCTTAGCGTGTCTCTGTGCTCACCTGGCGTGTCTCTGTGCTCACCTGGCGTGTCTCTGTGCTCACCTGGCGTGTCTTAGCGTGTCTCTGTGCTCACCTGGCGTGTCTTAGCGTGTCTCTGTGCTCACCTGGCGTGTCTTAGCGTGTCTCTGTGCTCACCTGGCGTGTCTTAGCGTGTCTCTGTGCTCACCTGGCGTGTCTTAGCGTGTCTCTGTGCTCACCTGGCGTGTCTTGGCGTGTCTCTGTGCTCACCTGGCGTGTCTCTGTGCTCACCTGGCGTGTCTCTGTGCTCACCTGGCGTGTCTCTGTGCTCACCTGGCGTGTCTCTGTGCTCACCTGGGCGTGTCTCTGTGCTCACCTGGCGTGTCTCTGTGCTCACCTGGCGTGTCTCTGTGCTCACCTGGCGTGTCTTAGCGTGTCTCTGCGCTCACCTGGCGTGTCTTAGCCTGTCTCTGTGCTCACCTGGCGTGTCTTAGCGTGTCTCTGCGCTCACCTGGCGTGTCTTAGCGTGTAGGCCGACGGCACGAGCCACAGCCCCAGGTCGACGGCGAACCATGCGTTCTTGTCGTCGTTGGTGTGGCAGTTGAGGGCGGAGCTGTCGCGGCTCAGAATGTCCTCGAGCCGACCGTACGGGAGGTTTCTGCCCTCGGAGGACGTGACCACCACCAGACCGTAGGCCGCGGGGTTCACCCACTCGTACGCCGTCCTGAGGGGGGTGCACACGGTCAGACACGGGTTTATACTCAGAGAACACGAGTGCGTCAGGGACTCACTTGGCGTTGGTGCCGACCCAGTAGATCAGGCCGTTCTCGTCAAAGTCGTGCTGATGTCTGAAGGTGAAGCTCTGTCCTTCTCTCAGTTTTCTCACAAACACAAACGACGAGCGCTCAAAGTCGTACCACTGCTTTGCCACCTGAACACACAGTCACGGTTAGATCTAGAGAAAAGCACTCCAATTATGTCTCTGTCTTCAGACTGTTCTTTTTACTTGAAATCGTCTGTTTTCTTTGTAATGTCCCGGCTGTGAGTCTATCGTGTCTTTTTAGCTCTAATCTGTTTCTTATGAGGTTAATGTCTCTGTACATTGTCCTTTCAAATAAATACTTAACTAAATCTATGTGTGGTGTTAACTCTGTCATATTTACAGTATGTTGTAGCTGCTGCTAACACATTGATTAAAATGCACTGTTCTAATTCAAATAAACAATACAGAAACGGTTTACATCTGCAGACCAAAGGAAAGTTCCCCGTAAACATCCTCAGAATAACTTCAGTGGCTGCAGTTAAACGCACACTCAAAACCTGATTAGTTTGAGAGTTGAAAGATGATTAAAATTGTCTCTGCGATTACACACATCAGATTAATTGTTTTAGATATAATTCACATCATCTTAAACCTGACGATGAAGAGTGAACATGAACGTTGAACTCACCATCTTGAGCAGATACTGCTCCAGAGACTCCACGGTGGCCAGAGGCTCCATCTTGAGCATTCGTCCCGTTCTGTCGATCAGAGCCGTTTCTCCAGGCGCTCGCTCCAGACGGAAACGCAGCCTCCGAGTCAGAATCTGAAACACAGAGGGTTACATTTGTGCAGCAGGAAGTGGAAGGACAAACTGCTTAGAGGAACTCTTTGATTGCATGATCACAATTATCCAGACGTAGAGGTGGGCAATACATAGAAATTACTATTGTTGTTTTGAAGATCTGCAAAATCTGAATATTGAGTTTTGTTTATCGTAAAGAATCATAGTATCAAAGTAAAGTGATGCTGTAAACTTCCAAATAAGAGTATAAAAGATGATACTTCTGCACTTTTGTGATTCATTTGACAGACATTTCACATTTGTCTGAGAATTTCTGTTGAACTGACATAATGTCCTCCAAATACTGTGTTGTGGAATTTAATGTGGCCATAAAGTCCAGAGGAAAATAATAATTTACACAAGAGCGCTGTCGCTCTCAAAAAGGTGGATTTTTTATTCTATGATGCATCAAAGAATACTTTCCCAGACAGATGTTCTGTCTCAACTACACGGGTGACCAACGGAGCAAAAACACGGGCCCCACAATAAGAAACACAACATTATATACAGTTACAGTGGGCCGGCCCATGAGGGCCAATGAAAATCAGGTTTGTCAGGTAGCCAGGAGGAAGGGGGTACATTACAATACAAGTTAGAGTGGTTACATGCAGGGGGGTCCAGATGATTGAATTAGAATGTAAGTGGTGTCTCTCTGTGGGGGGACTGGTTAACCATAGGGGGTCCAGGTGGTTAAATAAGAATGTAAATGGTGTTTCCTGGAGTGGAGAGGCCAAATGGGTGCTCTTGTTTAGCTGGCCTAGGAGGGAACAGAGAAACAAAGACCCCAGGTGCCCCTCTTGACACTTGTAGCTCCAGGGTTGGGTGCAGACAATTCCTACAGACACTGCTGACAAATGGTCACGTGTAAATACAACACATCAAATGACATTTTTCTTTTACAATTGTTATGAGGAAACTCCCCAAAATACAGATTTCATTTTTGCCAATATCGCTCAGCCTGAATCAGGAATGAGCCAAAATGTGTGTAAATGTCTTCAACTGTCGCACAAAACGTGAACAGATCAAAAATGAACCACAAAAGTGCAGAAACATCCCTTTATATTCTGGTTTGTGAGATTACACTCGAGGATTACGTCACTCTTTGAGCACATTCTCAATAGTTTCAAACAACAATACACTTCATGTTCTAATTTTGCAGATCTCCAAAACAACAACTGCGACGTCATAACCATATATTTCCACTTTGCGTAGACTTGTGTGTGTTCTGTGCGTTACCTGTAGGTTGTAGGAGGATCCGGGCGTGTCGTACAGATGCAGAGGTAGACGTTCTATCGACTCCAGAACAGCGATGAGTTTACGGATTAAGGCAACAGCAGGACGACTGAACCACGAAGAACACAAAGACACATAACCACACTCTCCTTTACAATTATACATAATAGTTAAAGTGCATTTTTGAAGTCTGTCAGTCCGAAAATCATTGCAAAAAGATGTACATTTGTAATATTTAACGATTATAAGATGAAAAAAGGGGCACATTATATAAATTTGCTCGTCTTCTTGCTTCTTTTTATTATTTTTTACTTTGGTGATGTCTTTTACATGTTATTAATATAAAAATCTATCAATAAATAAATAAATTTGAACCTGGGAGAAACCTCAAAACGATGATTTACCTCTCGTCGTCTTCGTTTTCACTGAAAGCAGCTTTAAAGACGTTAATCCTCTCCATCAAAGGCTTACAATCGTGTTTGAGGTCCAGTTCCACGCTCTGAAATGAACAAACGCAGCGGTAAATACACTGGGCGCGGTTCTGGGAGGCGCGTCAGAGTCCGGCGCTCACGTTGTTGAGGACGGTGAACAGCGCCTGCACCAGTCCGCTGCTGCACATCTCGTACGGGGAGATGGTGTTCTCGTCCTTCAGCACCACGATCAGGTTCTCCAGCGCCGTCTTCATCAGGTCCCTCCATGTGTTCTCGCCCTCGATGCACTGGAGGCAGGGCAAGGGTCGGATTAGACACGGACGAACGGGACGGCCCGGACGGAGCGGGGGGGGGTCGGGTTTTAAAGGACAAATTAAAACTGTTCAGAAAAACCGCAATCAGATGTGTTTCCCAAATTGTGCAGCTCTACAAGTTTCTGTTGATGTTTTATGACTTTTCTACGCAGGCCGCTCTTCTTTTTGTCACTTTTGGTCAATGGGTGAAAAGAAGTAATTAATGAATGTACAATACCAATAAAACCTTTAAAAGTCTGTAACAAAAACACTGTAAATTCACAACGGAGGCAAAAGTTTCAGTGGAACATGTGATTTCACTGAGAAACTGGGATTAAGCTCAGAATATGACAAAATCTGAAAAAAAGTGTCTAAAATCAATAAAAGCGTGACGGAGAAACAAAAACGTGACTAAAATAGATAAAAATGTGACAAACAGAAATAAAAACATGACTTAAGACCAACAAAACATGACTACAAATGACAAAAATGTGACTTAAGCGACAAAAAAACAAAAGTTTGAGTGGAACATGGTGTGATTTGACTGAGAAACTGGGATTAAGCTCAGAATATCACAAAATCTGAAAAAAAAAGTGTCTAAAATCAATAAAAGCGTGACGGAGAAACAAAAACGTGACTAAAATAGATAAAAATGTGACAAAACAAATAAAAACATGACTAAGACCAACATAAAATGACTACAAATAACAAAAATGTGACAAAAAAAACAAACGTTTGAGTGGAACATGATGTGATTCACTGAGAAACTGGGATTAAGCTCAGAATGTGACAAAATGTGAAAAAAGGAGCAAAAAGAGAGTCTAAATTCAATAAAAATGTGACTAAAAGTGATAAAAACATGACTAAGACCAACAAAACATGACTACAAATGACAAAAATGTGACTTAAGCGACAAAAAAACAAAAGTTTGAGTGGAACATGGTGTGATTTCACTGAGAAACTGGGATTAACCTCAGAATATCACAAAATATGAAAAAAAAAAATCAACAAAAAGTGTCTACAATAAATAAAAACATGACTAAGAGAAACAAAAAATGACAAAAATGTGACTTAAGCGACAAAAAAACAAAAGTTTGAGTGGAACATGATGTGATTCACTGAGAAACTGGGATTAAGCTCAGAATATGACAAAATCTGAAAAAAAAAGTGTCTAAAATCAATAAAAGTGACGGAGAAACAAAAACGTGACTAAAATAGATAAAAATGTGACAAACAGAAATAAAAACATAACTAAGACCAACATAAAATGACTACAAATGACAAAAATGTGACTTAAGTGACAAAAAAACAAAAGTTTGAGAGGTGATTCAAACTGGGATTAAGCTCAGAATGTGACAAACTGAGCCTCAGACACATGTGAGCGACATCAGAGGATCAAACACATTTATTACTGTGTTTTACATCAGGTTTGAGCAAATTATCATCAACTCTTTGCATTATTGATGAAGAACAATCCAGATTTATGGGTTTTACTGAAAAATATTAACAGAAATGTTGAGCCCACAATCATTTTTCATTTTATCTAGAGATATATTAGATACTGTTCCATAAAGTAGATTATTTTGAAGCTGAAATACAATTTTAAGGCTAGATTATTGTATTTTGTCCATGGTTTGTTCTAGAAAAGCAAACTAACTGACCTTTCTACTCTGGAAATTCAAATGTGCTGCTTTTTTCCAACAAACACTTCAAACCTGGAGAATTTAGATCTAAAGTGAGTCAATCATTCAAACATTTAACTCCTTCTGGAACCACATTTTAAAGGGTCTACCCTGAAATTGTGCTAAAAGTTTACTAAATAGATGTTTTTAATCATGCAGAACAACAAAACCTTGCCCTGAATTCCAGCTCACCATTACTTCATGAATGGTTTCTTGTCCTGCAGCTTAAGCAGCGGCAGCATTAGGTGTTAAAGTCTGACCTGTTGCCTGTTTGTGTGCAGCTCCCACGCAGACTCCAGCTGAGTGGAGATGTTCCTCAGAGTGACCACCACACCTCGGGGCATGCTCTCCACGGCCTTGAAGTGATCGTCGTAAAGCTCCCGCGCCATGCTCTTCACCTTCTGCTTCGTCTTCTCCAGCTTCGACTTCAGCTTCCGGCCGCGCTTCCCCGTCCAGCCGGTCACGAACTCAGAGCCTGCAGAGGGCGTTCAAACGCTCAAATACACAACACGCAACAGGCACGGTCCAGAATACACAAAACTCATGAACCGTTTGGGATCACAACAAATACTAGAGAGAAAAATGACACAATTTCCACAGTATTTGGAATCAGAAACATGTTATTTAAGGACTGAGGTCTCTGCGGTGAGTGTGTGGTTTAAGTGACGTCTCTGCGGTGAGTGTGTGGTTTAAGTGACGTCTCTGCGGTGAGGGCTTGGTTTAAGTGACGTCTCTGCGGTGAGTGTATGGTTTTAATGACGTCTCTGCGGTGAGTGTGTGGTTTAAGTGACGTCTCTGCGGTGAGTGTGTGGTTTGAGTGACGTCTCTGCGGTGAGTGTGTGGTTTGAGTGACGTCTCTGCGGTGAGTGTGTGGTTTAAGTGACGTCTCTGCGGTGAGTGTGTGGTTTAAGTGAGGTCTCTGCGGTGAGTGTGTGGTTTGAGTGACGTCTCTGCGGTGAGTGTGTGGTTTAAGTGACGTCTCTGCGGTGAGTGTGTGGTTTAAGTGAGGCCTCTGCAGTGAGTGTGTGGTTTAAGTGACGTCTCTGCGGTGAGTGTGTGGTTTAAGTGACGTCTCTGCGGTGAGTGTGTGGTTTAAGTGAGGTCTCTGCGGTGAGTGTGTGGTTTAAGTGACGTCTCTGCGGTGAGTGTGTGGTTTAAGTGACGTCTCTGCGGTGAGTGTGTGGTTTAAGTGAGGCCTCTGCAGTGAGTGTGTGGTTTAAGTGAGGCCTCTGCAGTGAGTGTGTGGTTTAAGTGACGTCTCTGCGGTGAGTGTGTGGTTTAAGTGAGGCCTCTGCGGTGAGTGTGTGGTTTAAGTGACGTCTCTGCGGTGAGTGTGTGGTTTAAGTGAGGCCTCTGCGGTGAGTGTGTGGTTTAAGTGAGGTCTCTGCGGTGAGTGTGTGGTTTAAGTGAGGTCTCTGCGGTGAGGGTTTGGTTTAAGTGAGGTCTCTGCGGTGAGTGTGTGGTTTAAGTGAGGTCTCTGCGGTGAGGGTTTGGTTTAAGTGAGGTCTCTGCGGTGAGGGTTTGGTTTAAGTGAGGTCTCTGCGGTGAGTGTGTGGTTTAAGTGACCTCTCTGCGGTGAGTGTGTGGTTTAAGTGAGGTCTCTGATGAGGGTTTGGTTTAGGTGAGGTCTCTGCGGTGAGGGTTTGGTTTAAGTGAGGTCTCTGCGGTGAGTGTGTGGTTTAAGTGACCTCTCTGCGGTGAGTGTGTGGTTTAAGTGAGGTCTCTGTGATGAGGGTTTGGTTTAAGTGAGGTCTCTGCGGTGAGGGTTTGGTTTAAGTGAGGTCTCTGCGGTGAGTGTGTGGTTTAAGTGACCTCTCTGCGGTGAGTGTGTGGTTTAAGTGACGTCTCTGCGGTGAGTGTGGTTTAAGTGACGTCTCTGCGGTGAGTGTGTGGTTTGAGTGACGTCTCTGCGGTGAGTTCTGGGTTACACGTACCGAGTGAGGTCTCTGCGGTGAGTGTGTGGTTTAATGACGTCTCTGCGGTGAGTGTGTGGTTTAAGTGACGTCTCTGCGGTGAGTGTGTGGTTTAAGTGACGTCTCTGCGGTGAGTGTGTTGTTTAAGTGACGTCTCTGCGGTGAGTGTGTGGTTTAAGCGACGTCTCTGCGGTGAGTGTGTGGTTTAAGTGACGTCTCTGCGGTGAGTGTGTGGTTTAAGTGACGTCTCTGCGGTGAGTGTGTGGTTTAAGTGACGTCTCTGCGGTGAGTGTGTGGTTTGAGTGACGTCTCTGCGGTGAGGCTTGGGTTAAACGTACCGAGTGACGTCTCTGCGGTGAGGGTTTGGTTTAAGTGAGGTCTCAGCGGTGAGTTCTGGGTAAAACGTACCAAATGACATCTCTGCGGTGAGTGTGTGGTTTTAATGACGTCTCTGCGGTGAGGGCTTGGTTTAAGTGACGTCTCTGCGGTGAGGCTTGGGTTAAACGTACCGAGTGACGTCTCTGCTGTGAGGTCTTGGTTAAACATACCAAATGACATCTCTGCGGTGAGTGTGTGGTTTAAGTGACGTCTCTGCGGTGAGTGTGTGGTTTAAGTGACATCTCTGTGGTGAGTGTGTGGTTTTAATGACGTCTCTGCGGTGAGTGTGTGGTTTCAGTGACGTCTCTGTGGTGAGTGTGTGGTTTTAATGACGTCTCTGCGGTGAGTTGTGGGTTAAACGTACCGAGTGACGTCTCTGTGGTGAGTGTGTGGTTTGAGTGAGGTCTCTGCGGTGAGTGTGTGGTTTTAAAGACGTCTCTGCGGTGAGTTGTGGGTTAAACGTACCGAGTGAGGTCTCTGCGGTGAAGGAGTGCTTGGTTCCTCGGTTGGACTCGAACACAAACCCGGGCAGGTCCTCCTTCAGGATGGTGGCCTGCTGCCCATCCGAGTTGTGGATGGCGATCTCTCCCTCCTTCAGACACGTGAGCGACCAGTTGCCCACGCTCAGTTTGGTGGGGCCCACGGTGGAAAGCACCGGCTGACTGGAGGTGACGGGCTTCACCTGAGAGCGGGCGCGCTGCAGCTTCTCCAGGAACTCACTGCGAGACTCTGAGGACGACACGGGGCAAAGGAGGACAACGAACGGGTTTAAGATAGAAGAGTATGACGTTCACACGGAAAATACACGAGGCTTTGGTGAACGTCAGACACAGAACCACAACAGAACCGAGTTAAAGTGAGTGACAGGTTTTCATGATTTTCTAATTTTGACTTTATTCAGTGTATTAATACTTGTTGTAAATACAAATGATAGTTTTACACCAATCAGGTCACTATTTGTGGAGAAAAGTCGAAAAATCTGTTGACAATTACAGGAAGTAAACAAACTGATGACATCACACTGGGGAGACAAACTTTATACATGATTTACACAAAATAAACTACTTTTTGATCCTTTAAACATTAATTCAACAAAATAAAGGTGTCACATGTGTTTTTCTTTGTCAAATGAACAAAATCAGTGACATTAGATGAGTTTTGATCAGTGTACAGTGTGGTTGCTATGGTGATTTCCTAGTGTGATGTCATACTTTACAACCAGGAAGTAAAATTTAAAACCTAAAAAACAGCTAAACTGGGGTTAAATTTGTAAAGATTTTAGTAGAAATTTGAATATATTTGTCTCTGCATTTTAGTTAAATGTGTATTTCAACCTGTCAGAGGCCCTTTAACATTCTGTGTTTTATATTTAATTGACCTTTAATCACCCAAACAATCAGGATTTACTTCCACATAATTGAACAAACCCGGGTTAAGGCTGATCTGAGACAGGATCCTGAACAGTCATTTGAGTGAAATTGTTTTTGATTTTAGTCAAGATTTAGTCAATTTTATAAGTTTTAGTTTATTGCAGGCATGTCCAAACTCAGGCCCGGGGGCCAAATGCGGCCCTCAGACCAATTTTTCTTGGCCCTTAGTCTTCCTGGTGAACTGGCCCACATTGTCCTGATAAGTACTATTTACAGCACATTTCAGATTTTCTACAATTCCAACCTAAATAACTAACATTTTGGTGCCACACAGACCTGATATTAAGGCACTGAGACTGAATGTAGATGTGGTGGTGCTTAAAACATCAGATAAATGCAGCTTTTTTAACGTTTCACGATTGATTTGTGGCCCTCCGCTTGGTCTATATTTCAATATGTGGCCCTCGGTTTAGACCTGGTTTAGTCCTGATTCAGTCTTGGTTTAGACCTGGTTTAGTCCCGGTTTAGTTCGGGTTTAGTCCTGATTTAGTCATGGTTTAGTCCTGGTTCAGTTCTGGTTTAGACTTGGTTTAGTCCTGATTCAGTCCTGATTTAGTCCTGGTTTTAATTGAGGGAAAATCATCCAAACAATGCTATTCTTTCACTAAATATACAGATAAATCCTGATTGGACGATGTAAACGAGGGAAACACAGACTCAGCTTCACAAACTCCATTTTCGCACTGAATGTAGATGTGGTGGAGCTTAAAACATCAGATAAATGCAGCTTTTTTTAACGTTTCACGATTGATTTGTGGCCCTCTGCTTGGTCTATATTTCAATATGTGGCCCTCGATGGAAAAAGTCTGGACACCCCTGGTTTAGGGCAAACAAAATTCATGTTAATTTAGTCCATTATATCAAAATTGTTTTAACTCATTGATATGTTTTATTTTATTTCATATTGTCTCATTAAAGAAAATACCTAATTGGCTTTCAGTAACTTTTCTGATTATAAACATCTAAAAACAGTCTGAACAGTGACGTCTGCACGAACACGACTCAAGGACATTACAATGATCTGATCTAAGACGCTCCTCTGACCTGAGCTGTCGGAGCCTCCCTCGGGGCTCCCGCTGCTGTACATCGTGGCCAGTTTCCCGTCGAGGATGAACCTGAACCAGCCGTTGGAGCCGTTGGAGAGCTCCAGGGCGGCGGCGTCGGACCAGATGTAGAGGCAGTCTCGGCCCCGGATCACGGACCAGTCCCTCCAGTGGTACGGCTTGCCCTGCTGGATCTCCCGCGCGTCCTCCTGGCTCTCCTCCTCCTTCTCCGGTTTGCTCTCGTCCTCGTTCTCGTCGTCCGAGGTGGGGCCGGCCAGCGTCGACACTTTGTTGATGACTCCGAGGCGAGCGAGCTGGTCCAGGAACACGTCGCCGCCTTTGTCCACCAGGTCTCGGATGATCTGCAGCGCCAGCAGGTGTCCGTCATCGTCGTCCTGAACAGAGGGAGGGGCCACGGCTCAGAGACAAACTACTGTACTGTACACTGAAGACAGGGCTTTTTAAAACGTGGACGAGTCATGCCAACGAGCGAGACATAACGGGACAGAGTCGTTCACCTCCTGGTCCTTCAGTCACAGTTTAAAGGTTCACCTCCTGGTCCTTCAGTCACAGTTTAAAGGTTCACCTCCTGGTCCTTCAGTCACAGTTTAAAGGTTCACCTCCTGGTCCTTCAGTCACAGTTTAAAGGTTCACCTCCTGGTCCTTCAGTCACAGTTTAAAGGTTCACCTCCTGGTCCTTCAGTCACAGTTTAAAGGTTCACCTCCTGGTCCTTCAGTCACAGTTTAAAGGTTCACCTCCTGGTCCTTCAGTCACAGTTTAAAGGTTCACCTCCTGGTCCTTCAGTCACAGTTTAAAGGTTCACCTCCTGGTCCTTCAGTCACAGTTTAAAGGTTCACCTCCTGGTCCTTCAGTCACAGTTTAAAGGTTCACCTCCTGGTCCTTCAGTCACAGTTTAAAGGTTCACCTCCTGGTCCTTCAGTCACAGTTTAAAGGTTCACCTCCTGGTCCTTCAGTCACAGTTTAAAGGTTCACCTCCTGGTCCTTCAGTCACAGTTTAAAGGTTCACCTCCTGGTCCTTCAGTCACAGTTTAAAGGTTCACCTCCTGGTCCTTCAGTCACAGTTTAAAGGTTCACCTCCTGGTCCTTCAGTCACAGTTTAAAGGTTCACCTCCTGGTCCAGGACGGTGGCAGTGATCTCCACTAACACTGTGGGCAGGTTGTGTCCGGCCTCAGAGTCACACACTTCCTTCAGGAGAACGTCGCTGCTGTAGTGCACCATCTTACGGATCAGGGCCAGGCTCGCTTTCCTGGAGAACATCAGACACAGGAAGGTTATCAGCCAAAGACATGGAGACGAGTTAGAGCCGCAGCTAACCAGTATTTTAGTGTTCCACATTGAATTATTGTTTCTATTGTACAATGAGACCTTTAAAATACATTTTTTACTAAATAAAATATTGAAATATGGGACTGAAGGCTTCTAGATAGAGAATATTTATGAATAAAGTGTATTATTAGTCTATAAATGTAATTGTATATGTTATGTTGTAACGGCAACTGTAGTTTCAACGGTTTGTAAAGCGCTTTGGGTGCCTGTGAGGTGGAAAAGCGCTCTATAAATAAAAATTCTTCTTCTATTATTGATGAATATAAGAAATCATTTATCCCATTTTGATAGTGTGATTTAATAATGCCACCATCTTTGTTATAAAAAGGTATTTTCGTATGTGTTTTAGAGTCTGTTTACTACTGAAACACAACCAAAGCAGACCATTTAATAAAGAACATTATATATAATGAGGCAGATCATGTCTGTGCCACTGTCTGGTTCTTTCAATTTAGCAACAGTGATTGTTTGCCTTGTTTTTTGGTGCAGAAGTTGCTGTGGACAATTCAAAACTGTAAACTTAAACAGTATTTCTCTGTATGTGGTGTGTTATTAACAGTATTTTACTGTATATAGTGTGTTATTAACAGTATTTTTTCGTATATAGTGTGTTATTAACAGTATTTTTCTGTATATAGTGTGTTATTGACAGTATTTTTCTGTATATAGTGTGTTATTAACAGTATTTTTCTGTATATGGTGTGTTATTAACAGTATTTTTCTGTATATGGTGTGTTATTAACAGTATTTTTCTGTATATAGTGTGTTATTAACAATATTTTTCTGTATATAGTGTGTTATTGACAGTATTTTTCTGTATATGGTGTGTTATTAACAGTATTTTTCTGTATGTGGTGTGTTACAGTTGTTTACCGTATAGAAGGCAGCATGGTGTGTTGGAAGGTGTGGGCGAACACGGGCAGCAGTCTCTTCAGATACAGAGGAGCCATCTCTGGGTCTCCTCGGGGCTCACTGCTCTCCTCTTCCTCCTTCACGTCTTTCTTTTTCTTGTCCTCTCCTTTGTTGACGGGGCACATCCAGTCTCCTGAGGGAACAGCCACACATAAGAAAAAGAAACGGTGTCCTAAAGGAAAACATGCACATTATAACAAAGAGCGGCGAAGAAACGGACTAAACAAATGGAGCTCAAATATATTTTTCATTCAAGGCTCAAGTCTGCGAGTGAAAAAGATGCAGTGGGCACGATGCTGGGGCTGTGCAACATGCTGCTCCATAACTCCTGTGCACAGACGGCGACAGCACGAGGGCGGAGCTACGAGGGCAGAGCCAGAGCTTGAGAGTTCTCCTCTAAACGTTCCCTCTGCGCTCCCAGCTCGCTCACACTCTGGTCACTGGGTAAATCAGTCCTGACCCTCGCGCCCTGAGCCTCGGTCCTCTCTGGCTTCAGAGCGCAGCCCCAGCTCAGCCCAAAGTGCAGCTCTGTGCTCCCCGTGTGACGAGTCCTGCCCGGGCTCTGGGGTTAAATCATATCATGAGCCTTTACAGCGCAGGACTAAGAGTCAAAATTGTTATTTGGCACGAAATTAGATGAGGGCAGAGTCACTCATCAGAGAATCTTTTGCAGTTTTTCTGCAGAAGATTCTAAACTCGATCTACAAAGCTGGGAACATGTTTAACTTGTGTAAGTGCTATGCAACCAGTAGATGGCGCCAAGACTCTGTAAGAGCCAGGGCAAACAGCAGAGATAGAGGTTCATTTTATTTTTATGAACTGTTTTTTGTTCTAAAACATGAGATGCAAAACGTGAAGCACCAAAGAACATGTTTAACAATTAATAACTAGGGCTGAGTCCTTTAGTCGGTTGACCAAGATTCGTATTAGTCGACTAATCATTTCACTCATATTAAATTATTATAAAATGTTTTCTATGGCAAAAGGAGAAGATATGAAGTGAGTTTGCTGAAGGTTTTGGAGTCTTAACGTATAAATACACTGTCTCCTAGTACTTTTCTGTATAAATTGTTGATTTTGCATGAACTCTTGTGCAGTTAAGTTCTTTTGAGTCCAGTTTGGTCTAAATAAATGGAAATACTTTATAGTTTTAATATATATTTTTGCCACACCCCCTTTTAGTCGACTAATCGGTCGACAGGGCAGGTCTTCAGTCGACTAAAGCCTCACTAATAACCGTTTAAAGTGCACAGGAATGTCATGCTGTCTTCTGGGAGTCAGAATGTCTCAGTGTGTCCAGATCATCACATTTCTACCATTATTTCTGGCCTGAGCCGTTTCACGTTAGAAGCAGAAGTACAGCAGAGTTTCAAAGACACCTGGAGACTGCAGGATGGCCACCACTTCGCTGTGGCCTCGCTCTCGCGCCTTGTCCAGAGGAGTTTTCCCGTCTTCGTCTCTGAGGTCGGGGTTGGCTCCGTGTCGCAGCAGAGTCTGAGGGAGGAGCGCAGGTTAAAGCCATGGATGTATTAAATGAACTGGATAAGCCACGCCCCCTCTGTCTGTGTCCCAGATTGATTAGTGGTCGTGTGAGGTACTGCAGCCTCTTGGAACCAGCCTTTTTCTAAAATGTCACATTATAATCACAGACAGGACTGAATTATTATCAGTATTTAAATAAAATAGAAGGAAATGTTCTTTTCTACCGTTTCTAAAATCACAGAAATTACCGTTTTTATCTGAAGTGACGTCACACAAACATGTGCGAGTCACGTGAACGAGCGTCGGACGATACAAACAGAAGCTCGTGGAAAAGGCTCGACTAGAGACACCTGTAAGTTGTATTTTATTTCATTTCAGACGCTTCACGTGTGTCTAACATGAAGAACACAATTACAATCACACAAGCTAACGCTAACACAAAGACCTGCAGCTGCTGATCGTTCTCGTCGCTCAAAGCATCATGGGGGATTGTGGTCACGTGGCGCCCTAAAGCAAAGATGGCCGCCTCCGTATCAGGAAGTAAAGCAAAGATGGCCGCCTCCGTATCAGGAAGTAAATGCGGAAGTAAGACATTTTTTTGGAGTCATGCACCAATGAGCTCAGACCATAGGGATAAACAGGACGGCCATTTTGGATTCATCTTCCAGGTTTTATTATAGTTCTATGGTTAAAGCACAGAAAACCCTCCAGACGTGACGCTGAGGCGCGTTACCTTCGCCACTTGCGGTCGTCCGAAGCAGGCGGCGTAGTGCAGGGACGACGACCTCTGACCTCTGTTCACGTCTGCTCCGCGCTCGCACAGAAACTCCACCTGAAACGAGACGCGCCGTCACCAAAACGTCACCGAGACTGAGCCGGAGAGACGCGACAAAACGGGTCTTTACCATCTCCTGAGTGCCGAACGCAGAGGCCCAGTTCAGCAGCGTCTGCCCCACGTCGTCCATGAAGTTCACCTCAAACGCTGAAGAAAAGTGAAAACATCATTGGACCGTGAACACCAAACTGTAAATGTGCTGCTGCGATAGATTATAACAAAGACCAAGAGCAGATTATAACCAGAGCTGCTCGATTACGGCAAAAATGATCACGATTATTTGCTGCGTAACTGAAATCACGATTATCTCGACCAATTAATTTAATCAAACTTATTCTGTAGAGAAAGTATAGACTGAATACATTTTGTTGTGTTAGAAAAGTGTTCTTTGCTCCAGGTTTTGAGGCAAACGGAGTCACTTATAACTCTGAACAGAACATTTTTGTAATTGAATGGAGTATTAGCTGAAATCACGGTTATATAAACTTTTAATTGCACAGTTCCAGTTTTAAAGGTCCCATATTCTGCTCTTTTCCCCTTCACACAGTCTGTTCTAAGGGCTTTGTTGATACATTTTCTCGTTGTGTAATATCCATAACATAACAGTTTACAAAAAACACCCATTTCTTGGACTGGCCCCCCTCCTGCAAAAGCAAACGGCTCACTCTGAGATCTGACCCCCCCGAACAGAGAGCAGGCTGCCTCCCCCTCCCAACCCATGCCTCCCCTGTAGTGGAGATGGTGCATGTGCCGTGTGCTCCGGTAAACAGCGATACACAAACACTGAATAAACCTTTTCTCGTCCTGACGGTGCGTCGTGCTGAGTCCTACGTCCTGGATCTGACCTGGAGTTTGACGTGCTCCAGGGCCTCAACCACGGACGTGCCGTTTGGTAAATAACAAGCTAACTCTTCTATCTGTCGTATCCATCGTGTAATTACTGTGTAGCATTAGCATTAGCTGTTTTTATTCTTCCTGGAGGCGTGGCTTAAACACCGCGTCATCTTAGTGAGGAGCCCCCGTCACTTTGGGCACAACATACGAGGCCCAGAGAGCCCTGGAGGAAGGTTAAAACCTCTGAAAAGTCCATTTTGCAGAATATGGGACCTTTAAGTATGACATTTTACCTGTTTGTGAGTAGAGCTGCAACGAACAATTATTTAAGTGTTAGAATAAACTATTTCAGATTTTAATTTGTCTATCTCTGGTCGATACGGCAAAAAATGATCACAATTTTCTTCGATTTTATCACGATTCACTTTGTTTTTTTCTGTTGTCTTTAACAGAGCTGCACCGTTTAGGAAAAATATCTAAATGATTTTTCTGACCCGTGCGACTAAGATTAGATTTATGTTTTAATAATAGGATTCTGTTCAAATTCACATTTTAAACACCATTTTAGTCACCTTTTTGTCACGTTCAGTTGTGTTTGTCATATTGAAACATGTCTGTCGTTTTTTTATCGTGTTTTTGTCGTTTTTAGTCGTGTTTTGGTGCAGTGTGTCATGTTTGTTTTTGTTGCTTTTGAATGCATTTTTTATCACTTTTGTCTCTTGTTTCAGAACACGTTTGTACAAATCCAAACTACAGTGTGAGCACTTTTTAGTCACGTCAAAGCCAGACATTTTGTTGTTTGTGGAAGAATTTCTTGCACTTCAAACACTGCAGCCTTTGTGATTTGATAATTACATCCATTAAAATGTTGTTTTTGTGTGGATTTGGTTTAATTGTGCAGCTCTGGCCTTTAAGAGGTAAATAAAGTCATCTGCTCAGAGGCTTCAGAGGCTAAACAACAGGAGAAAAAGTGTGTTTGAACAGACAGCTGCATTTAAGACACAAACACTCAAACATTTAAAACAGTAGATTGTCTCAGGGACCAGCTCAGGATTTAGTTTTTAATCACCGTATCATCCAGATCTAATTTATTCTTTTTTGTCACTCTCTTTGTTATAAAACGTCTTTTCGTGTGTTTTAAAGTCTGTACAGTCAGAGAAACATTACCATCAGACAAATTGTTTTTAGACTCGTCACGATCAGTCGATTTGTTCAGCCTTTGTAAACTCAGACTGAGGTGGAATCAACCAAAGCACATCTCTTTCGTTGCCTCTTAAAGGAAAAGCTTTGCAAATATGTTACGTTTTCCCCGTGTTTAACTTATATTTTTTATCATGGGACAGACCATATTGCTCGGCGGTCCGTAGTCGTCCCGCGGGCCGCCCATTGCAGACCCTGGCACTAGACGTTAAGAATGCGACTCTTAAACTGAACACAAACTCCTCTAACTCCCGTCTTACCTCCAGTGTCGATGGCGTCGATGAGCGCGTCCGTGTCTTTGCTCCGGATGCAGTCGATGAGCTGTCGGTGCGAGCGCTCGCCGGACGAGTCCAGCCTCCTCAGGCCCGGGATGCGCCCCGTGGACCCGGCCGTGGACTTGGGTAAGGCCTTCCTGCCCTCGAACAGCAGCACCAGCAGCAGGTCCACCAGGCGCATGGTGTCCAGGACGCAGCGCTCGTCTCCCCCCAGAGCCGCCTCCATGGAGTCGGGCAGAGCGGAGCGCAGCAGGTCCTGGAGGGGGCAGCAGAGAGGGCGTCAGGGGCGGGGTTTAGAGAGTGCAGTCTGCTCTGAACAATTAACGATTATTACAGGTGTATTATTTGAGGCGTGTGTGTATCATGTGTGTATTGTTGTCGTCCGTGTGTGTGTGTGTGTATGTGTGTGTATCATGTGTATTGTGTGTTTAATGTCGTACGTGTGTGACGAGCAGAGACCCCCTGCACAGCGTGGACAGCAGGCTGACGATGGTGAGGCGTGTGTGTGTATCATGTGTGTATTGTTGTCGTCCATGTGTGTATTGTTGTCGTCCGTGTGTGTGTGTGTGTGTGTGTGTATTGTGTTTTGTTGTCGTACGTGTGCGTTTTGTTGTCGTACGTGTGTTTTGTTGTCGTACATGTGTGTGTGTGTATCATGTGTGTATAAGTTGTCGTACGTGTGTGTGTATTGTGTTTTGTTGTCGTCCGTGTGTGTGTGTATCTAGTGTGTATAACTTGTCGTACATGTGTGTGTATCATGTGTGTAGTGTGTATAACTTGTCGTACGTGTGTGACGAGCGGGGACCCCCTGCACAGCGTGGACAGCAGGCTGACGATGGTGAGGCGTGTGTGTGTATCATGTGTGTATTGTTGTCGTCCATGTGTGTATTGTTGTCGTCCGTGTGTGAGTGTGTGTGTGTGTATAACTTGTCGTACGTGTGTGTGTATTGTGTTTTATTGTCGTACGTGTGTGACGAGCGGGGACCCCCTGCACAGCGTGGACAGCAGGCTGACGATGGTGAGGCGTGTGTGTGTATCATGTGTGTATTGTGTTTTGTTGTCGTACGTGTGTGTTTTGTTGTCGTGCGTGTGTGTGTGTATATAACTGTTGTCGTACGTGTGTGACGAGCGGAGACCCCCTGCACAGCGTGGACAGCAGGCTGACGATGGTGGACACTTGGTTGCTGAGTTTGGAGTCTGGGGCTGAGGGCGTGGCTCCGGTCGAGGCCCGGCCCGGTTTACAGGCGGAGCTCGGCCCGGAGGGGGCTCCGCCCCCGGCCGCCGCCATCCGGGACAGCAGCTCCTCCGACAGGCCGTGTTTGGCCAAAGGCGCCGGGTCCACGCCGCGGCGAGTGAAACGATCAGCGAGAGACGCGAAGCAGCGCAGGGCCCCGTCTGAGACCTGAGGACAGAGGACAGAGGGACAGGGCGTCACAGAGAGTCCACAGAGAGGGACAGAGGACAGAGAGGGACAGAGAGGGACAGGGCGTCACAGAGAGTCCACAGAGAGGGACAGAGGGGGACAGAGGACAGAGAGGGACAGAGGACAGAGAGGGACAGAGAGGGACAGAGGACAGAGAGTCCACAGAGAGGGACAGGACAGAGGGACAGGGCGTCACAGAGAGTCCACAGAGAGGGACAGAGGACAGAGAGGGACAGAGAGGGACAGAGAGGGACAGGGCGTCACAGAGAGTCCACAGAGAGGGACAGAGGGGGACAGAGGACAGAGAGGGACAGAGGACAGAGAGGGACAGAGGACAGAGAGGGACAGGCCGTCAGAGAGTCCACAGAGAGGGACAGAGGACAGAGAGGGACAGAGGGACAGGGCGTCACAGAGAGTCCACAGAGAGGGACAGGACAGAGAGGGACAGAGGACAGAGAGGGACAGGCCGTCAGAGAGTCCACAGAGAGGGACAGAGGGGGACAGAGGACAGAGAGGGACAGAGGACAGAGAGGGACAGAGGACAGAGAGGGACAGAGGACAGAGAGGGACAGGCCGTCAGAGAGTCCACAGAGAGGGACAGAGGACAGAGAGGGACAGAGGGACAGGGCGTCACAGAGAGTCCACAGAGAGGGACAGGACAGAGAGGGACAGAGGACAGAGAGGGACAGGGCGTCACAGAGAGTCCACAGAGAGGGACAGAGGACAGAGAGGGACAGAGGACAGAGGGACAGGCCGTCACAGAGAGTCCACAGAGAGGGACAGAGGGGGACAGAGGACAGAGGGGGACAGAGGACAGAGAGGGACAGGCCATCACTGAGAGCACCGGAGTACTGCTTTAACAGAGGAGGACAGAGGACAGAGGGGGACAGAGGGACAGAGGACAGAGGGACAGAGGGACAGGCCATAACAGAGAGCACCAGAGTCCTGCTTGTAAATCATGAGTGTTGAAGAAGAATGGTTCAACACTTGGACTCAGAAACATGTTTAAGAGACAAAGGACATGAGTTCAACTGTGTGTGTGATCCACAGTCTGTCAGTGATGAATGTGAGCTGCAGGGGGCGCTGGAAAGATTATATATTAACCCTGTGTTACCTGGTGGTCCTCGTGCTTGAGCAGGCTGGACAGGCTCTCCACACACGTCTCCAGTGAAGAGTCCTGGGGCTCCATCTTGCTGCAGAGGCGGGACACGACGGCCATGGCGGAGTGCAGCGTGTCTTTGTGCACCAGGTGTCCGCTGTCTCTGATGAAGCTCAGGACGCAGTTCAGGCCTCCGGCTTCAAACACGGCCCCCGACTCTCGAGTGCAGATCAGCTCCAGCACCTGCAGGAGACACAGAGGGTGAGGCACGCTTCCTCTGGTTCTGTCTGTCCTGCTGGTCTTGAGTCTCTGGTCTGGGCCGTTTCTGGATTTAAAGTGGACCCTGAAGTGACCCAGATGATTGGACCAGAGAGAAGACACTCAGGCCAAAACAAGACGCACAAAGCAGAAAGAAACAAATCATTCCTCACCAAACGACAAAAAAAAGCGCCAGAAATTTCATGAAAAGCAACAAAAAGGTGACAAAAATGCATCAAAATCGTGACTACAAAAGCAACAAAACACAACCAAAAGCGACAAAAAGTGACTTAAAGCTACATAAACACGACTGAAAGAGCCTTAAAGTGACAAAGCACAACTGAAAGAGGCTATTGTCGCTTTTAGCCGATTTTTTGTCACTTCTGATCACCTTTTTTTCGCCAAAACGTGACTAAAAGTGACAGACATTTGATCTTCAGTTCAAACTCTTGATCTTGTGATAAAGCGCTGTATTTCCACTGATGCAACTTATGTGTTGAGCCCTTAGCAAAACAAAGCTAGCAAAGCACGTTAGCGTCGGCCGTTTCCTGTTTATCACTTTATCATTTTATCACTTTATCAAGACCAAACAGTAGTTTCCTGTTGACTGTAGCTTTAGCCACGTCTCAGACACAAACTTGAATTATTAAACGCCTTTTTGTGAATCGACCTCAGGATTAAAAAGGATCATTCAGTCGTGTTTAAATCACATTTGTGATTTTTTTGTCGCTTTAATTGTGTTTTTCTTACTGTGTCATTTTTTTGTTGCTTTTAGTCGCGTTTGTCACTTTGAGTTGTGTTTTTGTCACTTTTGGTCTCGTTCTTGTCGCCTTCAGTCGAATTTTTGTCACGTTTATGTCGGCCTTTGTTGTGTTTTTGGTTTTAGTTGCTTTTAGTTTAGTAAAAGCGTCTAAAAAAGCAACAAGAACACATCTCAGCCACAAACTTGGGATTACTAAATTTTTTTTGTGAATCGCTGACATCGGCCTCAAGGTTAGTATCATTCAGTTGCGTTTTAGACACTGTTAGTTATGTTTCTGTTTTGGTCTCATTTCTGTCACTGTGGGCTCCTCTTTGTTGTATTTTTGTTGCATTTAGTTATGGTTTTCTTAATTTTTGTTGTTTTTTGTTGTGGGTAAACTGTCTAAAAAGCGACAAAAACATCTCACAGCCACAAACTTGGAATTACTAAAATTTTTTTGGCCTCAGGATTAAAAAGTATCATTCAGTCGTGTTTTTAACACTTTTAGTTGTGGTTAACGCGTCTAAAAAGCTATAAAAACCTATCTCTCTCTCTCACAGCTACAAACTAAATGTTTTTTGTGAATCACTGACATCGTATCATTCAGGAGGATTTTGGTTTATTCATTATAACTGCTAATTTCTAACCCTCCTTACGCTCTTTACTGTGACACATTTGCTCGCTCTAACCCTCCTTACACTCTTTACAGTGACACATTTGCTCGCTCTAACCCTCCTTACACTCTTTACAGTGACACATTTGCTCGCTCTAACCCTCCTTACGCTCTTTACTGTGACACATTTGCTCGCTCTAACCCTCCTTACACTCTTTACAGTGACACATTTGCTCGCTCTAACCCTCCTTACGCTCTTTACTGTGACACATTTGCTCGCTCTAACCCTCCTTACACTCTTTAACTTGACACATTTGCTCGCTCTAACCCTCCTTACGCTCTTTACAGTGACACATTTGCTCGCTCTAACCCTCCTTACACTCTTTACAGTGACACATTTGCTCGCTCTAACCCTCCTTACACTCTTTACAGTGACACATTTGCTCGCTCTAACCCTCTTTCCTTCTTTACAGTGACACATTTGCTCGCTCTAACCCTCCTTACGCTCTTTACAGTGACACATTTGCTCGCTCTAACCCTCCTTACACTCTTTACAGTGACACATTTGCTCGCTCTAACCCTCTTTCCTTCTTTACAGTGACACATTTGCTCGCTCTAACCCTCCTTACACTCTTTACAGTGACACATTTGCTCGCTCTAACCCTCCTTACACTCTTTACTGTGACACATTTGCTCGCTCTAACCCTCCTTACACTCTTTACAGTGACACATTTGCTCGCTCTAACCCTCCTTATGCTCTTTACTCTGACACATTTACTCGCTCTAACCCTCCTTACACTCTTTACAGTGACACATTTGCTCGCTCTAACCCTCCTTACGCTCTTTACTGTGACACATTTGCTCGCTCTAACCCTCCTTACACTCTTTACAGTGACACATTTGCTCGCTCTAACCCTCCTTACACTCTTTACAGTGACACATTTGCTCGCTCTAACCCTCCTTACACTCTTTACAGTGACACATTTGCTCGCTCTAACCCTCCTTACTGTGACACATTTGCTCGCTCTAACCCTCCTTACACTCTTTACAGTGACACATTTGCTCGCTCTAACCCTCCTTACGCTCTTTACTGTGACACATTTGCTCGCTCTAACCCTCCTTACACTCTTTACAGTGACACATTTGCTCGCTCTAACCCTCCTTACACTCTTTACAGTGACACATTTGCTCGCTCTAACCCTCCTTACGCTCTTTCCTTCTTTACAGTGACACATTTGCTCGCTCTAACCCTCCTTACGCTCTTTACAGTGACACATTTGCTCACTCTAACCCTCCTTACACTCTTTACAGTGACACATTTGCTCGCTCTAACCCTCCTTACACTCTTTACCTTGACACATTTGCTCGCTCTAACCCTCCTTACACCCTTTACAGTGACACATTTGCTCACTCTAACCCTCCTTACACTCTTTACAGTGACACATTTGCTCGCTCTAACCCTCCTTACACTCTTTACAGTGACACATTTGCTCGCTCTAACCCTCCTTACACTCTTTACAGTGACACATTTGCTCGCTCTAACCCTCCTTACACTCTTTACTGTGACACATTTGCTCGCTCTAACCCTCCTTACACTCTTTACAGTGACACATTTGCTCGCTCTAACCCTCCCTACGCTCTTTACCTTGACACATTTGCTCGCTCTAACCCTCCTTACGCTCTTTACAGTGACACATTTGCTCGCTCTAACCCTCCTTACACTCTTTACTGTGACACATTTGCTCGCTCTAACCCTCCTTACACTCTTTCCTTCTTTACTGTGACACATTTGCTCGCTCTAACCCTCCTTACACTCTTTACAGTGACACATTTGCTCGCTCTAACCCTCCTTACACTCTTTACTGTGACACATTTGCTCGCTCTAACCCTCCTTACACACTTTACTGTGACACATTTGCTCGCTCTAACCCTCCTTACACTCTTTACAGTGACACATTTGCTCACTCTAACCCTCTTTCCTTCTTTACAGTGACACATTTGCTCGCTCTAACCCTCCTTACACTCTTTACAGTGACACATTTGCTCGCTCTAACCCTCCTTACACTCTTTACTGTGACACATTTGCTCGCTCTAACCCTCCTTACGCTCTTTACAGTGACACATTTGCTCGTTCTAACCCTCCTTACACTCTTTACTGTGACACATTTGCTCACTCTAACCCTCCTTACACTCTTTACTGTGACACATTTGCTCGTTCTAACCCTCCTTACACTCTTTACTGTGACACATTTGCTCGCTCTAACCCTCCTTACACTCTTTACAGTGACACATTTGCTCACTCTAACCCTCCTTACACTCTTTACAGTGACACATTTGCTCGCTCTAACCCTCCTTACACTCTTTACAGTGACACATTTGCTCGCTCTAACCCTCCTTACACTCTTTACAGTGACACATTTGCTCGCTCTAACCCTCCTTACGCTCTTTACTGTGACACATTTGCTCGTTCTAACCCTCCTTACACTCTTTACAGTGACACATTTGCTCGCTCTAACCCTCCTTACACTCTTTACTGTGACACATTTGCTCGCTCTAACCCTCCTTACACTCTTTACAGTGACACATTTGCTCGCTCTAACCCTCCTTACACTCTTTACAGTGACACATTTGCTCGCTCTAACCCTCCTTACACTCTTTACAGTGACACATTTGCTCGCTCTAACCCTCCTTACACTCTTTACAGTGACACATTTGCTCGCTCTAACCCTCCTTACACTCTTTACTGTGACACATTTGCTCGCTCTAACCCTCCTTACACTCTTTAACTTGACACATTTGCTCGCTCTAACCCTCCTTACTCTGCAAGTGCATTTGCTCGTTCCTACACATTATGCTCGCTCTACCTACACATTTGCTCGCTCTAACTTACTCTTTACTGTGACACATTTGTCGCTCCTAACCCTCCCTTCTCGCTCCTCCTACACTTTCTACTACACCCTCGTGCTACAGTGACACATTTGCTCGCTCTAACCCTCCTTACACTCTTTACAGTGACACATTTGCTCGCTCTAACCCTCCTTACGCTCTTTACAGTGACACGTTTGCTCGCTCTAACCCTCCTTACACTCTTTACCTTGACGCACTGCTCGGCGAGGTCGCGGCTGGTGCGGTTGTTCAGCTCCACCACCACCAGGCGGTTGCACAGGGCTTTGATGGCTCCCTCCACTCCCACGATCCTTCTGGTGCACTCCGCAGACACGTCCAGGTAATACGTGATGGCTCGAGCCGTGACCTCCAGGACGTTATCGGGAGCGCTCTCGTCCAGGAAGATCTTACAGAGCGCGGGCAGAAAGGTGCGAGGAGGGCAGCTGCAGGAACACAAAGCACAGGATTATGTCTGGGGCAGAAACGCCTGGGTCCTGGTGCTGGATCCATTCAAATCACGGGGTTTTGCTCAATTAAACTTGACACGGAGGTCAGAATGCATTTTTCCCGAATGATAACGAGGAATTTTATTTGTCCCACGATTTTCTGGTGTTCACGTCACGTCGAACAATTAAAGAACAGCAGGTGATAAACATACAATTTAAATCTAACCCTGTGCAGGAAGCGTAAAAACGGAAGAAAAAAAAAACCTCTTATTCAGTAAGTGTTTGCGACGATGGTTTTGTGTGGAATGTTTGGACAGAATAGAAAGCAGGTAAAGTGACTTCACTACATTTATTATAAGTTGGGCTGAGCTCTAAATATCAATATTGTGACATTATATATAAAGGAAAAATAGTCTGCATTTTTCATATTGTCATTCTCCTTTAAACCTGCTCTCGAGGACCTTCAATTTGCCGTTTCATGTTTTGGAAAAACTATCTGCAATGACACCAGCAGATGGCGCCTAGCACTATACACAATATGGCCACATTATCTCCTTAAAAGAACGTGCACATGCCATTATCAAGCTGGTACGAGCAGAACGGAAGAAATGCTCTGATCGAGTCTGATGGTTTAAGGACTTCTCACATAAATGATCTGAACAAACGTCACAGATGGAAGAAGTTCAGCAGGACGTGTGTTTGACGCTCAGAGGGAGAGGATTTTATGATAAACATTCATCAAAACTAAAGCTAAATGTAACTCCAGTGTGTTTGTGATGAAGAGCATTAGAACAGGATTAAAAGAGAAAAAGTCACTGGAGCAGAATCTGTTTTAACCAATCAGAGAAAAGAATGGAAGGAAGGGAAGGGGTCAGGGGTCAGAGGTCCAGAGGTCCAGAGGGGTCAGAGGTGTCAGAGGTCCAGAGGGGTCAGAGGTGTCAGAGGTCCAGAGGGGTCAGAGGTCCAGAGGGGTCAGAGGTCCAGAGGGGTCAGAGGTGTCAGAGGTGTCAGAGGTGTCAGAGGTCATGAGGGTCAGAGGTCATAAGGGTCAGAGGTCATAAGGGTCAGAGGTCATAAGGGTCAAGGGCGCGCTCTTACGTCTCGAAGCAGCGGTCCACGTTGTCGGACATGAGCAGCAGCATGCAGAGCTGCTCCAGGGCGATGAGCTGCATGTCCCGCTCGTCGCCCTGCCCCATCTGCAGCCACTCCAGCAGAGTGTCGGGGTCCACGTCCGCCATCTTGGCTCTGACGGACAGACAGTGGCACAGTTATGACACAATTATTGTAGTGTCAGACCATTATTTCTATTGGACACTGAGACTCTTTAACACATTTTAAGGCTGAAAGTGTTTGGTCGCTCTGAGGACAAAAACTATGTTCACAAACACCAAAATCTGATCATTATCTGATTTCTGGAATAATCACAATCTGAAGAGAGTAATCAGAGGAACGTGATCCCAAAGAAATAAGATCCTGCTGTTTAATAACCTTTAACCTGGTGCACTGTAGATTGTTAGGACTTCACAACCTACATTTTCTAAATTAAAGACAGAGGATGATTCTTTAGACATTTCACAACATGGTTTTTGTATGTGATAAATAAATATCTATTATTGATGAAAATCAGAAAGTTTATTCTTTTTTGACATGTTGATTTAATAATATCACTGTTGTTGTTATAAAATGTCTTCTCGTGTGTTTTAGAGTCTGTTTAGTTCAGACAAACATCAGAGAAATAATGTATTCATAGTCGATGTGTCATGATTAGATGATCACTTTAGTCATTACCCATGAGTTAAACCACGACTGACGCTTCACAGTGAAATGGAGAAGTCGCAGCAGGAAGTTAAATGTACTCACAGTTATCAGTTTTAAGTTTAAGACATTTAAACTCTGATCCAAAAGGCTTCGTCAGCTCAAAACAACGGTCCACTTTAATGTTGCTAAATGAATCAAAAGCTTCAAACTGTTCCAAACTCTTCCTTTATCAAATAAATGTCTGGCCTCACTTTATGTTTGACAGAAGCCCCTTGTGATGAATGAAGCGCTCTGTACTTCCTGGTCACATGACTCACCTGGCTCCCCGTTGGCTGCCGCGTCTGGCTCAGCGCCCAATCACAGCTCAGAATTCTGACTCTCTTTGGGATTCATCCAACCAATGAGGCGCAGTCGCTCACCGGGGATTCTGGGACATGGAGTTCTCTCACCTGCAAAAAACAAACACACACAGAAAAATAAAAAAAAAACTCAAAACAAGCTACAATAAAACGTCTCCTTTAAAGCAACTTAATCACAACATATCCACTGAGATTATTCATGATTTATTTAGTTTTTGTGTCGATGGATTCTATTCCTTTTAATCTAAATCATGAGGTTTAAACAATCTGATTAACCTCTAAATCGACTTATCGTTCAATAAACATTATGGAACAATATAATTAGAGCTCAGTGTTAAAGTGTTTTCATTCTGACATTTATTTGTTGCAGCTGCTTTTAATAATTTTTTACATTTATATTATATGTTATAATATTATCATTTAGTGTGATATTTTTTGTAGAAATAGTTTAGTTTATTTGCCGTTTCAAGCTCATAGTGCAGCGTGAAACGTTAAAAACAGCCGCATTAAATAAACAAACTTTAAAAACTGAAAAACATTTGACAGTGAATTAAGCAAGTAACAAAAAAAGGTGTTAAAATATATATAGTTTAAATGCTGGATCAGTTCAAAGTACGTCATTCAAGTTTGTGACGAGACTTTTACATTTATTTATCGCACGTCAAAATGTGTTTTTGTGACGAGCTTCAATCCAATTCCAAAATAAAATATATTAAAATAAATCAAATTGTGATTTTATTCTGATTCTTCACGACTGTTGGAACCAAACCGTGAAATCCTTCATTTTTTCAGCTTCATGAACCCAAACGTCGACTGAAAAGGTAAAGATGAAGGTCAGATAAACAGCCTTCAGTCGATTCATCGGTCGATGGCGTCTTTGTCGACCAACATTTGTATCAGCCGACTAATCATTTTATTCAGATTTAAAGGATTTATTTGGCAAAAGCGAGACGACATGGAGTGAGTTCTGCTGAAGAGTTTGGAGTCATTTAAATACAGTTCCCTAGTATTTATCTGAGTTATTCATGTGTTTGAGCGCAGCTTTGGTCAGAAACATGGAAACACTTCATAGTTTTGATTTTTTTTTTAAATCTTTAGTCAATGGGCCGGTCTTTAGTCGACCGAGAGCGTCTCCAGTCGACTCCAGCCCTCGTAAACACAGGTAAAAGCACTTTACACAGAGTTTTTGGAGATTATATTGAACTGAAATGACTTACGATTCTCATGATGATTATTTTTCAGTTCATCGACTTATCGTTTAAAAAAAAATCAAAACCAGAACAATATTTTTGGCTCAATATTTATCGTGTGCATCTTTTCTTTGCGCTAACAGGAAACTTTGTGTTATTTTTTGGTAATATCTTCACATTTTAACTGTAGTGGGTTGAATAATGAATATATTAGACTCATAAATTATGCAAATGAACTACTTAAGGGTTTCATTCTGCAGTTTTCTCACATTTTTACGATACGGTCCAGTGGGAAAAGGGTTTACTTTGGTTTTCCGATGTTAAAGTTTCTGTTTTATCGATTAATCTGGAGCGGTTAAAGCCACATTTGGTGGAGTCGGCCGCCCTGGGACAGACGGCCCTGAGGTGTGGCTGCGTTTCTGCTCCTTCAGCGCCTCACGTCACGATCGCACAGGTGGAGAGTGTCTTGCTCGAGGACACAGCAGAAGTGTTTTTGAGTGTGAACATGATCCAGAGCGTGGTGTGAACTGACAAACACCATTATCTGTTATTATTATTCATTATTGACTTGAGCCTGATTTGTTTTTCACTCAGGCATCATTTTAATTAAAGCTGCACAATATCTCGCAAAAGTATCGATATCAAAACATCGTCTGACGCAATAATGATATCACAACAAACTAAATATAACACCAAAGTCTTCATCTGATAAAATGAAACACTGAAAAGGGAAAATTATGAGTAAAATCCAGCTTTTTCAAACTAAATTAGCCTCAGTTTTGTATTTGTTGTTTTCTTTTTTTAATAAATCAGACTTTATTGCATCAAAAATACAGCTGAAACAATTTAAACTTTAAACCATGTCAGTTGTATTTCCATGATGTCTGGACTAAACAGGCTCTTTTTAAACTTTTATGACAAAGACAGTGACATTATTAAAGAAAAATGTCAAAAAAGTATTGACCATTTCTGATTTTCCTCAATTCTACACTTTATTCATAAATATTATCTCTCTTGAAGACATCATTCACAATATTTCAACATTTATTTGGTTAAAAATGTTGGTTTAAAAGTTTATTCTAAGTCTCAGTCTATAACAGAAATAATCGTTCATTTCGTTATTTAAATATAACAATCATTTCCAACATCGTGCAGCTGTAATTCTGATGACAAAATCCCAAAGGCTGTAAGTATTAAGATCTAAACTTTTAACATGAAGAGAAGCAGACGACGCAGAGGGTCAATAAAAGTGCTCCAGAAAGAAAAGATTTGATATTGGTTTGATTTAGTGCAGTAAAAAAGTCTGAGATAAGGAGATAAAAACAGAGCCCTGAGCTGGTCCTGAGACCGTTTTAGTGAAATGTTGTTCCTGTGATTGACTGTTTGTGTCTTTAATGCAGCTGTCTGTTCAAACACACTTTTCTCCTGATGTTTAGCCTCTGAAGCCTCTGAGCAGATGACTTTATTTACCGCTTAAAGGCCAGAGCTGCACAATTCAACCAAATCCACACAAAAACAACATTTAAATATGACAAACACAACTGAACGTGACAAAAGCGCATCTACAAACACGATTCAATGCACCAAAACGGACAAAACCAACAAAGGCGCGACTAAAAGTGACAAAAACATGACTAAAACCACAAAGACACAACTAAAAGATGCATTAAAATGTTCTTATTTTAGTGAAATGTTGTTCTGGTGATGGACTGTTTGTGTCTTTAATGCAGCTGTCTGTTCAAACACACTTTTTCTCCTGATGTTTAGCCTCTGAAGCCTCTGAGCAGATGACTTTATTTACCTCTTAAAGGCCAGAGCTGCACAATTAAACCAAATCCACACTAAAAATGTGATTTTAACGGCTGCAGCGTTTGAAGTGCGATAATGTCTTCCACAAACAACAAATTGTCTGGCTTTGATTTGAATAAAAACTGTTCACGTTGTAGTTTGGATTTGTACAAACATGTTCTGAAACAAGAGACAAAACAGCGACCAAAAGAGATAAAAATGTGTTCAAAAGAGACAAAAAGGCACCGACAAACAACAAACACGACTCAATGCAACAAGAACGTGACTAAAAGTGACAGAAATGCATTTAAATCTGTCAAACACAACTGAATGTGGCAAAAAAGCAACTAAAAGTGACAAAATTAGGGCTGCATATAGTTAATCAATGAAACGCAACTAATCGATTATAGAAATGGTTGTCAACTACTTAAATAACTGAGTAATAGTTAATTCGTTTTTACATACGCTCCAAAACATTGTATGAGCTGAAAGAAGAGTTTTTATTTCTCAGACGGAGCAGGAATGACACAAAACACACAAGAAACATGTAAACTGTGTCTTTTTGATTAAAATCCTTGTTCGTCTGTAAATATTCTCCTCCAGGACGTCGACTAACGCCTTCACTTCACTTTGTCTGGGGAAAAGTGAGTACAATTCTCATTTTCAAGTGTCTTTCGCGTTCTAAACAACTGCTCAAAGGAATAATCGCTGAACTAAACGATCACAGAAATAATCGTTAGCTGCAGCTCTAGACAAAATGATGTTTAAAATGTGAATCTGAACAGAATCCTAAAATTAATAACTTAAATCCCAATCTCTAAATCTCAATTAGATATTCTTCTGACATTGTGCAGCTCTGTGTAGTTGGACAATAAAGTTAGTCCTTTGTTCCCGTCGCTGCAGGAGGTCACTCTGATTCTGAATAAAGAATCACAGACATGATAAAGCCATGAGAACCTTCTGTGGTGAAGGCAGCTGCAGGGCATTGTGGGTACTTGTGTTTAAGCCGCCTGATGTGGTTTAGATTCACGATCCTATTAGACTCTAATCTCCTCTTCCTCCAGAGCAGAGCCACACTTCACACCCAGACAAACGCTACAGGTTTTCCAGGTTTTACCAGGTTTTCCAGGTTTTTCCAGGCGGCTGTGGAACCCACGCTGGGTTTAGTGGTTCAGCCTTTGACCCTTTGAGTGTCCAGTGTCCAGAGCCCAGTGTCCAGTGTCCAGACTAAATCTAGGTCAAAGTGAGCCCCAAACTTTGCCAGACGTCAGTTTGATCTGAGCCACTGTCGACAAAAACTAAAGAATAAACTTAAACTAAAAGAACATTTTATTGGAAGAAATGTCATAAATCTTGACCAAAGTAGAAGTTAAACAAAACACAAATAAATCCAGGTAAAGTTCAAAGCAGGGCTGAAACAAGTCAATGGATTAATCATGAAATAATCGTCGTGATTCAGTAACGGAATAACTGTGTTCTGCTCCACACGGACTCCAAAGCAGGAGCTGAGAGGAGCGTTTGAGACAGAAAGAGCAGGAACGAACCATTATCCACTAAACTCAGCTAAAACACCTTCAACTTGTGATCAGGAACGATAAAGAGCAGGAATATCAAGCAAAACACCAGTGGTCTTTAATAGAATTGTCTGAATGTCTCTCCGCGCACGCTTCAGTTCTGCTTTGACTCCATGAACTTTTACTGTTGAATGTGAAAAACACGCACAAAGTGAAGCCCCTACAAACAGTCTGTGTGCGACGTGGACCTGCCCCACAGGACAGTCACGGTCTGTTAAAGATTCATTTATTCATCATTTATTTCATCTCATAAGAATTCATATAGCAGCAATTGTTGTGATTTTATTTTTTATCATTGGCTACTACTTTTTATCTCTTATAAAGGGGGCGCCAAAGTTTGAGAAGCACTGCACTAAACCATTCGCAAAATGATTGTTAGTTGCCCTAAATACAACAAAATAGAACACTGACCAAACCTTTTCTACAACACTGACAAATAAACGAATCATGTGTTTGTCACATTTCAGTCTCTTTCAGGTGTGTGTTAGTCATATTTGTGTCACGTTTTTGTCACATTTTTCAGAACATATTCAAACAAATCCATCAGAATGAAACAGGATATTTTGTTGTCTGTGGAGTACATTCTGACTGGGGTTGGACGCCCTGTTGGCTCCGGCTGAAGGTGGCATTTCTAGCGTCGTAGTTGTTGTTTTGTAAGTGGCCCTGGAGGGAGCAGTGGTGACTGGGTCTGACGTAAGAGTGTGATGAAAGCAGTCTACAAACCCAGTAACACTCATAATGTAATCATTCATAACAGCCGCCGCACAAAGCAGGACGGAGATTAGAATATGGGTCAGATCTGGACCAAACAGAACCGCTTTGTGTCGCAAACGGTCTGTTATAAAGGCCAACTCCTGAGGCCGGGTTCTGGTGATAAACCCGGTGTGATCAGGTCCGACCCGCGGCACAAAGACACAACACTATCAGATAAATGGTCTGGGGCACTTTTTCTTCTTGAGCTTTTGTTATTTTTCTGTATATAATAAGAGTTGAGGTACAGACGGTTAAATAAATAACTTCTACGACTCGTTATAGATACAAACAAACTACTCAAGCGTTTAATTACACTGTTTATTTAAAGCAGCTCGTGTTTTAAAACTTATGCACGTTTAGAATCTGTTTTTAAATCCCGTTTTAGGGTTGTTGCATCAGTGACGTAACTTATTTTGTCTATCCTGCTGTATTTGTCGTTTCTTTTTTCTTCAGTCATTTATTTCACTTCAGCTGTTATCATGAAAGGCCAACCCAGTGTTACATGTTCCCACGTCTCTCAGAAAGTTATGAAAAAGTGCTCCACCTTCCTGCAGTTATGTATTTTCATGTCTAGAATATATTTGAGAAAGTGAGTCCATAAACTAAATCATAATCTCACAACCAGGCCCTAAACTTAACCATTATCTTTTGACTCTGTGTAAACTGTGCAGTCCTCTGTGTTTCATTTTACTTAGCTATTCATATTTTATTGTTTTATGGCCTTTTAGTTGCTTTAAATGGTTTTACCGTTTTAGGAACAGAGGATGACACTGAGCAGTTGCCCGTTATCAGTGTTTCCCGTGGATTCTGCTGAGACTGTGGAGGCACAAGCGATCTACTGTCCGTTTTTTACAAATGTTGGAGTGAAAATGATACTTATTGCCTCTGTTTAATCTTCAGACAGTTCCTTTTTTGAACGGTGTAGTTTCCCTTTTAGGTTTTTCCGTTAATACAACAGACAAAAAGTATTATTTGTCGTACAGGGTTATTGTTTCACTTCTTTTTAGACGGTGGGGGATAATATTAGACAATGGGGAGCCGCACAGTCTACTCTATTAAGGGGAAACACTACAGTTATTGTACCTGGTGTTGTTTTTTTTTACTGTTCTACGTCAGTGCAGCACTTTGGGGACTTTTTTTGTTAATAAAATGTTCCATAAAAATAAAGTGGATTTGGCTGTTCACTTAAAAAGGCCCTACATTTGACTAGAATCGTACAAAAGGGCCCTGAAATTAACCAAAACGTTACAGAAAAGTCTTGATCTTTACCATAATCCAACAACCAACTGATAACTACTTGTATATGTTTTTAATGATCATAAAATGTAAGAGAATACAACTTTTACTCTAATTAAACGTGAGCACACAGAGCTGGCCCGGGGCTGAGCTGTGCTGCGGGTCCAGGGCAGAGTTACACCGACAACAGTGCGTTAGCTCTGCGGTAGCATCATGCTAACGACCCGCTGGACACAAACAGCGCTGACAGCCGCTTTAAACACGTTATAATTCACTAAAATGTCCCCAAACACAAACTACAAAACCACAATAACACGATTCAGGTTGTGTCTGTGGCTGTTGTTGGGCTTAAGTACAATTTAAGAGGGGCTTTAAAGTTGTTGCTAATGTTAGACGGCTAGCAGACGTTAGCTCGCGACGTCCAGCTCACGCAAACGTCCGTAAATTACACAAATTCACGTTATATTAATGAACCATGTGGAGTGTTAAAGGTTTAAAGCCCACACTGTCTGGTTAAAGTTGTTGGATAAAGTATATTTGCGGCGTTAAAAGCAAACTAGACCCGCGGCCTCCGACGAAACGCGCGATCAGCGGCGCTCGAGTTCCGCGCGGTCCGGGAGGCCGCGTCGTTTCCTCGGCCACGAACCACGAGAAGCCCCGGCGGCCCCGCGGGGGTCCGGGGCAGATTACTCACCGGATCGTGTTCGTCCCGAGGCGCGGGCGGCAGGAGCGGGACGCGGGCGGCGGTGGCTCAGTCCGTGTGACGGGGCAGCGGGCGGTGTGTGGCCGGTGTCCGGGCTCAGAGCAGGCCGTTCCCGGTGGGTGAGTGCGGCTTGGAAAAGGTCAGAGTGGACGGAGCCGCCATCAACACAACAGTGAAATGGAAGCGAGCGGCTCCACTGCGCATGCGCACACACGGGCAAAGTTTGGAAACTCGACTGTATTTTATTTACATGATTTATTATTAGCCAAAAAATTATCTACAAATGTAAATTCTTAAATGTAAAACCATTGATCCAAAATTATTTAAATGAATTGAACTTTTAAAATGTGATGTCATCTGGAGGCAAAAGGAAGTTGATTGTAAATTTTTCAACGATTAGCTCACATGAAATCTAAATTCTACTGCATTTCTCAGTCTGTTTGCTTTTTGACGGGATAGAAATCCATATAAATACTGGAGTTAAACAAAGCACTCCTGACTGTGTTTGGCTCCCCCATCCCACATGAGCCTCAAAACTCCTGAGCACTCCTCCTCCATGAGCACAATAAAGGGATATTTGTGGAGTGTATTTCTTTTCTAGTTTTTATTTTTTTTCATTGTCTCAAATTCTTCCTTGAGCAAAAACATAATAATGATAATGCTAATATTTCTTTACACTTGTAAAGCACTTGTCAAAGTCTCTGCGCTGCTCTATTGTCATTATTCTTTCACTCCACACTCAGTGATGGTCACTTATGTAGCCAAAGCTGCCCCGGGGCAGACTGACAGGGGCGAGGCTGCCGGTGTGCACCATCAGCCCCTCGACCACCACCAACCATTCACACACTCCACTCTCACACGAGGCAATGTGGGTGAAGTGTCCTGCCTAAGGACACAACAACATTTCCTGGTATTTCCTCTCCTCCAGCGCTCTCTCGTCCAAGCCCTGACCAGGACCTGCTGAGCCTCTGAGATCTGGGCAGTTGGCAGCAGGTTTCACCCGTCCTCCTGGTGTCTTTGATTGTTTAAACACTTTGGATGTTGTTCAGCAAAAAACAGAGACAAACTGTGCTGAGCTTTGGTCAGAAATGCAAGAAAATGGGCTCATTTTGAAGAGAAACATAGAAGAAGAACAACAGAAGAACAAGAGAAATCAAGGAATCCAGTTTAAGATTTTTGGAAACTGTTAGTACTTGAGGGAAAATATTTTTCTATGTTCTTAAAATCTGCACTTTTTTGGGAAAAATCTACACCTGACTCATAGATTCAGTGAAAGATGTGATACAGAAAACTTTTGCTAATCCTGAGTGTTTTTTGATGTGGAGTTTTGAAACAGCACATGGTGAAACAGGCCGTCCAGGTCTGAATCATTTTTGTGAAACGGAGCCGACGGTCAAGGACTGAAATAATGTTGGACATTTATAACATGGAAAGACCGAGACACTGGGACAAAGGGGACACTCGCAGACCAACTGTTTTTGTTTTGGTCTGTTTTGGTTTGCTCCGTGTCTTGAGTTTGTTTTATCCAGTTTTGGTTTTGTATTATCAAAAAACACATTATTTTATTTAAGACATTTTCAGTTGCCTTTACTTTTGTTAAAGGGACAATGTACAGAGACAATGAGCTCATAAAAGATGTCACAGCAAGAAGGTCGCAGGGTTTTCTCCATCGAAACAAAACATGCACCAGGTCAAATCCCCAGCTACAGTCCTGACCGAGACTGGATCTGGTCTGGTCCTGGTCCTGGGGCAGCTCCTGACCCCAGCGGCAGAGAAGGACGGGTCAAATGCAGAGAATCAGGATCAATAACAACTCTTCAAATCTAATTAAAACAGATGTCCTACACAAGGTTATTGCTAAAAATCTAATTTCCATCTGCACTGCCTGGTTTTATGTTATTTTTTGTAGCACAAATGTCACTCATTGCTTCAAATAATTAAATTGTTTAAAATGGCTGATTTAACAGTTGAGATAAAATAAGCTATTATGGGTTTAACCAGTTTTTCTTCATTAATATCCTTTATCTATAAATGTTATAAATCCAGCCATACCTCGTCTGCCTGGACCAACATCTGCAGCCTGTCCGTCCGTGGGAGTAGGATCTCTCCTTCACTGTGGTTCTCCTGAGGTTTATACTTTGTCCCGTGGGGTTTTTTGTAGTTTTTCCTGAAGGAGGGTCAAAGGACAGGGGCATTCTGGGACAGTTATCTGAACTGCTTTGACCTGTGGCCCATCGAGGCAACTGTTGTTGTGATTTTGGGCATTATAAAAATAAATTGATTTGATTTGATTTGATTTAAATGGAAAACAATACTGCACAAACCAGCCAGTCTGTAGTAGTTCTAAATTATAGTCTTTATTTAAGGTCAGATTCTGTTAAAACAAAGCTTCGATTAAAGTCTAACTTGAGTAATAGACACAGCTGTGCTTTAATTAGCTTCACTTCCATGAAAACTATCCTGAAGATAAATTAAATTCACTCAATTTTAAGAGACAACACAGTGTATTTAAGCAATAAAAATATAAACAATAACGAGTCTAATTACAGGCTTTATTCAGGTTTCAGCAGCAAATAATTTCAATCCAATTTAATGCCCCAAACATTTACCAAAACACTATTTTATTTTCAGTATTTCAGGGTCCTGCAGTTCGCTCAGTGGCCAGGAGGGTGTGCTAAAGGGCACAGCGGCAGAAGTCAGATTAATTTATTAATAATTTATCAATAAATTTAATAATCTGTTGTCGGTTGTTTCGGTTGTTCTGGTTCAGTCAGTTTTTCACGTCGCTGGTTAAAAGTGTTTATTTAAAGCTGATGAAAGACGACTTTACGTCATACGTGCGTTTCTTCGGGCGCAGCGCCACGTCATCAGCGTCACGTCATCAGCGCCACGTCATCAGCGCCACGTCATCAGCGTCACCCACAACATCCAACATGGCGGCCACGTCCGCCCGGGAGAAGCAGACCGGTGAGAAAACACGCTTTTATTAGGCTTTTAAATGATGTTTTAACGGTTATAATCCCGGGACCGAGCCCCAGAGCCCCGGGGCAGCTGCCGGTGCAACGGGACCGACTTTAACCGAAATGTCACGGAAATAAAAGCTAAAATCCACCGAAGCTAAAACTGACGCTACAAAGAACAGCGCAGCGTTTTATCTGTGTTTGACTTTCACAAACGGGTTTAAGAGGGATTTATTCACTTGGATTATAGTAAATATTAATATTCGCACTCAGTGTTTTTGAAATAACCGAAACATGAACCGAAAATACGTGTCAGAACGTTAATATTCAGAGCCGTTTGTGCTGCAGTGACTCTTTCATTCGCTCATGTCCTGAATACTTTAACTTTTGTAAAATCATTCAATACTTTGTGGATTTAATCGTGAAATTTAGGCTTCAAACGTCACCGAATGCGCTGGAAAAATATAAAGGTCAAGAGTGTGTGATTTTCCTTCTGTAGTTTGTCATAAAGGGTAAATAAAAGCAGAACAAACCGTGAAACAAAAACCAAAAGCTCGATCCTACCTGGTGTTTTTTCACTTTTATATTTGTACACAGCTCTCATTGAACCTTGGAACAGAATAAGTTACAAACTGTGTTCTGATGCAGGTTTTCAGAGCTGTGTCTGTGAGATCAAAATGTTCTTTTCACAGAAGCGACAGGGCGTTTATCTGGGCCTCCTGATCTATTAAAGATATATCAGGGATCAGGAACCGTTTCACACTAAATATTATCACTGGGTCTAACTACTTTTAGCATTTTTGTTTATTTTTATACCCATAGTTCAATAGAAAAAATATTTGGTAATGTGTAAAAATGATTTCTGAAGGAAGACAGCGAACAGCTTTGTTCAAAACCCTGGTTTAAAATGTCCAAGCGTCCATTTAATGAACAGCTTTGGACCCGGGAGGAAGAGTTATGACATCATCACTTCAGTTTGACCTCAGCAGGCATTTTACCTTTTAATAACGAAACAGAAAACCAATATTTGAAAGGTGTTTTTAGTTTAGTTTTAGTTTTAGTTTAGTCTTTATTTGAAGGGACAATGTACAGAGACATTAAGCTCATAAAAAACTGAGATGTTCCGCACCAGATTAGAGCTAAATGGCTAGTTTCCATCTGCAGTCCCTGATTTACAAGAATAAATAGTACAGTTTGCTCCTGACGCACACATACGCTAATGTCAAGTCTAGTTGTAATTTTACTTTCACCCATAGATCCTTCATCCATAGATTTCTCTGGACATTGTTTTCCCCGAATGCATTTTTCTTAAAAGAGCCAAAAATGTGTTTAAAAGCAGGAAAAACGTAACAAAAATGCAACTCAAAGTGACCAAAATTCAACTAAAAGTGACTTAAACGTGAGTGAAGCAGACACAAATGCAACTAAAAGTGACAATAACACAATTACAATTTAAAGCTGCAAAAAATATGACTAAGTGACAAAAACACAACAATAAGTGACTAAAATGGACTAAACATGACGCGAACGTAACTAAAAGCGACAAAGATGCAACTAGCGCCAAAAACGAAGCTCAGTTTTCTCCAAATGTTTGTCCCCCAGAGACATAAAGGTGAGTCTTAAAGTAGATCCTACACCATAGAGGGACGGGACAATAAACAATAATATCGTTGATCGTGATTAAAAAGGGAAGACAATAATCGTTTGTGCTACAGTTTGTTTAATAATCGTGATCATCGCCAACAAAGACAATCGCCATTTTGTGCAGAAAAAAAGCAACTTACCCATTATGTTCTCTTCTAGATCATTTTTGTTTTCACTTATAGTAAAGTACAAATAAGTCAGAAGGTATTTATAATTAGAAAGTAATGTCTTTATACGTCACATTTTCAAACTGTCGTGACTATCATGATATTATCGTTAAAGGTCCCATATCATACAAAATGGACTTTTCAGAGGTTCTAACCTTCCTCCAGTGCTATTTGGGCCTCGTATGTTGTGCCCAAAGTGGTTTTTTGATTGATTCCCTCATGTTTTCACTAGAGAACTGTCTTTTCCGTCCCCCTCGGCTGAGCAGCAGACGGGGGCTCCTCACTAAGATGACGCGGTGTTTAAGCCACGCCTCCAGGAAGAATAAAAACAGCTAATGCTAATGCTACACAGTAATTACACGATGGATACGACAGATAGAAGAGTTAGCTTGTTATTTACCAAACGGCACGTCCGTCGTTGAGGCCCTGGAGCACGTCAAACTCCAGGTCAGATCCAGGACGTAGGACTCAGCACGACGCACCGTCAGGACCAGAAAATGTTTATTCAGTGTTTGTGTATCGCTGTTTACCGGAGCACACGGCGCATGCACCATCTCCACTACAGGGGAGGCACGGGTTGGGCGGGGGAGGCAGCCTGCTCTCTGTTCGGGGGGGTCAGATCTCAGAGTGAGCCGTTTGCTTTTGCAGGAGGGGGGCCAGTCCAAGAAATGGGTGTTTTTTGTAAACTGTTATGTTATGGATATTACACAACGAGAAAATGTATCAACAAAGCCCTTAGAATAGACTGTGTGAAGGGGAAAAGAGCAGAATATGGGACCTTTAATCGCAATTACTTTGGCCATGATAATCATGACATAAAATTTCAATATCGTTCCATGCCTAACACCAAACTGTACAATCTGGACTCAACAAGATTCTGACACGACGGACACAAGGATCTGACCACATCTTATTCTGACACGCATTTATTACAGTTTTAAGTTTTAAAAAATGTGAAAATTAGAATTTTTTGGACACTTTTCAGTCCAATCTAGAGCAAATCTTCTGCTCGTGTTTCTGTTGTTGTCTCTCCATCATTAACCTCCACCTCTTTGTCTTTAGTCAGATCCATAACTGAAGTCTTCTGTGTGTTTTTAGCTGCTCTGAAGCGGATGCTGAACTTCAACGCTCCTCCTCTTAACAACTCTCTGTCGGAGCCCGTGTGGAAGGTAAAGGCGACGAGGAGCGACTTTAAAACTGTCTCTAGATTGTGCACAAGTGAAGAATAATCTGTGGTTTGGACAAAGAGGGTTAATCGCCATTGCTCTTGATCTGTAGCTCCAGAAAGCAGGGCCACGGTTTATGATTGTATTTGAACTTATCCCCAAAGTTTCCTTGAGCGCCGCCATCTTGTTGACTTGTTGGTCATGAACGCTGAATGTTTTACACAAATAACTTAATATCCTATTTAAGCGGCAAAACCTTGTGTGTTTATGACAAGTTTTTGCGATATTTTTTTTCATTATTTGATGAGATAATACCTGTGAATATAAATGATAGTTTTACACAAATCAAGCAGGAGTTTATGATGAAAAGTTGAAAAATATGTCACGCTTAACCGGAAGTGCCCAAACAACAGAAGTGCAAACACGCGGCAGAAAGTGGGAAATGTCTAGAGAACCGTTAACAAGATCAAAATATGTTTACAATTATTTTAAAGGTGGAGCAGTCATGATTATTCCCATGAATCGCTGCAGAACCTTCTGTTTAGCTGCAGTGCGCTTCTTTAACTTCTGCCACAGTGGAAATGTCTGTGCTTCAGCTTCACATGAGACAAACTTTACAATCATTAAATAACTATTAATAAAAAGAAAAGTGTGCTGCAGATGAACACGTGAATGACACAGTTACATCAGAGTTTATTTAACAAACCGCCTGTGTTTGGCACAAATGGACCTTTTACGTTCTTTAATATCAGAATTTATGTTGAAATTAAACCTTGTCTGACTCAAGACTGAACCAGGACTTTCTTCGTACCAGATCTGGCCTAAAACTGGTCTAAAAGTGTAACTAACCCTGACTGTGGCTCCTGTGCTCTGGATCAGAACCGCCTGGACTCGTGTTTTGCTGCTGTGCTGTGTTTGTTGTGACGTTTTGCTGCCCCCTGGTGCTCAGGTGCTGATCTACGACCGGTTTGGGCAGGACATCATCTCTCCTCTGCTGTCGGTCAAAGAGCTGCGGGACATGGGCATCACGCTCCACCTGTGCGTACGATCCTTCCTCCTAAAGTCCTCGTGTTTTTGGAGGATTTGGCATTTCTTTACAACATTTATGGAGCTTAAGGCCAGACACTGCAGGGGAACACTTTAAAAAAATATATTTTTTGGTGAATTTTCTCTCTCAACATGGACTTTCATGTAGAAACAACAAACAATCTGCTCCTAAAGATGTTTGATTCTTCCACTTCATCCATAGATTCCTGGTGCATGGTTATGTCAAAAGCAGTTTTCTTAAAAAAGCGACAATAATGCATTTAAAAGTGGCAAAATGCAACTTAAACGACAAAAATGCAGCTTAAAATGAAATGACAAAAATGCAGCTTAAAATGACAAAAATGCAACGAAAAGTGGCAAAAATGCAACAAAAGCGACAAAAATGTATTTAAAAGTGGCAATAAGACAATTAAAAGTGGCAAAATGCAACTTAAACGACAAAAATGCAGCTTAAAATGACAAAAATGCAACGAAAAGTGGCAAAAATGCAACTAAAACTGGCAAAAAATTTACTTAAATTTGACAAAAAACGCAACTTAAGCAACAAAAATGCAGCTAAAAGCAACAAAAATGTAACTTAAAGTAACAAAACCCAATACACAACTAGCGCCAAAAAAGAGTCTCTTTTCTCCAAATGCATTTTTCTCCCACAGAAACATAAAGATCAGCCTTAAAGTCGCTCTTACACCAAACTGTAAAGATGTTTGTCTGTTCACCTGCAGCGTCTGGCCTTAAACATTAGCTCCAAATCACTTCTGTTTCTGGAAATAATTTTAACAATCGTTTGAATGAATCTGTAACAAAATCCAAACGTGTTTTCAGATGTGAGACAGAGGCATGTGCAGAGTTCCCGCTGTGTGTTCTGATGTTTCTGATGTTTGTGGTTGTGTTTGTCAGTTTGCTGCACTCGGACAGAGACCCCATTCCTGACGTTCCGGCCGTTTACTTTGTGATGCCGACGGAGGAAAACATCGACCGCATCTGCCAGGTACGACCTCAACGCTCCGACTTTAACCACAGAAACTCAGCCTGAGAATCTGAGTCCTCTGTGTAGTTCACGGAGCGTCCTGTAGGGGGCGGCACAGGAGCAGCAAAGTGGGAAAAGGGAAAGGTTTATTATGTTTCATTTGTTGAAGGAATAGTTTTGTTTGAAATGTTGTTAAAGGGCCTATGACAGGTTTAAAGGGCCTATGACAGGTTGAAATACACATTTAACTAAAACGCAGTTAAGATAAATATATTCAAATTTCTACTAACATCTTTACAAATTTTACCCCAGTTTAGCTGTTTTTTGGGTTTTAAATTATACTCCCCTTTGTAAAGTATGACATCACACTAGGAAATCACCATAGCAACCACACTGTACACTGGGCCAAAACTCATCTAATGTCACAGATTTTGTTCATTTGACAAAGAAAAACACATGTGACACCTTTATTTTGTTAAATCAATGTTTAAAGGGTCAAAAAGTAGTTTATTTTGTGTAAATTATCCGTAACCTTTGACCCCACAGTGTGATGTCATCAGTTCGTTTACTTCCTGTAATTCTCAACAGATTTTTCAACTTTTCTCCACAAATAGCGACTTGATTGGTGTAAGTCAAAATTAGAAAATCATAAAAACCTGTCATACGCACTTTAAGGTTTAGTGCTAGTCCCAGAGCTGAGTCTGGACCAGGACCAGGTTCAGGTTCAGGACCAGGTTCAGTCCTGGATCAGACCTGGGCCTCATTTATAAACTCTGTTCTGCTCTACTTTTTACAAACGAGGTCCAGGTCCAACTGAAAGTTTTAGAGCTCAGCGATTTGGGAAAACAAATGTCTAATTACAATTTTTGGACCAGTTTTGTGATTTACGGTGGATTCTGGTCAAAGTTTTAATTTCAAACCTGACCAGGAGAACGACAAAAAGTGAAAGAATCCTTGTTTTGGAACGTTCTTGTGACTTGGTGTTGTTTTTGTCGCTTATAATCACATTTTTGTTGCGTTTTTGTCACGATTAGTTGCTCTTAGTTGTGTTCTAGTTGCTGCAGAATAAAAGTGGATATGTTGTTGTTTGGAGGAAATGATTGCACTTCAGTATTTAAAGTCTTTATGATTTACTAATTGTGTCCTTTCATATTGTAATTTGGATTAATTGTGTGGCTCCAGAGACACAGAGAGGGTTACACTGATGTCTGGTCTTTGCACATGAGCAGATCATTCAGGTTTAAAGTAGAACTAAGTCACATTTTGACCTCATTAACGTCTTAAGTCGGTGTGGAGGTTGTAAATGTATTTTGGGGGCGTTTGAAGCCTGTCGTCGCCCCCTGCTGTCTCTGAGCAGAAAACCAGCTGTAACTTTCCTGACATCGAGCAAAGACGACTCTCCTGAGAAACACGGGCTCTTTTTTATATTTGGTGACATGAAATGTTTTTGTGTGAATGAACTTCCTTAAATCAATTACAAAGGAAGGAAAAAAGGGGGAAAAGGCTTTTGGCGTCTTTTTGCTGGCGGTGTATTTTCACAACAGACCTGCAGGGGGAGCTCTGTCGCTGAAGTTACTAAGTTGACTCATAGAACCACAGTTACACACACATGGTTCTGTTTTGGTTTTTGTTGTTTGTTGTTTCTGTCTCCGTCGTCTCTGTCTCTGTTGTCTCTGATGTCTCTGTTCTCTCTGATGTTTCTGTCTCTGATGTTTCTGTCTCTGATGTCTCCGTCGTCTCTGTCTCTGTTGTCTCTGATGTTTCTGTCTCTGATGTTTCTGTCTCTGATGTCTCCGTCGTCTCTGTCTCTGATGTCTCTGATGTTTCTGTCTCTGATGTCTCCGTCGTCTCTGTCTCTGTTGTCTCTGATGTCTCTGATGTCTCTGTTCTCTCTGATGTTTCTGTCTCTGATGTCTCCGTCGTCTCTGTCTCTGATGTCTCTGATGTCTCTGTTCTCTCTGATGTTTCTGTCTCTGATGTCTCCGTCGTCTCTGATGTCTCCGTCGTCTCTGATGTCTCCGTCGTCTCTGTCTCCGTTGTCTCTGATGTTTCTGTCTCTGTTGTCTCCGTTGTCTCTGATGTCTCTGTTCTCTCTGATGTTTCTGTCTCCGTCGTCTCTGTCTCTGTTGTCTCTGATGTCTCCGTCGTCTCTGTCTCTGATGTCTCTGATGTCTCTGTTCTCTCTGATGTTTCTGTCTCTGATGTCTCCGTCGTCTCTGTCTCTGATGTCTCTGATGTCTCCGTCGTCTCTGTCTCTGATGTCTCTGATGTCTCTGTTCTCTCTGATGTTTCTGTCTCTGATGTCTCCGTCGTCTCTGATGTCTCCGTTGTCTCTGATGTTTCTGTCTCTGTTGTCTCCGTTGTCTCTGATGTCTCTGTTCTCTCTGATGTTTCTGTCTCCGTCGTCTCTGTCTCTGTTGTCTCTGTTGTCTCCGTTGTCTCTGATGTCACCGTTGTCTCCGCTGTCCCAGGACCTGCGTAATCAGCTGTACGAGTCGTACTTCCTGAACTTCATCTCGGCCATCAGTCGCAGTAAACTGGAGGACATCGCCAGCGCCGCTCTGTCGGCCAACGCCGTCGCTCAAGTCAACAAGGTGCGGGCGGGACACTGGGCGGGACACTGGGTGGGACACTGGGCGGAACACTAGGACACTGGGCGGGACACTAGGACACTGGGCGGGACACTAGGACACTGGGCGGGACACCGTGTGGGACACTGGGAGGGACACTGGGCGGTACACTGGGCAGGGCACTGGGCGGTACACTGGGGCACTGGGCGGGACACTGGGCAGGGTACTGGGCAGGGCACTAGGACACTGGGAGGGACACTGGGCGGGACACTGGTACACTGGGCGGTACACTAGGACAATGGGCGGGACACTAGGACACTGGGTAGGGCACTAGGACACTGGGAGGGGCACTGGGCAGGGCACTATCCGGTGGAGACGTGTCCGCTCCGCGCTCAGACTCCTGTGTTTGTTCTTCCAGGTTTACGACCAGTATCTGAACTTCATCACTTTGGAGGACGACATGTTCATTCTGTGTCACCAGAACAAGGAGCTCATCTCGTACCACGGTCTGGAAACAACGTCTATCAAAACTGCATTCATCACAACCTGTTTTTCAATTCCTCCTTAAAGATTAGTTTTTCCTTTAGGCTTTCTAACTTAAACTGAGAGATTGTTGATTATATATACATTTTTTGCATATTATCCGTTTCATAACTTGGTCAGAGGTTTCTAAGTCTTCTAAATAAAGTTGGACAGTTTAATACTTACAAAAAATCTGTTCATTCTAATTCAAACGGCTCATTTACAAGAAACAAATGCAGTCCGGTTCAAACATCGTCGCCTGCTCTCGGAGACAGTCGAGGGGAAGTGTCTTCTCCACAAATTCACAGATTTAAAGTCTAGATTTCAGGTTCTCAAATGTTCTAATCCTGACTGTTTGGTGGGAGGGCACCTGTGGTAATTATTTATTATAGTTTTATATCTCTGAAGTTGCAGTTTGTGAAGAAATTTTGAAAAATAAAGGTTTAAAATGACAGGAAGTAGTAGGAAACGATCCCTCTGTGATGTCATCAAAAAGCGACGGTTCACACACGACTGACACAATGTTTGATACTTTAAAGTGTCATTCAACAAAATAAAGTTGTTATTGACTGTTATTATTTGTCAAATCATAACTACTGTGTCATTTATGTGGGTTTTGGACCTTGTTTTCAAAATGGTTGCTATGGAAACAGATGTAGAATCACCTCCATCTGTGCCATATTTGTCCAACCAGGAAGTGCAAATATAAACATGAAAACTGTCAAAGTGGGGACAAATGTTCAGTAAAATGTTAAATATGTTCATGTTCACTGTGTTTTAGTCTAACCTGTCATACAGACTTTAAACGTTTATAAACTCTTTTTAAATTGTAATTGTAATTCTCTTTTTTGTGATACCACTTTATACTTTTGGACTTTGTAAAGAGTTAAAGATACAACAGAAACGGCACAGCTTTGTGCAAACTCATGTCCCCAATTTTATAACTTTGGGTCTTTGGAGTTTCAGATTTATTTAGATAAAGTTGGTTTGTAACTATTTATTATTGTTCTTTATTAATAATAATAATAGTTATAATTATAATATAATCATAATCTTAAATGTTTCTGTGTTCAGCCATAAACCGAGCCGACCTCCAGGACACGGACATGGAGGCCATCATGGACACCATCGTGGACAGTCTCTTCTGCTTCTTTGTCACTTTAGGTAAGACCTGGTCCGGTTCTGGTCCGGTCCTGGTTCAGTCCTGGTTCAGTCCTGGTTCAGTCCTGGTCCAGTCCTGGTCCAGTCCTGATCTGGTCCTGGTCCGGACCTGGTCCAGTCCTGGTCCAGTCCCGGTCTAGTCCTGGTTAAGTTCTGGTCCGGTCCTGGTCCAGTCCAGTCCCGGTCCAGTCCCGGTTCAGTTCTGGTCCTGGTCCAGTCCCGGTCCGGTCCTGGTTCAGTCCTGGTCCCGGTCCTGGTTCAGTCCTGGTCCTGGTCCTGGTCCAGTCCTGGTCCTGGTCCAGTCCCGGTCCAGTCCTGGCTCAGCCCTGGTTCAGTCCTGGTCCAGTCCTGGTCCCGGTCCAGTCCCGGTCCGGTCCTGGCTCAGACTCTCGGTGTGTTCAGGTGCCGTCCCGATAATCCGGTGTCCCAGAGGAAACGCTGCAGAGATGGTGGCCGTGGTGAGTCCAGAGCTGATTCATGATCATTATTTTATGTAAAACTGAGACTTTTTGTACTTTTATTTATTCTGTCTGTATTATTAACATAAAAATACAGTTAGATATATATTTTTACCTAATATTGGTTCAGTTTCCTCAGTTTTGTTTCTTGTTTGTTGCAGAAGTTGGATAAAAAGCTTCGCGAAAACCTCCGAGACGCAAGAAACAGCCTTTTCACATCGGACAACATGACGGCAGGGCAGTTCAGGTACAGGGGCGCACCTGACACACAGGGAGGGCACCTGACACACAGGGTGGGCACCTGACACACAGGGAAGGCACCTGACACACGGGGAGGGCACCTGACACACGGGGAGGGCACCTGACACACGGGGAGGGCACCTGACACACGGGGAGGGCACCTGACACACACAGGGAGGGCACCTGACACACACAGGGAGGGCACCTGACACACACAGGGAGGGCACCTGACACACACAGGAAGGGCACCTGACACACAGGGAGGGCACCTGACACACAGGGAGGGCACCTGACACACACAGGGAGGGCACCTGACACACACAGGGAAGGCACCTGACACACGGGGAGGGCACCTGACACACAGGGAGGGCACCTGACACACAGGGAGGGCACCTGGCACACACAGGGAGGGCACCTGACACACAGGGATGCACCTGACACACGGGGAGGGCACCTGACACACACAGGGAGGGCACCTGACACACACAGGGAGGGCACCTGACACACGGAGGGCACCTGGCACACACGGGGAGGGCACCTGGCACACACGGGAGGGCACCTGACACACACGGGGAGGGCACCTGACACACACGGGGAGGGTACCTGACACACGGGGAGGGCACCTGGCACACACAGGGAGGGCACCTGACACACACAGGGAGGGCACCTGACACACACAGGGAGGGCACCTGACACACAGGGAGGGCACCTGACACACACAGGGAGGGCACCTGACACACAGGGATGCACCTGACACACACAGGGAGGGCACCTGACACACAGGGATGCACCTGACACACACAGGAGGGCACCTGACACACGGGGAGGGCACCTGACACACACAGGGAGGGCACCTGACACACACAGGGAGGGCACCTGACACACACAGGGGGGCACCTGACACACAGAGAGGGCACCTGGCACACACAGGGAGGGCACCTGACACACAGGGAGGGCACCTGGCACACACAGGGAGGGCACCTGGCACACACAGGGAGGGCACCTGACACACAGGGATGCACCTGACACACACAGGGAGGGCACCTGACACACACAGGGAGGGCACCTGACACACAGGGATGCACCTGACACACACAGAGAGGGCACCTGACACACGGGGAGGGCACCTGACACACACGGGGAGGGCACCTGACACACGGGGAGGGCACCTGGCACACACAGGGAGGGCACCTGACACACAGGGATGCACCTGACACACACAGGGAGGGCATCTGACTGTTTGTTTGTAGTTTCCAGAGGCCTCTGTTTGTGCTGGTGGACCGTAACCTGGACATGGCCACGCCCCTTCACCACACCTGGACCTATCAGGCGCTGGTGCACGACGTCCTGGTGAGACTTTCATTAAAGCTACAGTACTGCACTTTTTTATTGTGGCTCTGTACATTCTGTGTTTTGTGCTTCTGGGTCTAATAATAAAAGGATGCGCTCTGATTGGCTGAGCTCGGGTGGTCCCCCCAGTTTCACTTTGTCGTCTGAAAAAGGCTGTTTTAAAGCTGTGCACGGGACCGAAATGAAGCGCGTGGATTTTAAGGACGAGCCGAAGGGTTTGTGAGCGAGAGAGGCGTCAGAGATTTAAAAACCTGCTTCTGGTTCAGCTGTGTGGAAATCAAGTGCCCCAGCTTTAACGTCTTATGGAACAAAATACAAATCCCATGATGCAACGTTTCCCTCGTCGACTCAAACTGCGGCCCGGGTCAAATGTGTCTGCTGCTGCACACGTCGTCCTCACGTGTCGCTTTTAGTCATGTTTTTGTCACTTTTAATTGCGTTTTTATCACTTTTACTCACGTTTTTATTGCTTCTAGTCGCGATTCTGTTGCTTCTAATCGCGGTTTCGTCACTTTTAGTCACGCTTTTGTCACTTTTAGTCACGCTTTTGTCACTTTTAGTCACGCTTTTGTCACTTTTAGTCATGCTTTTGTCACTTTTAGTCACGCTTTTGTCACTTTTAGTCACGCTTTTGTCACTTTTAGTCACGCTTTTGTCACTTTTAGTCATGCTTTTGATGCTTTTAGTCACATTTTTATCACTAGTAGTCACTTCGAGTAGCGTTTTGATCACTTTTAGTCACATTTTTGTCACTAGTAGTCACTTCAAGTAGCGTTTTGATCACTTTTAGTCACAATTTTTTTGCTTCTGGTCACCCCTCTGTTGCTTTTTATCGCAGTTTTGTCACATTCAATCACTTTTGTCACTTATGGTCACGTTCGTCTCACTTTTAGTCCCATTCTTGTCACTTTTAGTCACATTTTTGTCACATTTAGTCACATTTTTGTCACTTTTAGTTGCGCTTTTGTCACTTTTAGTCGTGTTTTTGATGCTTTTAGTCACATTTTGGTCACTAGTAGTCACTTCGAGTAGCGTTTTTATCACTTTTAATCAAGTTGTTGTTGCTTCTGGTCGCGTCTCTGTTGCTTTTTATAGCAGTTTTGTCACATTAGTCACATTTTTGTTGCTTATAGTTGTGCTTTTGTCGCTTTTAGTCGTGTTTTTGATGCTTTTAGTCACATTTTGGTCACTAGTAGTCACTAAGAGTGGCGTTTTTATCACTTTTAGTCACGTTGTTGTTGCTTCTAGTTGTAGTTCTGTTGGTTGTAATCACAGTTTTGTCACATTTTGTCATTTTTAGTCACTGTTTTGTCGCTTCTAGTCGCGTTATTGTTACTTTTACTTGCGTCTTTGTCACTTTTAGTCATGTTTTTGATGCTTTTACTCACATACAAGTTTGTTACAAGTAATCACGTTTGTCGCTTTTAGTCACGTCTTTGTCACTTTTAGTTGCGTTTTTGACGATTTGTCATGTTTTTGTCGCTTTTAGTTGCATTGTTGTCACTAATAGTCATTTTTAGTCACGTTTTTGTTGCTTTTAGTCACAATTCTTTTGCTTCTACTCATGGTTTTGTCACATTCAGTCACTTTTTTGTCACTTTTAGTCATGTTTTTGTCTTTTAGTTGCGTTTTTGTCACTTTTACTCACGTTTTTGTTGCTTCTAGTCACGATTCTTTTGCTTCTAATTGCAGTTTTGTCACATTCAGTCACTTTAGTCAAGGTTTTGTCACTTCTAGTTGCGTTTTAGTCACTTTAATTCACGTTTTGGTCGATTTTATTCACGTCTTTGTCACTTTTTGTCACGTTTTTGTCACTTTTAGTCGCCTTTTTGTCACTTTTAATTGCCTTTTTTCACCTTTAGTCACTTCTTTGTTGCTTTTACTTGCGTTTTTGTCACTTTTTGTCACATTTTTTGTCGCTACTTGTCGCTCTTTTGTCACTTTTTGTCGCTTCTAGTCGCCTTTTTGTTACTTATAGTTGCGTTTTTGCCACTTTTAATTACGTTTTTTTTGCTTTTAGTCACGCTTTTGTTGCTTTTTGTCACGTTTTTGTTTGCAAAAGCTGAAAAGCAGAAGGGGCTGGAAGTGTCTACCTTGAAAGTGCTTGAATTTTATCTTCGAAAAAGTGCACGAACCCTGTTTAAGGACTTTAAACAGCAGAAGATTCTCTGATAAACTACGTAAATGATCTGAAGATGCCTCACACGTCGAGGGAGTTCAGCAGGAAGTGTTTGTGACGTCGGAGGGAGAGGATTTTCTCACCAGGATTCATCAAACTGTGAATTCAGCTGAATGTGACTCCAGTGTGTTTTGGATGAAGAACATGGTCAGAACAGGATTAAAAGAGCGAAAACGTCAATGTTTGTCACATATAGTCACGCTTTTGTCACTTTTAGTCACGCTTTTGTCACTTTTAGTCACGCTTTTGTCACATTCAGTCACTTTTTTGTCACTTTTAGTCATGTTTTTGTCTTTTAGTTGCGTTTTTGTCACTTTTACTCACGTTTTTGTTGCTTCTAGTCACGATTCTGTTGCTTCTAATCGCAGTTTTGTCACATTCAGTCACTTTAGTCAAGGTTTTGTCACTTCTAGTTGCATTTTTGTCACTTCTAGTTGCATTTTAGTCACTTTTATTCACGTTTTGGTCGCTTTTATTCACGTCTTTGTCACTTTTTGTCACTTTTGTCACTTTTAGTCGCCTTTTTGTCGCTTTTAATTGCCTTTATGTCACCTTTAGTCACTTCTTTGTCACTTCTAGTTGCGTTTTTGTCTCTTTTGGTCACGTTTTGGTCGCTTTTAGTTGCCTTTTTGTTGCTTTTAATTGCCTTTTTGTCACCTTTAGTCACTTCTTTGTTGCTTTTACTTGCGTTTTTGTCACTTTTTAGTCGCATTTTTGCCGTTACTTGTCGCTCATTTGTCACATTTAGTCACTTTTTGTTGCTTCTAGTCGCCTTTTTGTTACTTATAGTTCGTTTTTGCCACTTTTAATTAAATTTTTATTGCATTTAGTCGCGCTTTTGTTGCTGTTAGTCACGTTTTTGTTTGCAAAAGCTGAAAAGCAGAAGGTGCTGGAAATATCCTGTGTCTACCTTGAAAGTGCTTGAATTTTATCTTCAAAAAAGTGCACAAACCCTGTTTAAGGACTTTAAACAGCAGAAGACTCTCTGATAAACTACGTAAATGATCTGAAGATGCCTCACACGTCGAGGGAGTTCAGCAGGAAGTGTCTGTGACGTCGGAGGGAGAGGATTTTCTCACCAGGATTCATCAAACTGTGAATTCAGCTGAATGTGACTCCAGTGTGTTTTGGATGAAGAACATGGTCAGAACAGGATTAAAAGAGCGAAAACGTCACCGTAACAGTATATTTGTTCTTTAAAAAGTTCTCATGTCGTTTGTTTCCTGCGTCTGACGAGACAAACCAGATCGACTTTATATCTGTGCAGCGTCTTGATGTTTCAGAGTCAGAAAATCCCCCTTAAACATCTGAAAATGTAGTGTTTTTCTCGTGAGTGAAGTTGATAAATTGCAGAATAATTCGGTTCTCTGGCGTCACCTTAAATAACTTTCCCCACAGTCTTTCATTTGTGACACCGGACTCCTCTCTCTTTTGGTCCCGACTCGTGTTTTCGGCGGGAATCATTTCAGCGTTACATAATCGCTCACTCACCTCTCACTCCTGCGCCTCCGTTTCGACTGTTTTCGCTTTTATTTTCGGTGCGTTTGGTGCCAGGAAAGTGCCTGAAGCGGCGGAGGAGATGTGTCAAAGCCGGGGCATTCCTCCAGAGCGATGAACCATGGAGACCGGGGCCCAAACACACAGTCCTGGGCACAAACGGCCAAAGAAAGCACAAAATAAAGTGATTTTTCGAGCGTTTATCCTGTCAACAAGTGCATGACGGACTGTGAGAGAGGACCTTTATTTCATTTGAAGTATTTCATGATGCAGACCTGGATTAGTCCTGGGTTTGGGACTTTATTCCAGGGCGTTTAGTCAAAAGGAGCTGCGGCTAACGATGATTAAAGAAGTCGACGCCAAACGATGATTTCTGTTGAACTTTGAGGCGTTTTAAGTGCGTTTTTAACCAAATAAAAGTGTAAATATTAGTGCCCTGCCCCATCGACCCATTAATCGACTAAAAGTGGGTGTGGCAAAACTGTCGGCAATTATTTCTATTCTAGGCTTAGAATAAACTAACCTTTTTAACCAAATAAATGTTGAAATATTGTGAATGAAGCTTGTGTAAGTGTTTGAGGGAAATCAGACTCTTTTTTTGTCATTTCTCTTTAATAATGTCAGTCTTTGTTTCTAAAAGTCTTGTGTTTTATTCATTTATTTTGTTATGTTTTATTATTCCTCTAATTGTCGCAGCCCTATTTTGCAATTTTGTCACATTCAGTCACTTTTTTCTCACTTTTGGTCACATTTTTCTCACCTTTAGTCACGTTTTTGTCGCTTATAGTCATGTTTTTGACGCTTTACTAGTAACAAAAATGTGACTAATCATGTTTGTCCTTTTCAGTCACATCTTTTGTCACTTTTAGTCACATCTTTGTCACTTCGAGTAGCGTTTATCACTTTTACTCATGTTTTTGTTGCGTCTAGTCGTGATTCTGTTGCTTTTCATCGCGGTTTTGTCACTTTTAGTCTCATTTTAGTCACTTTTATTCATGTTTTGGTGTTTTAGAGTCTGTTTAGTCCAGACAAACATGACAGAAATACAACTCAGATTAGTTTTTTATGGTCGACCTTTGATTATTAATTGTTGCTGCTCTACAACAAATCAAGAAATACAACAAATCGTTAAAGCAGAGCGCCCCCTGCAGGTCTCGTACCCTGCAGTGAAAAGATGCAAATGCTTCTTTTTTGCTGCTTTACTTGTTTTTTTAAATTGAAATAAGGAAGTACAATCACACAAACATTTCACGTTGCCAAGTATGAAAAGAGAGCCGTGTTTCTCTGGAGAGTCTTTGGTGGATGTGGGTTGCAGCTGGTTTTCCGCTCAGAGACAGCAGGGGGCGACGAGCTGTTTGTTCAGGTTCATTCAGTTAATGTGAGACGCAGCAGGTGAAGAGGAAAACATCTTAAACTGAAAGATATCAATGTTTAACAACTTCTGTAGTTTATTCACACAAATATAAGAGAAAATGTAGTTTTAAGTTTTTCATCATGTAATATTTTCATTTAGAAATAATGCATTTTATGTAAAAACTGCCTAAAATACACATATTTGGGACATTTAAATCTGAAAAATGAAAAGAACCACTCAAGGGGTGACCTCTGTATGACCCCTGTGTGCCCCTGTATGACCTGTGACCCCTGTGTGTCCTTTGTATGACCCCTGTGTGCCCTGTGTGACCCCTGTATGACCTCTGTATGACCTGTTACCCCTGTATGACCTCTGTGTGCCCTGTGACCTCTGTGTGACCCCTGTATGACCTGTGACCTCTGTATGACCCCTGTATGACCTCTGTATGACCTCTGTGTGCCCTGTGACCTCTGTGTGACCCCTGTATGACCCCTGTATGACCTCTGTGTGCCCTGTGACCTCTGTGTGACCCCTGTATGACCTGTGACCTCTGTATGACCCCTGTATGACCTCTGTGTGCCCTGTGACCTCTGTGTGACCTCTGTGTGACCCCTGTATGACCCCTGTATGACCCCTGTATGACGTCTGTATGACCCCTGTGTGCCCTGTGTGACCCCTGTATGACCTCTGTATGACCTGTTACCCCTGTATGACCTCTGTGTGCCCTGTGACCTCTGTGTGACCCCTGTATGACCTGTGACCTCTGTATGACCCCTGTATGACCTCTGTGTGCCCTGTGACCTCTGTGTGACCCCTGTATGACCCCTGTATGACGTCTGTATGACCTCTGTGTGCCCTGTGACCTCTGTGTGACCCCTGTGTGCAGGACTTCCATCTGAACCGTGTTGTTCTGGAGGAGAGTTCTGGACCTGAGCCCAGTCCTTCAGGAGCTCGACCCAAAAAGAAGAATCGCAAAACCTACGACCTCACGGCAGCCGACAGGTTCTGGCAGAAGCACAAGGGCAGGTGAGCACCTGCACCTGGGCTGGACCTGGACTGGAGCTGGAGCGGGACTGGACTGGACCTGGAGCGGGACTGGAGTGGGACCTGGAGCGGGACCTGGAGCGGGACTGGACTGGAGCAGAGCAAGACTTAGCAGGACCTGGACTGGAGCGGGACTGGACTGGAGCAGAGCAAGACTTAGCAGGACCTGGACTGGAGCGGGACCTGGAGCGGGACTGGGACTGGACTGTACCTGGACTGGACTGGAGCAGAGCAAGACTTAGCTGGAGCGGGACCTGGACTGTGACCAGGGCTGGACTGGAGCTGAGCGGGACTGGAGTGAGACTGGGACTGTGACTGGTCCTGCAGTGAGACTGAACAGGACCTGGAGCGGGACTGTGACTGGGACTGGACTGTTGACATATGTGTGTTCCCCTCAGTCTGTTCCAGAGGTTTAAATGTTTAACCCCTTGTTCCCCTCAGTCTGTTCCAGAGGTTTAAATGTTTAACCCCTTGTTCCCCTCAGTCCGTTCCCGGAGGTGGCCGAGGCGGTGCAGGAGGAGCTGGACACTTACAGAGCTCAGGAGGACGAGGTCAAACGGCTCAAAAGCATCATGGTGAGAGCAGAGTCAGTTAGAACCCACATCGTACGACTCTGACACGTTTAACTGACTCGTGGATCTGTGTCGGTCGTTTCAGGGTTTGGAGGGAGAAGATGAAGGAGCCATCAGCATGTTATCAGACAACACGGCCAAACTCACGTCCGCCATGAGGTAAAACCTGATTAATGTTCATGAAAGTGTAAATACAACAGCAGCATTTTGATTTAAACAGAGACTCTACAGGAAAACCACAGCCCTGTCCAACCTGCTCCTGATGTTTGATTCTTCCATTGAATCCACTTCATCCATAGATTTCTCTGACATTGTTTTCTTCAAATGCATTTTTGTCCCTCGAGACATAAAGATCAGCCTAAAGTAGATCCACACAAACTGTACAATCTGGACTCAACACATTCTGACACGACGGACACAAGGATTTGACTAAAAGTGACAAAAACGTGACTAAAAGCGACAAAAATGTGACTAAAAGCAACAAAAACGTGACTTAAAGCGACAAAAACGTGACTAAAAGCGACAAAAACGTGACTAAAAGCGACAAAAACGTGACTAAAAGCGACAAAAACGTGACTAAAAGCGACAAAAACGTGACTTAAAGCAACAAAAACGTGACTAAAAGCGACAAAAACGTGACTTAAAGCAACAAAAACGCAACTAAAAACAACAAAATGTGACTTAAATTCATTAAAAAACACGACTAAAAGCAGCAAAATGTGGCTGAAAGTGAGAAAAAAGCAACTTTAATCAACAAAACATGCACTCAAGGCGACAAAAACGCGTCTAAGAGCAACAACAACGAGCCTAAAAGTGACAAAAAAACAAGACTAAACTCCAAAAGCCGTTTTCTTCAAATGCATTTTTCTCCCTCGAGACATAAAGATCAGCCTAAAGTAGATCCACACAAACTGTACAATCTGGACTCAACACATTCTGACACGACGACACAAGGATTTTTACTAAAAGTGACAAAAAACACAACTAAAACATCAAAATTGTGACTAAAATCAACAAAGACGCAACTAAAAATGACAAAAACAAGACAAAAACGCAACAAAAAACTACAAAATGCAACTAAAAATGACAAAAATACATAATAAGCGACAAAAACATGACAAAAATGAGACACAAACGCAACTAAACTTGACAAAAATACAACTGCAGCAACTAAAAGAGACAAAAATTGGACTAAAAGGGACAACAACAGAACTAAAAGTGACAAAATCCAAAGGCCATTTTCTTCAAATGCATTTTTGTCCCTCGAGACATAAAGATCATTAAAGCAGATCCACACAAACTGTACAATCTGGACTCAACACATTTAGACCAAACAAGGATTGGAATAAAAATGACAAAAACGCAACTAAAAACGACAAAAACTTGACTAAAACCAACAAAAGGCAATGAAAACGTGACTAAAAGTGATAAAAAACGCAACGAAGTGACAAAAACGTGACTAAAAGCGACAAAAACACAACTAAAAACAACAAAAACGTGACTAAAAATGACAAAACTGCAACTATAAGTGACAAAAACACGACTAAAAGCAACAAAAACGTGACTAAAAACACGGCCAAACTCACGTCCGCCATGAGGTAAAACCTGATTAATGTTCATGAAAGTGTAAATACAACAGCAGCATTTTGATTTAAACAGAGACTCTACAGGAAAACCACAGCCCTGTCCAACCTGCTCCTGATGTTTGATTCTTCCATTGAATCCACTTCATCCATAGATTTCTCTGACATTGTTTTCTTCAAATGCATTTTTGTCCCTCGAGACATAAAGATCAGCCTAAAGTAGATCCACACAAACTGTACAATCTGGACTCAACACATTCTGACACGACGGACACAAGGATTTGACTAAAAGTGACAAAAACGTGACTAAAAGCGACAAAAATGTGACTAAAAGCAACAAAAACATGACTTAAAGCGACAAAAACGTGACTAAAAGCGACAAAAACGTGACTAAAAGCGACAAAAACGTGACTAAAAGCGACAAAAACTTGACTAAAACCAACAAAAGGCAATGAAAACGTGACTAAAAGTGATAAAAAACGCAACGAAGTGACAAAAACGTGACTAAAAGCGACAAAAACACAACTAAAAACAACAAAAACGTGACTAAAAATGACAAAACTGCAACTATAAGTGACAAAAACACGACTAAAAGCAACAAAAACGTGACTAAAAACAACAAAAACGTGACTAAAAGCAGCAAAAAGTCATCAAAAAGCAATAAAAACGTGACTAAAAGTGACAAAAAAACGCAACTAAGTGACAAAAAACAAACACTCAAAGCGACAAATTCAGCTAAAAGCGACAAAAACGGAATTAAAGGCGACAAAAACGTGACTAAAAGCGACAAACTCCAAAGGCCATTTTCTTCAAATGCATTTTTGTCCCTCGAGACATAAAGATCAGCCTAAAGTAGATCCACACAAACTGTACAATCTGGACTCAACACATTTAGACCAAACAAGGATTGGAATAAAAGTGACAAAAACGCAACTAAAAACAACAAAAACTTGACTAAAACCAACAAAAGGCAATGAAAACGTGACTAAAAGTGATAAAAAACGCAACTAAGTGACAAAAACGTGACTAAAAGCGACAAACATTTGAATAAAAGTGACAAAAACGCAACTAAAAACAACAAAAACTTGACTAAAAGCAGCAAAAACTCAACAAAAAGCGATAAAAACGTGACAAAAAGTTGTAAAAAAAGCAACTCAGTGACAAAAAACACAACTAAAATTCGGCTAAAAGCGACAAAAACAGAACTAAAAGCGACAAACTCCAAAACCGTTTTCTTCAAATGCATTTTTGTCCCTCGAGACATAAAGATCATTAAAGTAGATCCACACAAACTGTACAATCTGGACTCAACACATTTAGACCAAACAACGATTTAAGATCAGATTCTAACACTCATTTATCTAAGTTTGAAGGAGAAAAAATGATGGAATTTTAATTTTTAGGACAATTTTGAGTCAGATCTAGTTTAAACTAAATAATAAATCCAAATCCCTTCTGTAAATTTTTATAACTAATATGTGACAAAATGAGAAAATGATTAAATTTAAACCTGGTTCTGTCCATTTTTCAGATTTAAATGTCACAAATATGTGGATTTTATGCAATTTTTTTCATAAAATGTCATATTTCTACATGAAAACATGACAGGACTTTCTTACATTTATGCGAGTAAACTACAGGAGTTTAGTTTAACATTGATGTCTTTAAATTTAAGAGTTGTTCCTCACCTGCAGCGTCTCACATTAAACAGTTAATTCATGTAAAAGGCATGACTTTTTCTTGAGATTTGTGTTATTTTAAGAGTTATAAAACCAAATAATTCTGTTGGAAAAAGACGGTGGAAACCCTTTTAGAATCTCATGTTCTTTCCGCTGCTGTTGACACTGGAGCGGAACGAATGAGGAAAACTGTAAATAAAATCAGACTTTAAACATTTTTCTTTTCAAAAACAGTCATTTTTCTTCAGACGGACGACTAATGGTGATATTCTGTTCAGTCGTTTTCTGTATTTCGGGTCAAATACAGGGTTTGTTTGTGAAGACACACATGAGTTTTCAGACCTTTTTCCAGCTTCATGCGTCGCCTCCTTCAGACGATTAATCGACGTAAAAGTAGCTCTGGGCGATAAATATCGAATCATGAGCTGGTCCTGAGACAATCTGCTGTTTTTGTGAAATCGTGATCGACTGTTTGTCCCTTTAATGCAGCTGTCTGTTCAAACTCATAGAACTATAATAAAACCTGGAAGATGAATCCAAAATGGCCGCCCTGTTCCTCCTGTGGCCTGAGCTCATTGGTGCATGACCCCAAAAAAGTTTCTTACTTCCGCATTTACTTCCTGATACGGAGGCGGCCATCTTTGCTTTACTTCCTGATACGGAGGCGGCCATCTTTGCTTTACTTCCTGATACAGAGGCTGCCATCTTTGCTTTACTTCCTGATACTGAGGCGGCCATATTTACTTCCTGATACTGAGGCGGCCATCTTTGCTTTAGGGCGCCACGTGACGACAATCCCCCATGATGCTTTGAGCGACGTGAACGACCAGCAGCTGCAGGTCTTTGTGTTAGCGTTAGCTTGTGTGATTGTAATTGTGTTCTTCATGTTAGACACACGTGAAGCGTCTGAAATGAAATAAAATACAACTTACAGGTGTCTCTAGTCGAGCCTTTTCCACGAGCTTCTGTTTGTATCGTCCGACGCTCGTTCACGTGACTCGCACATGTTTGTGTGACGTCACTTCATATAAAAACGGTAATTTCAGTGATTTTAGAAACGGTAGAAAAGAACATTTCCTTCTATTTATTTAAATACTGATAATAATTCAGTCCTGTCTGTGATTATAATGTGACATTTTAGAAAAAGGCTGCAGTACCTCACACGACCACTAATCAATCAGGGACACAGACAGAGGGGGCGTGGCTTATCCAGTTCTTTTAATACATCCATGGTTCAAACACACTTTTTCTCCTGATGTTTAGCCTCTGAAGCCTCTGAGCAGATGACTGTATTTACCTCTTAAAGGCCAGAGCTGCACAATTAAACCAAATCAACACTAAAAATGCGATTAATAATAAACGACAAAAACGCACAAAAACACAAAGTGAAAAAAAAACACAAACGTAACAAAAATGTGACTAAATGTGAGAAAAACAAAACTAAGAGTGCAAAAACAAAATTAAAAGTGACAAAAACACAACCGAAAGTAACAAAAACACAACTAAAAGTGACAAAAGGAAAACTAAAAGTGGCAAACATTTGTTTAAATATGACAAACACAACTGAACGTGACAAAAACATGACTAAAAGTGACAAAATTATGTTTAAAATGTGAAATTGAACAGAATCCTATTATTATTGGGCGGCAGTAGCTCAGTCGCAGAGATCGTCTTCTGATCTGAAGGTCAGCGGTTCAAATCCCGCTCCTGACATAAAACATCCTCAGTTGAGCTCTCAGATCCACTGACCCACAGGTTGGCGGTGCAATTGCTCCTGCAGGTGAATACTGCCATTGTGTCCTTGGGCAAGACACTTAACCCGCCTTGTCCCCAGTGTCTGCGTCCTCTGGTGTGTGAATGTGTGAGTGAACAGGTGAATGGTTCCCTGATGTAAAGCACTTTGAGCCTCGAAGGTGGAAAAGCGATGTATAAATATGTGACCATTGACCATTTATAAATCAAAAATCTAATCACAATCTCACTGGTCAGAAAAATAACCTTTTTTTTCCTAAATACTGCAGCTCTATTATAGCCATGAACATGAATCGTGATAAAATTGAAATCATGATCTGGCCCCAAGAAAATTGTAATAATTATTTTTTTCCATATCGCCCAGCCCTACGTAAAAACATGACTTTTTCGCCTCAAAACTGGAGATTTGTTTGTAAAAATCACATCCTGAAGTGATCTGAAATCTAAAAGTGACAAAAACACAACTAAAAGACAAAAACACAACTAAAAGTGACAAAAACGTGACAGAGTGACAAAAACACAACTAAAAGACAAAAACACAACTAAAAGACAAAAACACAACTAAAAGACAAAAACACAACTAAAAGTGACAAAAAATTGATTAAAAGTGACAAAAACACAACCAAAAGTGACAAAAATTTGATTAAAAGTGACAAAAACACAACTAAAAGTGACAAAAATTTGATTAAAAGTGACAAAAACACAACTAAAAGTGACAAAAATTTGATTAAAAGTGACAAAAACACAACTAAAAGTGACAAAAATTTGATTAAAAATGACAAAAACACAACTAAAAGTGACAAAACTTTTCGCCTCAAAACTTGAGATATGTTTCTAAAAAGAGTTATAAAACCCACTGATTGTGTTGGACAGAGGCCGTGGAAACCCTCAGAGTTCCACGTTCTTGTTCTAATTCCGCTGTGATCCGCTCCAGTCCGTGTTCTTCTCTTCAGGATGTGATCTGAAACCTTAGCCCTGTTTTGCTTCAGATTCCTCGTCTTCCTCAGATTTTATCAGGACTCTGTCGCCCAGAGCGGCTTTTCTCTGACTCTGTTTTGGATTCCTGCTCAGATCAGGATTGTGTTTTGGATGTTTCTGTTTCCAGTTCTCTCCCGGAGCTTTTGGAGAAGAAGCGCCTGATCGACCTCCACACGAACGTGGCCACAGCCGTCCTGGACCACATCAAGGTCAGGCCCGATCGTGTTCTGTATAACACGCATCCAACGACACATTCTGAGCCGCAGTATTTATCCTGTGCACGTTTTCGGTGCAATAGTGGGAAATTCAGCGTTATTTTTCTGTGATAAAATGATATTTGAGCTGCGGAGGGTCCAATAAGTGACGTTTATGACTCTTTATTGATGCCAACTGAGTACAAAGTGTTAAATTCTGACGTTTATTTGTATTTTTGATAATATTGTATGTTTGGACAATGGTTTACTGGGATAATTCTGCTTTAAGACTATTGTTTTGGTGATATAAAGTAGTTTAATATTATCGTTAATTGTGATATTTTTCATCAAAACGTCTTGATTTAAGTATAATAATCTTAATTTAAGACGTTTTGACGAGTTAAGATTTGTTAATTATTTATTTGCTGGAACCACAGACCGTAAAAATCACTGCAGAGCAGGAACGGGACGTCATAGTTAGGCTAAAGTGGAGCTAGCAGTTATAGAGGCTAAAGTGGAGCTAGCAGTTATAGAGGCTAAAGTGGAGCTAGCAGTTATAGAGGCTAAAGTGGAGCTAGCAGTTATAGCGGCTAAAGTGGAGCTAGCAGTTATAGAGGCTAAAGTGGAGCTAGCAATTATAGCGGCTAAAGTGGAGCTAGCGGTTATAGAGGCTAAAGTGGAGCTAGCAGTTATAGCGGCTAAAGTGGAGCTAGCAGTTATAGAGGCTAAAGTGGAGCTAGCAGTTATAGCAGCTAAAGTGGAGCAAGCAGTTATAGCCGCTAAAGGGGAGCTAGCAGTTATAGCGGCTAAAGTGGAGTTAGCAGTTATAGAGGCTAAAGTGGAGCTAGCAGTTATACCGACTAAAGTGGAGCTAGCAGTTATAGAGGCTAAAGTGGAGCTAGCAGTTATAGCGGCTAAAGTGGAGCTAGCGGTTATAGCGGCTAAAGTGGAGCTAGCGGTTATAGCGGCTAAAGTGGAGCTAGCGGTTATAGCGGGTAAAGTGGAGGTAGCGGTTATAGCGGGTAAAGTGGAGCTAGCAGTTATAGCGGGTAAAGTGGAGCTAGCAGTTATAGAGGCTAAAGTGGAGCTAGCAGTTATAGAGGCTAAAGTGGAGCTAGCAGTTATAGTTAGGCTAAAGTGGAGCTAGCAGTTATGGCGGCTAAAGTGGAGCTAGCAGTTATGGCGGCTAAAGTGGAGCTAGCAGTTATAGCAGCTAAAGTGGAGCAAGCAGTTATAGCGGCTAAAGGGGAGCTAGCAGTTATAGCGGCTAAAGTGGAGTTAGCAGTTATAGAGGCTAAAGTGGAGCTAGCAGTTATACCGACTAAAGTGGAGCTGGCAGTTATAGAGGCTAAAGTGGAGCTAGCGGTTATGGCGGCTAAAGTGGAGCTAGCGGTTAGAGCGGCTAAAGTGGAGCTAGCAGTTATAGCGGCTAAAGTGGAGCTAGCGGTTATAGCGGCTAAAGTGGAGCTAGCGGTTATAGAGGCTAAAGTGGAGCTAGCAGTTATAGCGGCTAAAGTGGAGCTAGCAGTTATAGAGGCTAAAGTGGAGCTAGCAATTATAGCGGCTAAAGTGGAGCTAGCGGTTATAGAGGCTAAAGTGGAGCTAGCAGTTATAGCGGCTAAAGTGGAGCTAGCAGTTATAGAGGCTAAAGTGGAGCTAGCAGTTATAGCAGCTAAAGTGGAGCAAGCAGTTATAGCCGCTAAAGGGGAGCTAGCAGTTATAGCGGCTAAAGTGGAGTTAGCAGTTATAGAGGCTAAAGTGGAGCTAGCAGTTATACCGACTAAAGTGGAGCTAGCAGTTATAGAGGCTAAAGTGGAGCTAGCAGTTATAGCGGCTAAAGTGGAGCTAGCGGTTATAGCGGCTAAAGTGGAGCTAGCGGTTATAGCGGCTAAAGTGGAGCTAGCGGTTATAGCGGGTAAAGTGGAGGTAGCGGTTATAGCGGGTAAAGTGGAGCTAGCAGTTATAGCGGGTAAAGTGGAGCTAGCAGTTATAGAGGCTAAAGTGGAGCTAGCAGTTATAGAGGCTAAAGTGGAGCTAGCAGTTATAGTTAGGCTAAAGTGGAGCTAGCAGTTATGGCGGCTAAAGTGGAGCTAGCAGTTATGGCGGCTAAAGTGGAGCTAGCAGTTATAGCAGCTAAAGTGGAGCAAGCAGTTATAGCGGCTAAAGGGGAGCTAGCAGTTATAGCGGCTAAAGTGGAGTTAGCAGTTATAGAGGCTAAAGTGGAGCTAGCAGTTATACCGACTAAAGTGGAGCTGGCAGTTATAGAGGCTAAAGTGGAGCTAGCGGTTATGGCGGCTAAAGTGGAGCTAGCGGTTAGAGCGGCTAAAGTGGAGCTAGCAGTTATAGCGGCTAAAGTGGAGCTAGCGGTTATAGCGGCTAAAGTGGAGCTAGCGGTTATAGAGGCTAAAGTGGAGCTAGCAGTTATAGCGGCTAAAGTGGAGCTAGCAGTTATAGAGGCTAAAGTGGAGCTAGCAATTATAGCGGCTAAAGTGGAGCTAGCGGTTATAGAGGCTAAAGTGGAGCTAGCAGTTATAGCGGCTAAAGTGGAGCTAGCAGTTATAGAGGCTAAAGTGCAGCTAGCAGTTATAGCGGCTAAAGTGGAGCAAGCAGTTATAGCGGCTAAAGGGGAGCTAGCAGTTATAGCGGCTAAAGTGGAGTTAGCAGTTATAGAGGCTAAAGTGGAGCTAGCAGTTATACCGACTAAAGTGGAGCTAGCAGTTATAGAGGCTAAAGTGGAGCTAGCAGTTATAGCGGCTAAAGTGGAGCTAGCGGTTATAGCGGCTAAAGTGGAGCTAGCGGTTATAGAGGCTAAAGTGGAGCTAGCGGTTATAGCGGCTAAAGTGGAGCTAGCGGTTATAGTGGCTAAAGTGGAGCTAGCGGTTATAGCGGCTAAAGTGGAGGTAGCGGTTATAGCGGGTAAAGTGGAGCTAGCGGTTATAGCGGGTAAAGTGGAGCTAGCAGTTATAGAGGCTAAAGTGGAGCTAGCAGTTATAGAGGCTAAAGTGGAGCTAGCAGTTATAGTTAGGCTAAAGTGGAGCTAGCAGTTATGGCGGCTAAAGGGGAGCTAGCAGTTATAGCGGCTAAAGTGGAGTTAGCAGTTATAGAGGCTAAAGTGGAGCTAGCAGTTATAGTTAGGCTAAAGTGGAGCTAGCAGTTATGGCGGCTAAAGTGGAGCTAGCGGTTATAGCGGCTAAAGTGGAGGTAGCGGTTATAGCGGGTAAAGTGGAGGTAGCGGTTATAGCGGATAAAGTGGAGATAGCGGTTATAGAGGCTAAAGTGGAGCTAGCAGTTATGGCGGCTAAAGTGGAGCTAGCAGTTATGGCGGCTAAAGTGGAGCTAGCAGTTATGGCGGCTAAAGTGGAGCAAGCAGTTATAGCGGCTAAAGGGGAGCTAGCAGTTATAGCGGCTAAAGTGGAGTTAGCAGTTATAGAGGCTAAAGTGGAGCTAGCAGTTATACCGACTAAAGTGGAGCTGGCAGTTATAGAGGCTAAAGTGGAGCTAGCGGTTATGGCGGCTAAAGTGGAGCTAGCGGTTAGAGCGGCTAAAGTGGAGCTAGCGGTTATAGCGGCTAAAGTGGAGCTAGCGGTTATAGCGGCTAAAGTGGAGCTAGCGGTTATAGAGGCTAAAGTGGAGCTAGCAGTTATAGCGGCTAAAGTGGAGCTAGCAGTTATAGAGGCTAAAGTGGAGCTAGCAATTATAGCGGCTAAAGTGGAGCTAGCGGTTATAGAGGCTAAAGTGGAGCTAGCAGTTATAGCGGCTAAAGTGGAGCTAGCAGTTATAGAGGCTAAAGTGGAGCTAGCAGTTATAGCGGCTAAAGTGGAGCAAGCAGTTATAGCGGGTAAAGTGGAGCTAGCAGTTATAGAGGCTAAAGTGGAGCTAGCAGTTATAGAGGCTAAAGTGGAGCTAGCAGTTATAGTTAGGCTAAAGTGGAGCTAGCAGTTATGGCGGCTAAAGGGGAGCTAGCAGTTATAGCGGCTAAAGTGGAGTTAGCAGTTATAGAGGCTAAAGTGGAGCTAGCAGTTATAGTTAGGCTAAAGTGGAGCTAGCAGTTATGGCGGCTAAAGTGGAGCTAGCGGTTATAGCGGCTAAAGTGGAGGTAGCGGTTATAGCGGGTAAAGTGGAGCTAGCGGTTATAGCGGGTAAAGTGGAGATAGCAGTTATAGAGGCTAAAGTGGAGCTAGCAGTTATAGAGGCTAAAGTGGAGCTAGCAGTTATAGTTAGGCTAAAGTGGAGCTAGCAGTTATGGCGGCTAAAGGGGAGCTAGCAGTTATGGCGGCTAAAGTGGAGCTAGCAGTTATAGCAGCTAAAGTGGAGCTAGCAGTTATAGCGGGTAAAGTGGAGCTAGCGGTTATAGCGGGTAAAGTGGAGCTAGCAGTTATAGAGGCTAAAGTGGAGCTAGCAGTTATAGAGGCTAAAGTGGAGCTAGCAGTTATAGTTAGGCTAAAGTGGAGCTAGCAGTTATGGCGGCTAAAGGGGAGCTAGCAGTTATAGTGGCTAAAGTGGAGTTAGCAGTTATAGAGGCTAAAGTGGAGCTAGCAGTTATAGTTAGGCTAAAGTGGAGCTAGCAGTTATGGCGGCTAAAGTGGAGCTAGCGGTTATAGCGGCTAAAGTGGAGGTAGCGGTTATAGAGGCTAAAGTGGAGCTAGCAGTTATAGAGGCTAAAGTGGAGCTAGCAGTTATAGTTAGGCTAAAGTGGAGCTAGCAGTTATGGCGGCTAAAGGGGAGCTAGCAGTTATGGCGGCTAAAGTGGAGCTAGCAGTTATAGCAGCTAAAGTGGAGCAAGCAGTTATAGCGGCTAAAGGGGAGCTAGCAGTTATAGCGGCTAAAGTGGAGTTAGCAGTTATAGAGGCTAAAGTGGAGCTAGCAGTTATACCGACTAAAGTGGAGCTGGCAGTTATAGAGGCTAAAGTGGAGCTAGCGGTTATGGCGGCTAAAGTGGAGCTAGCGGTTAGAGCGGCTAAAGTGGAGCTAGCAGTTATAGCGGCTAAAGTGGAGCTAGCAGTTATAGTGGCTAAAGTGGAGCTAGCGGTTATAGAGGCTAAAGTGGAGCTAGCAGTATATCTATCTAATATATCTCTAGATAAAATGAAAAGTGATTGTGGGCTCAACATGTCTGAGTATTTTGAGTATTTTTGAGTATTTTTTCAGTAAAACCATAAATCTGGATCAAAAATACAAAGAGTTGATGCTAATTTGCTCAAACATGATGTAACACAATAATAAATGTGTTTGAGGCTCAGATGTCGCTCACACTCACACTGAACCAGACACTTTTGGCTCAGTTTATCACATTCTGATCTTTTGTTTCCCTCAGAGTCGAAAGCTGGACGTGTATTTCGAGTACGAAGAGAAACTGATGAGTAAATCCACTCTGGACAAGTCTCTGCTGGACATCATCAGTGATCCAGACGGTACAGACTCAACACAGACTCAACACAGACTCAACACAGACTCAACACAGACTCAACACAGACTCAACACAAACAGAACAACACAGACTCAACACAAACAGAACAACACAGACTCAACACAAACAGAACAACACAGACTCAACACGGACTCAACACGGACTCGACACAGACTCGACACAGACTCGACACAGACTCGACACAGACTCGACACAGACTCAACACAGACTCAACACAGACTCAACACAGACTCAACACAGACTCAACACACAGACTCAACACAGACTCAACACACAGACTCGACACGGACTCAACACAGACTCGACACAGACTCAACACAGACTCAACACACAGACTCAACACACAGACTCGACACAGACTCAACACAGACTCAACACACAGACTCAACACAGACTCAACACAGGCTCAACACACAGACTCAACACACAGACTCAACACACAGACTCAACACAGACTCAACACAGACTCAACACAGGCTCAACACACAGACTCAACACACAGACTCAACACACAGACTCAACACACAGACTCAACACACAGACTCAACACAGACTCGACACAGACTCGACACAGACTCAACACACAGACTCAACACAGACTCAACACACAGACTCAACACAGACTCGACACAGACTCGACACAGACTCGACACAGACTCGACACACAGACTCGACACAGACTCAACATAGACTCAACACAGACTCAACACACTGACTCAACACAGACTCAACACACAGACTCGACACACAGACTCGACACAGACTCGACACAGACTCAACACAGACTCAACACAGACTCAACACAGACTCAACACAGACTCAACACAGACTCAACACACAGACTCAACACACAGACTCAACACAGACTCAACACACAGACTCGACACGGACTCGACACAGACTCGACACAGACTCAACACAGACTCAACACACAGACTCAACACACAGACTCAACACAGACTCAACACAGACTCAACACAGACTCAACACAGACTCAACACACAGACTCAACACACAGACTCAACACACAGACTCAACACACAGACTCAACACACAGACTCGACACAGACTCGACACAGACTCGACACAGACTCGACACAGACTCAACACACAGACTCAACACAGACTCAACACACAGACTCAACACAGACTCGACACAGACTCGACACAGACTCGACACAGACTCAACACAGACTCGACACAGACTCGACACAGACTCAACACACAGACTCAACACAGACTCGACACAGACTCGACACAGACTCGACACAGACTCGACACACAGACTCGACACAGACTCAACATAGACTCAACACAGACTCAACACACTGACTCAACACAGACTCAACACACAGACTCGACACACAGACTCGACACAGACTCGACACACAGACTCGACACACAGACTCGACACACAGACTCGACACAGACTCGACACAGACTCGACACAGACTCGACACAGACTCGACACAGACTCGACACAGACTCGACACACAGACTCAACACAGACTCAACACAGACTCAACACAGACTCAACACAGACTCGACACACAGACTCGACACACAGACTCGACACACAGACTCAACACACAGACTCAACACACAGACTCAACACAGACTCAACACACAGACTCAACACACAGACTCAACACAGACTCAACACAGACTCAACACACAGACTCAACACACAGACTCAACACACAGACTCAACACACAGACTCAACACACAGACTCAACACAGACTCAACACACAGACTCAACACACAGACTCAACACAGACTCAACACACAGACTCAACACAGACTCAACACAAACAGAACAACACACAGACTCGACACAGACTCGACACAGACTCGACACAGACTCGACACACAGACTCGACACACAGACTCGACACACAGACTCGACACAGACTCGACACACAGACTCAACACACAGACTCAACACACAGACTCGACACACAGACTCGACACACAAACTCGACACACAGACTCGACACACAGACTCGACACAGACTCAACACAGACTCAACACACAGACTCAACACACAGACTCAACACACAGACTCAACACAGACTCAACACAGACTCAACACAGACTCAACACAGACTCAACACACAGACTCAACACAGACTCAACACAGACTCAACACACAGACTCAACACACAGACTCAACACAGACTCAACACAGACTCAACACACAGACTCAACACACAGACTCAACACAGACTCAACACAGACTCAACACAGACTCAACACAGACTCAACACACAGACTCAACACACAGACTCAACACAGACTCAACACAGACTCAACACACAGACTCAACACACTGACTTAACACAGACTCAACACACAGACTCAACACTGACTCAACACTGACTCAACACAGACTCAACACACAGACTCGACACACAGACTCGACACAGACTCGACACACAGACTCGACACACAGACTCGACACACAGACTCGACACACAGACTCGACACAGACTCGACACAGACTCGACACAGACTCGACACAGACTCGACACAGACTCAACACAGACACAACACACAGACTCAACACACAGACTCAACACACAGACTCAACACAGACTCAACACACAGACTCAACACAGACTCAACACAAACAGAACAACACAGACTCAACACAGACTCAACACAAACAGACTCAACACACAGACTCAACACAGACTCAACACAAACAGAACAACACAGACTCAACACAAACAGAACAACACAGACTCAACACACAGACTCAACACACAGACTCAACACACAGACTCAACACACAGACTCAACACACAGACTCAACACACAGACTCGACACGGACTCAACACGGACTCAACACGGACTCAACACAGACTCAACACACAGACTCAACACACAGACTCAACACACAGACTCAACACAGACTCAACACACAGACTCGACACGGACTCAACACGGACTCAACACAGACTCAACACAGACTCAACACAGACTCAACACAGACTCAACACACAGACTCAACACACAGACTCAACACACAGACTCAACACACAGACTCAACACAGACTCAACACACAGACTCAACACAGACTCAACACAAACAGAACAACACAGACTCAACACTGACTCAACACTGACTCAACACAGACTCAACACAGACTCAACACAGACTCGACACAGACTCAACACAAACAGAACAACACAGACTCAACACAAACAGAACAACACAGACTCAACACAGACTCAACACACAGACTCAACACACAGACTCAACACACAGACTCAACACACAGACTCGACACGGACTCGACACGGACTCAACACGGACTCAACACGGACTCAACACACAGACTCAACACACAGACTCGACACGGACTCAACACGGACTCAACACGGACTCAACACGGACTCAACACACAGACTCAACACACAGACTCAACACACAGACTCAACACACAGACTCAACACACAGACTCAACACACAGACTCAACACACAGACTCAACACACAGACTCAACACACAGACTCAACACACAGACTCAACACACAGACTCAACACACAGACTCAACACACAGACTCAACACACAGACTCAACACAAACAGAACAACACGGACTCAACACGGACTTAACACAGACTCAACACAGACTCAACACACAGACTCAACACACAGACTCAACACTGACTCAACACTGACTCAACACTGACTCAACACTGACTCAACACTGACTCAACACTGACTCAACACTGACTCAACACTGACTCAACACACAGACTCAACACACAGACTCAACACACAGACTCAACACACAGACTCGACACAGACTCGACACAGACTCGACACAGACTCGACACAGACTCGACACAGACTCAACACAGAGACTCAACACACAGACTCAAAACACAGACTCAACACAGACTCAACACAGACTCAACACAGACTCAACACAGACTCAACACAGAGACTCAACACAGAGACTCAACACAGACTCAACACACAGACTCAACACACAGACTCAACACACAGACTCAACACAGAGACTCAACACAGAGACTCAACACACAGACTCAACACACAGACTCAACACAGACTCAACACACAGACTCAACACACAACGCCTCGTGAATGAGACTTTGATTAAATCTGACCAACACAAAGTCAAACAGAGGCGTTAAACTCTTCATGCAGTGGATTTTTTCATGAAAGACATACATTTTCCACATTTTTAGCGTCAATTTCTGCTGCGTCTGTGTCATTAAACCTCTTTTCTCATCACCAGTGAACCATTATTCGATCACTGATTGGCCATTATTTCAATAATCAGCTCTGATTTCAACCCTAGAGCAAAAGTCCTAACTATTTTTTTAGTGTTCGATCTCAAACAATACAATTATTTCTATTGAACACTGACACTTTTTAAACAGATTTTTAACCAAATAAAGAGTATTTTGTTTTGACCTGAAGCAATAAATGACTAAAATCGCATCTTAAAGTAATTAAAAGCAACAAACGTGATAAAAAACATGATTAAACACAATTCAAAATGTGACTCAAAACAACAGAAATGCAAATAAAAACAACTAAAAACGACAAAAACGACTACAAATTGTTACTTTTAAACAGATTTTTAACCAAATAAAGGTGTAAATCTGGGACTGAAGGCTCTAGAGCAGGGGTCTGCAACCTTTATTATCAAAAGAGCCATTTTGCCCCCTCTTCTACCAAAAAAAAAAACGCCAGGAGCCGCAACAAATAACCAACACTACAAAAGCCGTCAGCACGTAAAGGCGAAGGCTGATGACGTTATGTGACTGACGTATATTTGCAAATTAGAAATTAAAAACAGTTCTTTTAAAATTAGATGGCATCATCTTAAACTCCAAGATATCTGCCCAACAAAATAAACTAATATACAAATAAAAATGAATTAAGAAATACCATTTATTTATGTTAAGGCCAAAAGGGAGCCACTACAATGAGGGTGAAGAGCCGCATGCGGCTCCGGAGCCGCAGGTTGCAGACCCCTGCTCTCGAGAGAATATTTATGAATAAACTGTATTTTCTTTTTATATTTTTGTTTAATAGCGCCTCTGTTTTTGTTCTAAAAGCTCTTTTCGTGTGAGTTTTAGAGTCTTAGAGTCTGTTTAGTCCAGCCAAACATCAGAGAAACACAACTAACAGCATTTAAAGTCCTCAAAATGCTCATTTCCGATGTCTCAAACGTCTTCAAACGTCTCAGATCGCACACAGTTATTGAGTTTGATTCAACTACAAACATTATCCGACACAAACGGACGACAGTAACACGTTTCTTTCTGCAGTGAAACATGAACCGTGTGTTTTGTGAATGAACCTCCCTCAAACCCGGCGTGTTCTGTGTTTTCAGCGGGAACTCCTGAAGATAAGATGCGTCTGTTTCTGATCTTCTTCATCACGGCGCCGCAGCCTCCGTCTGAGGTAAGACACACTCAGGAACCACGTCCAGATGGAAAACACACAGTTTAGACGCAGATTCTGCTGCAGCTTCACTGTCTCAGCGTTTGGTTTGGACTGGAATCCTGACCAACATGAACAATAATGGACTAGAACTAGAATAACTGATGATGTTAATCGTTAAAAGGACCAAACAAACACACGATAAACCACCTTTTACGACAAAGACAGCAGCGTTATCAAAGCAAAATGTCAAAAAAGAATAAACAGCAGCTGGTTTTCATCAATGACACACTTTATTCATAAATAATCCTGGTCTAGAAGCCTTCAGCCACATATTTCAGTCGTTATTTGGTTAAAAATGTATTTAAAAAAGTTGAAATCGTATACAATAGTGACAGATCATGAAGTGGCTAACGTTAGCTGCTAACCGTAGCTTGAGCAGGTTAAAGGGGCTGCATGTGTTTCCAGCCACAGAGCGTCACTCATTGGTGTTTAGGCAGTGAGAGTGTGTCTTTCTAAACATGTTTCTTGAGTTTTGGTGACGGTTTGTGAGGCTCTGGAGCCTCGGCAGAACTGGGTTAGAGAAAAAAATGTGTAAAAGATCCAAGGGTTAAAGGGTTAATGTTAGGGACAGGTTCTAGAAAGGGTTAAGACTAAGACAAGGACTAAACCGGGACTAAACCAGGACTAAACCAGGACTAAGACAGGGACTAAACCAGGACTAAACCGGGACTAAACCAGGACTAAGACAGGGACTAAACCAGGACTAAACCGGGACTAAACCAGGACTAAGACAGGACTAAACCAGGACTAAACCGGGACTAAACCGGGACTAAACCAGGACTAAGACAGGGACTAAACCAGGACTAAACCAGGACTAAACCAGGACTAAACCAGGACTAAGACAGGGACTAAACCAGGACTAAACCGGGACTAAACCAGGACTAAGACAGGGACTAAACCAGGACTAAACCAGGACAAAACAGGGACTAAACCAGGACTAAACCAGGACTGAACCAGGACGAAACCAGGGACTAAACCAGGGACTAAACCAGGACTAAGACAGGGACTAAACCAGGACTGAACCAGGACTAAACCGGGACTAAACCAGGACTAAACCAGGACTAAGACAGGGACTAAACCAGGACTAAACCAGGACGAAACCAGGGACTAAACCAGGGACTAAACCAGGACTAAGACAGGGACTAAACCAGGACTAAACCAGGACTGAACCAGGACGAAAACAGGGACTAAACCAGGGACTAAACCAGGACTAAGACACGGACTAAACCAGGACTAAACCAGGACTAAACCAGGACTAAACCAGGACTAAACTAAGACCAAACAGGTACTAAAACAGGGACTAAACCAGGACTAAGACAGGGATTAAACCAGGAACTAAACCAGGACTAAACCAGGACAAAATAGGGACTAAAACAGGGACAAAACTTGGACTAAGCCGGGACTAAACAGGGACTAAACCAGAACTAAAACAAGGACTAAACCAGGACTAAGACAGGACTAGACCAGGACTAAGACAGGGATTAAACCAGGAACTAAACCAGGATTAAACCAAGACTAAACCAGGACTAAACCAGGACTAGACCAGGTCTAAACCAGGACTAAACCAGGTCTAAACCAGGACTAAGACAGGGATTAAACCAGGAACTAAACCAGGACTAAACCAAGACTAAACCAGGACTAGACCAGGGCTAAACCAGGACTAAACCAGGTCTAAACCAGGACTAAGACAGGGACTAAACCAGGACTAAACCAGGGACTAAGACAGCGACTAAACAGGGACTAAACAGGGACTAGACCAGGTCTAAACCAGGACTAAACCAGGTCTAAACCAGGACTAGGACAGGGACTAAACAAGGGACTAAACCAGGACTAAACCAGGACTAAACCAGGACTAAGACAGGGACTAAACAAGGGACTAAACCAGGACTAAAACAAGGACTAAACCAGGACTAAGACAGGGACTAAACCAGGTCTGAACCAGGACTAAACCAGGACTAAACCAGGACTAAACCAGGACTAAACCAGGACTAAACAAGGACTAAACCAGGACTAAACCAGGACTGTAACTAATCAAACTGTATAAAAAAAACCCTCAAAGCTCCTCAAAGTCAAAGCAAACACACGATAAATCCTGACCCCAGGCCTTTGTGGTTTTGATTAAAAACTGAACAAAAAGTCGATTTAGTGACATCATAACGGGCCGAGTCCATTCTTGATCCTTTTTGGCGTCGTTTTATTTTGTGAAATGCCTTGTTTCAACAGTAGATCAGCAAAACCTGAGAGGCTCAAACGGGAGCTTCATGTGGAAACGGTTAAAGAACGTTGTGCTCCTCGTTGTTCTGCGCCGTCTGGTTTCTTTCGTCTGGTTTTAGTTTCGTTCAGGAACTTATGGAGCTGGAGTTATTTTAATCTGTGTTTGGTCTGAATCTCACCGACAGATCGAGAGCAGAGCCGCGATCTGTCAAGGATTAGAACAAAATCTGTCGACAAATTAAAGTCTGAATCAGAAAAATGTTCAGCTGATAAAACAGGAACAAAACAGGACGGACTGAAGAAGGACTGAAACAAGGACTAAAACAAGGACTAAAACGGGACTAAAACAAGGACTAAAACAGGACTGAAACAGGACTGAAACAAGGAGTAAAACAGGACTAAAGCAGGACTGAAACAAGGACTAAAGCAGGACTGAACCAGGTCTAAACCAGGACTAAAGCAGGACTGAAACAAGGACTAAAGCAGGACTAAAGCAGGACTGAAACAAGGACTAAAGCAGGACTGAAACAGGACTGAAGCAGGACTAAAACAAGGACTAAAGCAGGACTGAAACAGGACTGAAGCAGGACTAAAACAAGGACTAAAGCAGGACTGAAACAGGACTAAAGCAGGACTGAAACAAGGACTAAAGCAGGACTGAAACAAGGACTAAAGCAGGACTAAAGCAGGACTGAAACAAGGACTAAAGCAGGACTGAAACAAGGACTAAAGCAGGACTGAAACAGGACTAAAACAAGGACTAAAACAGGACTAAAGCAGGACTGAAACAAGGACTAAAGCAGGACTGAAACAGGACAGGACTAAAACAAGGACTAAAACAAGGACTAAAACAAGGACTAAAGCAGGACTGAAGAAGGACTAAAACAAGGACTAAAGCAGGACTGAAACAGGACTAAAGCAGGACTAAAGCAGGACTAAAGCAGGACTAAAACAGGACTAAAACAAGGACTAAAGCAGGACTGAAACAAGGACTGAAACAAGGACTAAAACAAGGACTAAAACAAGGACTAAAACAAGGACTAAAACAAGGACTAAAGCAGGACTGAAACAAGGACTAAAACAGGACTAAAGCAGGACTAAAACAAGGACTAAAACAGGACTAAAACAAGGACTAAAACAGGACTAAAGCAGGACTAAAACAGGACTAAAACAGGAACAAAACAAGGACTAAAACAAGGACTGAAACAGGACTGAAACAAGGACTAAAACAGGACTAAAGCAGGACTAAAACAAGGACTAAAACAGGACTAAAACAAGGACTAAAACAGGACTAAAGCAGGACTAAAACAGGACTAAAACAGGAACAAAACAAGGACTAAAACAAGGACTAAAACAGGACTGAAACAGGACTAAAGCAGGACTAAAGCAGGACTAAAGCAGGACTAAAGCAGGACTAAAGCAGGACTAAAACAAGGACTAAAACAAGGACTAAAGCAGCACTAAAGCAGGACTAAAACAAGGACTAAAACAAGGACTAAAACAAGGACTAAAACAAGGACTAAAACAAGGACTGAAACAAGGACTAAAGCAGGACTAAAGCAGGACTAAAGCAGGACTAAAGCAGGACTAAAGCAGGACTAAAGCAGGACTAAAGCAGGACTAAAACAAGGACTAAAGCAGGACTGAAACAAGGACTAAAGCAGGACTAAAACAAGGACTAAAACAAGGACTAAAACAAGGACTAAAACAAGGACTAAAACAAGGACTAAAGCAGGACTAAAGCAGGACTAAAACAAGGACTAAAACAGGACTAAAACAAGGACTAAAACAAGGACTAAAACAAGGACTAAAACAAGGACTAAAACAGGACTGAAACAAGGACTAAAACAAGGACTAAAACAGGACTAAAGCAGGACTAAAACAAGGACTAAAACAAGGACTAAAGCAGGACTAAAACAAGGACTAAAACAAGACTAAAGCAGGACTAAAACAAGGACTAAAACAAGGACTAAAACAGGACTAAAACAAGGACTAAACAAGGACTAAAACAAGGACTAAAACGGGACTAAAACAAGGACTAAAACGGGACTAAAACAAGGACTAAAACAAGGACTGAAACAAGGACTAAAACAGGACTAAAGCAGGACTGAAACAAGGACTAAAACAGGACTAAAACAGGACTAAAACAGGACTAAAACAGGACTAAAACAGGACTAAAGCAGGACTAAAGCAGGACTAAAACAGGACTAAAACAAGGACTAAAACAGGACTAAAACAAGGACTAAAACAGGACTAAAACAAGGACTAAAACAAGGACTAAAACAAGGACTAAAGCCAGGACTAAAACGGGACTAAAACGGGACTAAAACAGGACTAAAACAAGGACTAAAACAGGACTAAAACAAGGACTAAAACAGGACTAAAACAAGGACTAAAACAGGACTAAAACAAGGACTAAAACAGGACTGAAACAAGGAATAAAACAGGACTAAAACAAGGACTAAAACAAGGACTAAAGCAGGACTAAAACAAGGACTAAAACAAGGACTAAAACAAGGACTAAAACAAGGACTAAAACAAGGACTAAAGCAGGACTAAAGCAGGACTAAAGCAGGACTAAAGCAGGACTAAAACAAGGACTAAAGCAGGACTAAAGCAGGACTAAAGCAGGACTAAAGCAGGACTAAAGCAAGGACTAAAGCAGGACTAAAACAAGGACTAAAGCAGGACTAAAGCAGGACTAAAACAAGGACTAAAACAAGGACTAAAGCAGGACTGAAACAAGGACTGAAACAGGACTGAAACAAGGACTAAAACAAGGACTAAAACAAGGACTAAAACGGGACTAAAACGGGACTAAAACAAGGACTAAAGCCAGGACTAAAACAAGGACTAAAACAGGACTAAAGCAGGACTAAAACAGGACTAAAACAAGGACTAAAACAAGGACTAAAACAGGACTAAAGCAGGACTAAAACAAGGACTAAAACAAGGACTAAAGCCAGGACTAAAACAAGGACTAAAGCAGGACTAAAACAAGGACTAAAACAAGGACTGAAACAAGGACTAAAACAAGGACTAAAACAGGACTAAAGCAGGACTAAAACAAGGACTAAAACAAGGACTAAAGCCAGGACTAAAACAAGGACTAAAGCAGGACTAAAACAAGGACTAAAACAAGACTAAAGCAGGACTAAAACAAGGACTAAAACAAGGACTAAAACAGGACTAAAACAAGGACTAAAACAGGACTAAAGCAGGACTAAAACAAGGACTAAACAAGGACTAAAACAAGGACTAAAACGGGACTAAAACAAGGACTAAAACGGGACTAAAACAAGGACTGAAACAAGGACTAAAACAGGACTAAAACAGGACTGAAACAAGGACTAAAACAGGACTAAAACAGGACTAAAACAGGACTAAAACAGGACTAAAACAGGACTAAAGCAGGACTAAAACAAGGACTAAAACAAGGACTAAAACAGGACTAAAACAAGGACTAAAACAGGACTAAAACAGGACTAAAACAGGACTAAAACAGGACTAAAACAAGGACTAAAGCAGGACTAAAGCAGGACTAAAGCAGGACTAAAGTAGGACTAAAGCGGGACTAAAATGGGACTGAAATAGGACTAAATCCGGTCCAGAGCCGGTCTAAATCCGGTCTAAGGCCGGTCCGGTCTGAGTCTGTGGTGGAAGGTTCTTGTGTGGTTGTGTCTGTTCTGTTTCTCTGTCACTTCATCTAAATCTGCAGAAAACCACGAGAACAGACTCAGACTCCAGGGAATAAAACTGGACTAAAAGAGGACGCTCCCCACGTCTGAACCAAGTACACAAACGAAATACACAAACGAAATACATAAATGTACGGCACGAAAAGCACCAGAATTAATCTATTTTTTATCTATTTTGTTTTTGACTAAATAAAAGGTAAAAATGTAATCAAAAAGCAAGATTGATCAACACACCGTGTACCAAGTGTTGACTTGAGAGTGAAGTAGAGCTGGAACGGTTCATTTGTGATTATTTCTATTGAACACTGAGACTTTTTTTTACACTTTGTTAACCAAATAAAACCTGAAATATGAGACTGAAGGCTCTAAAGAGAGAACATTTATGAATATAAAGAAACAGTTTATTATTTTGTGACATTTGGATTGAATAACGCCACTGTCTTTGTCATAAAAGCTCTTTTTAGACAAACAGTCTTTATTAAAATTTGATTCATTGTGCAATCTGACAAACCCGGTCCAAACCCGGTCCAAACCAGGTCCAAACCAGGTCCAAACCAGGTCCAAACCAGGTCCAAACCAGGTCCAAACCAGGTCCAAACCAAGTCCAAACCAGGTCCAAACCCAGTCCAAACCGAGTCCAAACCGAGTCCAAACCGAGTCCAAACCGAGTCCAAACCGAGTCCAAACCAGGTCCAAACCAGGTCCAAACCAGGTCCAAACCAGGTCCAAACCAGGTCCAAACCGAGTCCAAACCAGGGTCTAATCCATGGTCCAAACCCAGATCTAAACCAGGGTCTAAACTATAGTCCAAACCCGGTCCAAACCCTGGTACTCTGGATTGTTACATAAATATCCTCTAAAGACTCAAATAAAGCTGTGACAGTTTGTGTTTTCTGTGAGTTCTTAATTCTAATGAACCGACTGTGATAGTTTTATAGAAGCTCGAGCCAATGTCAGCAGAGAATAAAACATTTAATAAACGGTGTTTGGTGGAGTTCAGACCTAAATGGACTTTTCTTCTGTTTCTCGTCTTTCTCTGAACCATAAAAACACATTCAGTCACATTTAAACGTCTGCCCCGACGCTGGGCTCGGCTCGGCCCCAAATCTGAGCCCAAACCTGGATTATTTAAGGACACACTCCATCCGTCAAACCCGGGTCCAGGTCCAGGTCCAGGTTCTGTTTCTGTGGCACCGATTTCATCTGGAAAGAGTTAAAGAGACGTCTGTGTTCACTGTCAGCGTCTGATGAACAACTGTAAAGGTTTAGCAGAATGTCATGAAGATGGCACCGAGTGTAGAAAACCAGCCGTGGAAAAGAAAACACTGAACAGTCCCATTTAAAGGATCCTTGTTTGGTTTTGATTCTGTCTCTTAAGTTTTTCTTTTGACTCTTTCACAAACACATGAAAAAAATGAAATGTATCACACAAAACGCCGAGCGCCTTCATCTGACAGAAATGTACTGTTTTTATATTTTCTTTCAGGTAAAGCACAGTTGGTCCTGGTTTAGTCTCAGTTTAGTCTCGTTAAGTCTTTCTTTTGACTCCGTTTGACGAGGAAATCAAGGCACGAACATTTTTGACACTGAAATGATCAAATTAAAGTGTATTATATAATTTTTTAGCTCAAGGACAAACCTTTTATTAAAGCTGGACCCGGAGCGGCCCGAGGTGTTTCCTCCAAAGTGAACCGTCCCGTCTGAAGGGGGCGCCGAGGGGCATCAGCTGTTTATGAAGCACGAGGCTCACGTTTGGACCAAAGTCATGTTTGTTCAACTCTGTCCAGACAGTGATTTTCACAAACGTGACGTAGAGGAGCTGAGAAGTGAAACAAAAGCAGAAGAAACTTCAGCTGTGTCTTGTTTACTCTCACTTTATCCTCGTCACAGTCGAGGAATCACTGAACTCTTTTTATGAACGAGGGAGAACGGCCGCAGGAAGGAAAAGTGTCAGGTACGATTAGAGTTTATTTATGAAGAAAACAGTTGTGTGAGACGGGCCCCTGTGAGACGGGCCGGGCCCCTGTAGGCCCCTATGAGCCGGGCCCTTGTAGGCTGACCCGGGCCAGGGCCAAGTGAACCGGTCTGTATATGAACATTTACACACGACACACAGAACAGTTTTGCTCATGATACTTGACACCACGACATAAGAACAGAGCCCCGTTCAAAAGGAATCAATGGACCATTTTGTGCAGCTCTGGCCTTTAAGAGGTGAATATCATCATCAATGTTTAAAGGGCCAAAAAAGTAGTTTATTTTGTGTAAATTGTGCATAACCTTTGTCTCCCCAGTGTGATGTCATCAGTTTGTTTACTTCCTGTAATTTTCAACAGATTTTTCAACTTTTCTCCACAAACAGCGACCTATAAAACTATAATTTGTTTACAAGAGGTATTAATACACCAAATAAAATCGTGAAAACCCATCATAGGCCCTTTAAACCTGTGATAGGCCCTTTTAAACGTGTCATAGGCCCTTTTAAACGTGTCATAGGCCCTTTAAACCTGTCATAGGCCCTTTAAAATGTGTCATAGGCCCTTTAATCCTGTCATAGGCCCTTTAAACCTGTCATAGGCCCTTTAAACCTGTCATAGGCCCTTTAAACCTGCCATAGGCCCTTTAAACCTGTCATAGGCCCTTTAAAGACTGTCATGTCGTCCTGAAGCGTTTGTGGACCTGAGCTCTGAGTCTGAGCAGTAAAAGAGTGAAAGGCTCCGTTGTACAGGGCTCTGGAGCGTGGGTTTGGGGCTCTGGAGCGTGGGTTAGACGCCGTGCTTTGTGTCTTGTGCGTCCAAACCCCGGAGTGCGTCATCTCTCCTTTATCCTCCTTCTCTCGCTCCATAAGTTCAGAACGTAAAAACAGAGCTGTGTTAAATGTGGTCTCTGATGTAACCCTCGGATTTAAACTCCCAAAACCCAGCGGCAGATATTTTCCGTCAAAACAACCGTAAATGAACAAACACTCGCTTCACTTCGAGGAAAACGGCTCAGCTACAATTAAACTCCATATTTTGTGTCGGGTTTGTGAGAGTCAGAGCAAGAGACGACGGTTTAAAGGTCGTGGTTCATGAGGCGTTTGGGCTGAGGTTTAACCACCGGCAGATTTAAATGTATTTGAATAAACGCAATTAAAATCGATCGCAACAACTGCTATTTTTAAAGTGCAATCATTTCGTTTCACAAAATATAAAGTAAATGTCCTGGTACTGAACATAAACGCTCGGTACAAACTGTTTATTTTGTTATTTTGTCATTTCTCCTGGTTGTGTTCAAAAAGTAAACTTTGAACTGAATCTTATTAAAATCTAAATCACAGAAGGAGGATGTGAGATTATTCAGTTCATAGATGTTGATCTGATCGGGGGGCGTGGCCTGTGCTGTGCATTTTAATCACAACAAACTCACCTGAGTCTGAGTTTAACAGACGTCGTTGACCTGGAGTTTTGTTCTGTAGATGTTAAAGGTCCCATATCCTGCCAAATGGACTTTTCAGAGGTTCTAATCTTCCTCCAGGGCTCTCTGGGCCTCGTATGTTGTGCCCAAAGTGGTTTTTTGATTGATTCCCTCATGTTTTCACTAGAGAACTGTCTTTTCCGTCCCCCTCGGCTGAGCAGCAGACGGGGGCTCCTCACTAAGATGACGCGGTGTTTAAGCCACGCCTCCAGGAAGAATAAAAACAGCTAATGCTAATGCTACACAGTAATTACACGATGGATACGACAGATAGAAGAGTTAGCTTGTTATTTACCAAACGTCACGTCCGTCGTCGAGGCCCTGGAGCACGTCAAACTCCAGGTCAGATCCAGGACGTAGGACTCAGCACGACGCACCGTCAGGACCAGAAAATGTTTATTCAGTGTTTGTGTATCGCTGTTTACCGGAGCACACGGCACATGCACCATCTCCACTACAGGGGAGGCACGGGTTGGGCGGGGGAGGCAGACTGCTCTCTGTTCGGGGGGTCAGATCTCAGAGTGAGCCGTTTGCTTTTGCAGGAGGGGGGCCAGTCCAAGAAATGGGTGTTTTTTGTAAACTGTTATGTTATGGATATTACACAACGAGAAAATGTATCAACAAAGCCCTTAATAGACTGTGTGAAGGGGAAAAGAGCAGGATATGGGACCTTTAAAGCAGGGCGGGGCATACGGCAAAAAATTATAATCGCGATTTTCTTGGGGCCAGATCATGATTTCACTTTGTGTTTTTCTTTTGTCTTTGTAGCTGCACTAATTGTGATTGTTCTGACCATGTGATAGTGATTAGATTTGTGATTTGTGTTTTAATAATAAGATTCTGCTCACATTCACATTTTAAACACAATTTTAGTCACGTTTTTATCACATTCAGTCGTGTTTGTCAGATTTAAACACGTCTTTGTCATTTTTAAGTCATGTTTGTGTCACATTTTGCTGCATCGAGTCGTGTTTGTCGGCGTGTTTTGTCTCTTGTTTCAGAACGTTTGTACAAATCCAAACTACAGTGTTAGTGTTTTTATTCAAATCAAAGCAGGACATTTTGTTGTTTGTGGAAGAAATGATTGCACTTCAAACACTGCAGCCTTTGCATCTGTGACATCAAAGAGACAAACGGTGAATCACGATACGACGATTTCACAAAAACAGCCGATTGTCACAGGGACGAGCTCACGAGTCGGTTTTTATCTCCGTATCGTCCACATCTGCTGTATTTTATCCTCAGCCTTTAGCCCACAGCTAACGCTAGCATTCTGTGCCGTTGGACACTTTATTCTCCAGGTCTTTGTGTCTGTGTTTGACAAAATAAAAGTCTTAAAGTCAGAGAGAGAGCTGCTGTTCTACATTGACATGAATGTTTCTCAAGCAGAGGCGTTTGTGGGCGTGTCCTCAGCAGACTGTGATTCTTCAGGTCATAATACAGTTGTAAGAACTTAAACAGCATCGATATCAGGCCTCGCTGCAAACAATAAAAACCAGAACCATTTTAGAAACAAAAGTCTTGAACCAAATAAAGGTTTAAATCTGGGATTGAAGGCTTTAAAGGAGAATATTTGTGAATAAAGTGCATTACAGTGATCCCTCGTTTATCGCGGGAGTTGTGTTCCAAAAATAACACGCGAAAAGTGAAATCCGTGAAGTCGTCACAGCTTCATTTTGTATTATTTTACAATGCAATACTGAACTATGGAATGAAACCAAAAATCAAAACCTGTTTTAAAGCCCAAAATGTGTTTAAAACAATCATTTTAATACAGTAATACAAGGTTGTAAACATTGTCACTGGTGTATTTCACAGTCTGTGCCTCTTGGTCCTGACTCCGCCCCCTGTAGCCTCTTGGTCCTGACTCCGCCCCCTGTAGCCTCTGTTTCTACTGAAGGCGCACGAGTCTTTCTTTAGTTGTTGGCGCTCTTTCTTTTTCTGAGCAGAAGATTTTTATAAACGGATATGCCACCTTCGATTATATTTGAGAACTAGACAACAGTAAAGCCCCTGAGCCAATCAGGATTCAGAGCACAATGCACTGTAAAAATATCCACACTGTAAAAAAAAAATCTGTGAAGCAGCGAAGCCGTGAAAGATGAAACGCGATATAGCCAGGGATCACTGTATTGATAAAAAACCCTGTACTAATCTATTCTTTAATGTATTTTTTGATCTATTAATGCCACTGTCTCTGTGTTTGAGTCTGTTTTGTCGAGTTTGTTTGTTCCAGTTTGTCAAATATCAGTTTTTACAGTAGATTTAAAGTCGATAAACACTAAAACCAGTAATGGAACTAAATACTCATTTGAATAAGAATCGATTCTGATAATAATAACAATAACAGCTGGGACAGGCTCCAGTCACCCGCGACCCCCAACGGGAACAAGCGGCAGAAAATGAATGAATGAATAATAATAATAGTAACTTAAACCAGACAAAATGTGACTTTACACTTTTAGAATCATCTCCATCTTTTATCCAAACTAAAACTGCACGAAAACATAAAGAAAGTTCTATTATTTTGTGTTGAATTACAGTCTATTGACTAAGAATATTATTATTATTCCTTATTATTGATCTAAAGTTTAGTTCGGTGGAGGTTTGACGACATAATCCCAGAATAATGTCAAACAGAAGGTTGTTTTATTCAGAAGATTAAATAATATTTCCACTTGTTCCGTGTTTTCTCTGAATTACTGACATAACGCGCCGGTTCGTTCGGCTCTTTTTCTCTTTTTACTAAAAACATGTCAGATTTGTTTCCAAACCGTCGAGGTCAGACTTTCGGGAGTTTGTTTTAACGTCACGGCTTTTTAAAAATCACCTGACGCCGAGGTTTTTGCAGGTTTTGGACACGAACTCAGACGTCAGCTTCACTTTTGCAAATATAAAACACTTCTTGGACGAGCTTTTGGAGCCGAAGATGTCAAACCGGAGCGTGTTTCTGTTTCTGGAGTTTAAATATTCGATTGTTTAAAGTGTTCTTTTGGTGTTTGGTCTGATTTAAAGTGTTTTCCTCTACAGTCGGACGTGGAGCAGTACAAGAAGGCCCTGCTGGACGCCGGCTGTGACCTTTCACCCCTGAACTACATCAAACAGTGGAAGTGAGTCACATTTAGTCGTGTCGCCGTTTTAAAGCCGCACTCTGTCACTTTTCCGGCGATAATGGCATGGATCGTGTCGTTTATTCTGATGTTTTTGTCGCTCAAAAACACAGCGAAAAACACAAACTCTAGCTGCGAGCGTGGCCTCTCCGCAGACCCGACCTGTAACCGGGTCTGATGGCGTCGCCTGCTCGTCTCCATGGCGATCGATACATTTAAAGGGCCTATGACAGGTCGGACACTCATTTGACAAAAAAAGGTTTAGATAAATATGTTTCAAATTGTGTTAAAAAACTTCACAAATTTCAGTGCAGTTTAGCAATTTTTTAGGTTTTTTGTCTCACTTCCTGGTTGTAAATGATGACATCACACTAGGAAATTACCGTAGCAACCATCCTGTACAGTGGGCCAAAACTCCTCAGATGTCACAGATTTATTTTACAAATAAAAATACATGTGAACACCTTTATTTTGTTGAATTCATGTATAACGGTTAAAAAAAAAGTAATTTATTTTGTGTAAATCATGTATAAAGTTTGTCTCCCCAGTGTGATGTCATCAAAATTTCCTGTAATTTTGAACAGATTTTTCAACTTTTCTCCACAAACAGCTGCTTGATTGGTGTAAAACTATAATTTATATTTACAACAGGTATTAATACACTAAATAAAGTCAAAATTAGAAAATCATAAAAACCTGTCATACGCACTTTAATGCTACACTGTGGTACATTCCAGACAAAGGAGGGTCTTTTTTGGAGACGAGCAGGAGGTGTTTGTGTGATTCAAAAATAACAAATTAAATGCAAATGTGGATAAAAAACATTGCAATTAATCGTGATTAAAAACTGACACTTGTTTGTGTCACTTGAACAGCCTATTCACCTTATTCTGCCCCGCCCACTTTTGCCGTTTTTTGCACTTTTGTTGTAAACGCACTTCCGTTTGACGAGAACTCCGTTAAAGCTAATGATGAACGAGGGAAAAGTCTGAGGCTAAAATGTTACATAAAGTAGATTGATTTGTGTAAAATGTTTAATGAACACGAGCAACAACAAGTCACAACACAACGATTTCCTGGTCAGTCTGAAAACGGCTTTTTAGTCGAGTAGAACTTATTTTCTGTTGAGCTCGTCTGCTCCGTGTGAACTAATACAACAGAAACAAGACGGCGGCGCGTACGACAACTTCAGGAATAAGATGGATAACAACAGGAACTTTAAACTGTTCAGAGACAAACCTACAACACCAAGAATCTGTCACATGGCACAGCAGTCTCAGGACTCATGATTCTCGGTGTGTTTTGGTCGTTTGTGCTCGTTAAGGTCGTTTATTATTGTCTGGTCCATGTGAGGAGAGTAACAGACCTCAGGACACGTTCCATGTTTTCTCTGCATTGGCTCAAGTTTATTTGTCACGATTCTGACCGTTCCCAGAATGCACCACACCAGGCCCTGGGTTTGCCTCATTTGCTCATATTTGGACCTGACCACGCCTCCTGTTTAGAGCTCCGCCCCCCACGACCTCACCGTTTGCTCTGACACAAACGCCGTCATTAACGCCGGCGCCAGGGGCCAAACACGGCCCGTTTGTGTGTTTGACGCTCACTTTGTTCTTTTTATTTCAGGGCTTTTTCCAAAATGGCGACTCCAGCGAACTACGGCAGCAGCAGCGTCAAACCCCTGGGGTAAGAACCAGTCTGAGCACAGAGCTTTTACTACAAACATAAACCTGACCTGCTCTTTGAACACACCTCTGGACCTGCGCCCTCTGCTGGTCCAGCTTCTGTGACAAACGCTTCTGTTTCTCGTGTCACGACGGTACAATTCAAACTGGATTTCACAACTAAAGGAAAATGTTTGATATACGACAATAAATACACACTTTTTACACAAAATAATGCAATATTCAACCAAAAGTAATACACTTTTAATGCAATATTGTCACGATTCCAGAAAAAGGTCAAACCCGTCCTAAAGCTGTTCAGAAAAGGTTCATTTTGTCCTGTTACTTAAGGACTTAAGTGACGTTTAAATTCTATTATCCTTGATTTTTTTTTTCTTTTCACTGTTGCATTTGTCCTGTTTTTTTATTTATGTATAATATATAAAATAAAAAAGCTTCATGTGAGACGTTTCCTGTGAGTGACGCAGTTTAAATAAGGTTGAAACAATAGTGTGTTTATCAGAATATTCAGAATCACAGAAAGAAGTCAACGTTTACACATTTTTTATCTATCCTCTGAATAGTATTTTCACAAAAGTATAAATAGTGTTAAAGTGTGTAATATTTCTGTGATAAAAGTAAAAACTATGACATTTCTTTGTCCAGTCAAACCTAAACATCAGGATAAAAAGTGTCGTAATGTGCTTTAAATGTGCAGTAAACCCAGTGTTAATGAGGCTTTAATGTCACAAACCACCTGCGTTTCTTACATTTTCTGAGTTTAATTTTAGGATGAATCGACATTAGAGCAGATTTAAAGAGACAAAAGCACAAAGTAAACCCTTAAACTGAAGCTGCTGGAGCTTCAGGAGCGACAGTGGAGTCTGAGTCAGATCAATGCTCTGCTTCTGTCCAAACACGGCGTCTGGAGTTTATTTTACCGGGAAACTCTCCCCAAACGGGAAAAGCAGCTCCAAACCAAACCTGCCGGGGTTCGGTGTTGGTTTGGTGTTGGTTTGGTGTTGGGTTGGTGTTGGGTTGGTGTTGGGTTGGTGTTGGGTTGGTGTTGGGTTGGTGTTGGGTTGGTGTTGGGTTGGTGTTGGGTTGGTGTTGGGTTGGTGTTGGGTTGGTGTTGGTTTGGTGTTGGGGTTTGGTGTTGGGGGTTCGGTGTTGGGGGTTTGGTGTTGGTTTGGTGTTGGGTTGGTGTTGGTTTGGTGTTGGGTTGGTGTTGGGTTGGTGTTGGGTTGGTGTTGGGTTGGTGTTGGGTTGGTGTTGGGTTGGTGTTGGTTTGGTGTTGGGGGTTTGGTGTTGGGGGTTCGGTGTTGGGGGTTTGGTGTTGGTTTGGTGTTGGTTTGGTGTTGGGTTGGTGTGTTGGGTTGGTGTTGGGTTGGTGTTGGGTTGGTGTTGGTTTGGTGTTGGTTTGGTGTTGGGGGTTTGGTGTCGGGGGTTTGGTGTTGGGTTGGTGTTGGGTTGGTGTTGGTTTGGTTTGGTGTCGTTTGGTGTTGTTTGGTGTAAGTCGGTGGTTTTTTGAGCGAAGCAGAAACCAAAACAGAACAATAAGTGGTGAAAGGATCAGAGGCGGCTTTAGAGGAAATAAACAAGGAATGACATCATTTATGAAGCAAAACATCTGACGCTCGACTTCTGCTCCGACTGTTACTCATGAAAACTCATCTTATACACATATATATGTATATATATATATGTATGTGTATATGTATGTGTATAATGTAATTGAATATTGCCTTAATTAATTAATTAATTGATACATTGTATTTGACTTATTTTATTATTTATTTTACTTATTGTATTTATGGTATCTATTTTTATTTTTGTATTTATATATTTTATTTATGGCGGGTGCAGTAAAATTAAATATTGACACCAAATACATTTGAATAAAACATCCTCTGCATCTCCTGCTCCGACTGACTGTTTATTTAATTTATTTTTAATTTATTTAATTTGTTTTTCGTTTATTTTACGTATTTTATTTGTTCAATTATTTTATTTATTTTTTAAATGTAATTAATTCATTTGTATTAATTATTTTTTATTGATTTATTTAATTATTTTATGTATTTATTTTATTAATTACATTTTATTATATTTTATTTATATGTATTGGACACAGCCTTGTGTGACCCTCCTTCGTCTCGTTGCAGGTTGTTTTCTCGGGTCATGAACTCTGGCTCTCAGTTTGTGATGGAAGGCGTCAAAAACCTGGTCCTGAAACAACACGTGAGTCTGAGCCGCGCAGTTTAGGTTTGTTAAAACATGTTCTGAAGTGACAAAAACGAACTAAAAAGTGACAAAAACATGATTAAAAAATGACTAAAATAGACTGAAAGTGCCAAAAGTGGACCAAAAGCACAAAACATGACTAAGAAGCGACAAAACTAGACTGAAATGGACCAAAAGCGACAAAAACATGACTAAAAAGTGACAAAAACATGATTCAAAAATGACAAAAACATGACTAAAACAGACTGAAAGTGCCAAAAGTGGACTAAAAGCACAAAACATGACTAAGAAGCGACAAAACTAGACTGAAATGGACCAAAAGTGACATATTCAGACCAAAAGTGACAAAAACATGACTAAAAATGACTAAAACAGACTGAAAGTGACAAAAACGGACTAAAATGGACCTAAAGCAACAAAAACATGACTAAAAAGTGACAAAAACAGACTGAAAGCGACAAAAATTGACTGAAATGGACCAAAAGCGACATATTCAGACCGAAAGTGACAAAAACATGACTAAAAAGTGACAAAAATGGACTGAAAGTGACATAAATGGACTGAAATGGACAAAAATTACTAAAAAGTGACAAAAATGGACTGAAAGTGACAAAATACTGACTAAAATGGACCTAAAGTGACAAAAACATGACTAAAAAGTGACAAAAACAGACTGAAAGAGACAAAAAACTGACTAAAATGGACCTAAAGTGACAAAAACATGACTAAAAAGTGACAAAAACAGACTGAAACGACAAAAATGGACTGAAAGGGGCCGAAAGCGACATATTCGGACTAAAAAGTGACAAAAACGGACTGAAAGTGCCAAAAGTGGACTAAAAGCGACATTCGGACAGTCAAAAACAGACTGAAAGGGACAACAACGGACAGAAATTGACAGAAAAGGAGTGAAATCACAAAAACATGACCCATAAAGTGACAAAAATGGACTGAAAGGGACAAAAAGCGACTAAAAGCAACGGAAAGGGACAATATTTTCCCGTATCGTGCAGCTCTTCTTGACAGACAATATTTATGAATGAAAAGTATTGAGGACAAGCAGAAATAGTTTACTCTTTTTAGCCTCTGTGTTTGTTGTAAAAGTGTTTTCCGTGTGTTTTGGACACAAACACAGATACATTTGGACAGGATTAGTTTCCCTGGTCGTCTGTGAAGCTGAAATGAGCTCAGGGCTCCGGCGTTTATGGAGAGCTCACTCACAAATGTGAATGTTGGAGCGATAAACAGTCATTAAACATGACATCTGTGAGTTTAGTGCTGTTTTTGGTATAAACCAGAGACATTACATTTACATTTAACACTTTTGGTGACGCAGGAGCAGGATGTGTTTAAGGCCCAGGACGGGGCGCTTTGGGAACCACATGGGCTTCATTTAGGGCCAGAACCATTATTTGAATATTCGATTATTCGACTGAAACGGATAAAAAACGGACAGAACGTGAGAAAAACTGATAGAAAGAGACAGAAAAGGACTGAAAGAGATAAAAATGGACTGAAAGCACCAAAGCATGACTTTAAAGGGACAAAAACATGACTTTAAAGGGACAAAATGTGAGGAGCCCCCGTCTGCTGCTCAGCCGAGGGGGACGGAAAAGACAGTTCTTTAGTGAAAACATGAGGGAATCAATCAAAAAACCACTTTGGGCACAACATACGAGGCCCAAATAGCACTGGAGGAAGGTTAGAACCTCTGAAAAGTCCATTTTGCATGTTATGGGACCTTTAATGTTTCACTTGTAAATGCTGTGGACTCACATTTTTTGTGCCTGGACTCAGTTTCAGTCGACTGATGATGATGATGACGAGTCTTTAGTCGATCAAGAGTTTATTCATTCATTCATTTTCTACCGCTTATTCCCGTTAGGGGTCGCGGGTGAGTTTATTTTTCCGCAAAAAACAATAGAACTGCAACGATTAATGTGAATAATCGTCACATGTTTTTATGTAGAAATAAGACATTTTATGTAAAAACGAACAAAAATCCACACATTTGTGACATTTAAATCTGAAAAATGGACAGAACCAGGTTAAAATTTCTTCATTTTCTCATTTTGTCACATATTAGTTATAAAAATGTACAGAGGATTTGGATTTATTATTTAGTTTAAACCAGATCTGACTGAAAATTGTCCTAAAAATTCAAATTTCTCCTCATTTTTTCTCCTTCAAACTTCCATAAATGTGTCAGAGTCTGATCTTAAATCCTTGTTTGGTCTAAATGTGTTGAGTCCAGATTGTACAGTTTGTGTGGATCTACTTTCAAATCAAATCAAATCCATTTATTTTTCTAATGCCCAAAATCCCAACAACAGTTGCCTCGATGGGCCACAGGTAAAGCAGTTCAGATAACTGTCCCAGAATGCCCCTGTCCTTTGACCCTCCTTCAGGAAAAACTACAAAAAACCCCACGGGACAAAGTATAAACCTCAGGAGAACCACAGTGAAGGAGAGATCCTACTCCCACGGACGGACAGGCTGCAGATGAACTAGGACTGACATCCACTTGGACTGAACCAGAACCACTCAAGAGGGAGGTGGCTTTAAAGAGTTCCTCCAGGCGGACGAGGAGCAGTCCACCCAGTGTAGAGAGATCCTCCAGGAGGAGATGAGGAACAGTTCATCTAAAGTAGAAGGAGTTCATCCAGGCAGACGAGGTGTGGCTAATCCAGGGTTGAGGGAGTTCCTCCAGGCGGGTGGAGCATAGATCCTCCAGTGTAGAGATCGATCCTCCAGACAGATGGGGGGGGGGGTCGTCACTGGAGCAGCCGCCGCAGTGTCTGAAACAGAGAGAGAAACATGTGAACAGCAATGAACAGACTACAGTTGAAGTAATATTAAATATTGTTGATGGTAAAGTAGAAAAACCAGAGGACAGTGTTCAGCTCCATACTTCTCCAGCAGAGTTGCTCCAAGGGCAGCAGAGCTAAAACTGTAGGTTTTTATTTCTGTTCCTAACTGGCCTGACCATAAGCTATTTCAAAGAGGAACGTTTTGAGCCTGGTCTTAAATGTAGAGACTGTGTCGGCCTCTTTTACATGAACAGGAGCTGGTTCCATAACACAGGAGCTTGGTAGCTAAATGCTCGACCTCCTACTGTGCTTTTAGAGACTCTGGGACTAACAATAGTCCAGCATTTTGAGAACGAAGAGCTCTGTTTGGATGGTACGCTACTATTGCATCTTTGAGGTAGGATGGGGCCATATTGTTTAAAGCTTTATAAGTCAGGAGGAGGATTTTAAATTTGATTCTAAACTCAACAGGAAGCCAGTGAAGAGACTCCAACACTGGTGAAATATGATCTCTTCTTCTAGTACCTGTTAATAATCTTGCTGCTGCATTTTGAACCAGTTAAAGCTTCTTATAGAGCTTTTAGGACACGCTATAAGCAGAGCGTTACAATAGTCTAATCTGGATGTGACAAATGCATGGATGAGTTTTTGGGCATCATCTCTGGGCAGGATTTTTCTAATTTTGGTTATGTTACGCAAATGAAAGTCGGCTGTTTTACAGGCTTGATTTACAGGCTTGATTTATAAAATACTTTAGGCTGATCTTTATGTCTCGAGGGACAAAAATGCATTTGAAGAAAACAATGTCAGAGAAATCTATGGATGAAGTGGATTCAATGAAGAATCAAACATCAGGAGCAGATTGGACACATGAAAGTCCAGACGAGAGAGAAAAGTGAACAGAAAACAAAAAAAAAACAGTTTTCCTGTAGAGTCTGGCCTTCATTTGTAAATATTCTCCGTCTAAAGCTTTGGTCGTTGTATTTCTGTATTTATTTGTATTTATTCTGTATTTATTTGTATTTATTCTGTATTTATTTGTATTTATTCTGTATTTATTTGTATTTATTCTGTATTTATTTGTATTTTTTCTGTATTTATTTGTATTTATTCTGTATTTATTCTATATTTATTTGTATTTATACATTTATATTTATGTTTTCCAGAATCTGCCTGTGACTCGGATCCTGGACAATCTGATGGAGATGAAGTCGAACCCGGTAACTTTTACATCTGATTATTGTCGTAAACATTTAACAAAACGACAGAAAACAGACGGAGCAAAAGAGCGGCAGGTTTTTGGGATAAAAATGCCAGGAATCTTAATCCGTCCTGATGGAAAGCGGAGCCAGACGGTGAAGGAGGCGCTCTGGAGGCGTTTGTTCGTGTTTATGTTTCCACACGTGATCGAAGGAGGCAAGACGGACCGTGTGGACGAGTTTAAGATGAAAACACGTCTAAACATGAAACTAGAGTTATTTTATATTTTATATTTTACATTTGTTTAAAACGACTCAATGACAGAAACAGGTTCATTAACTTCCTGTTCAGAACGAAAAGGCTGCAGAAAAAAGAACAAAGAGAAGAGGAGAAAGAGAAGAGAGAGATTAGAGAAAGACGAGGGAGGAAAGAGAGAGAGATAAAAGGGAAGAGAGAGATAAAGTACAGAAGAGGAAGAAGAGAGACGGAGAGAGGAAGAGAGAAACATAAGAGTGAAAGAAGTGAAAAAGAGAAGAGAGAGAGGTAGAAGGGAAGAGAGGGTTGAAAGGAAGAGAAGAGAGAGAGTGATGAGACAGAAAAGACTAGAGGGAAAGAGAGAGAGATAAAGTACAGAAGGAAGAAGAGAGAGATAAAGTACAGAAGGAAGAAGAGAGAGAGGAGGAGAGAAACAGGAGAGTGAAAGAAGTGAAAAAGAGGATAAGAAAGAAGAGAGAGAGCTAGAAGGGAAGAGAGTGATGAGACAGAAAAGACGAGAGTGGAAAGAGAGAGAGATAAAGTACAGAAGAGGAAGAAGAGAGAGGGAGAGAGGAGGAGGCAAACAGGAGAAAAGAGGATAAAAGAGAAGAGAGAGAGGTAGAAGGGAAGAGAGATGAGACAGGAAAGAGAAGGAAGAGAGGAGAGAGAGGAGGAGGAAAGGAAAATAGAAAAGAGTGAGAGACGGAAGGAGAAAGAGATTAGAGAGGGAGAGAGAGAAGAAAGAAAATAGAAAGAGGGAGAAGGGAAGAGAGAGGGGGATAAAGTGTAGAAGAAGAAGAAGAGGGAGAGAGGAGACAAACATAAGAGTGAAAGAAGAGGAGAGCGGGAGAGGATAAGAAAGAAGAGAGTTAGAAGGGAAGAGAGAGAGAGGAAAGGAAGAGAAGAGAGAGTGATGAGGCAGAAAAGACTAGAGGGAAAGAGAAGGAAGAGAGGAGAGAGACGAGGATGAAAGGATGGAGAAGAAAAGAGAAGATAGAGATGTAAGAAAGAGTGAGAGACAGAAGGAGAAAGAGAGATTAGAGGGGGAGAGAGAACAAAGAAAAGAGAAGTAGAAAGGAAGAGAGTGATGAGACAGAAAAGACGAGAGGGAAAGAGAGAGAGATAAAAGGGAAGAGAGAGATAAAGTACAGAAGAGGAAGAAGGGAGAGAGGAGGAGAGAAACATAAGAGTGAAAGAAGTGAAAAAGAGGAGAAAAGAGGATAAGAAAGAAGAGAGAGAGGTAGAAGGGAAGAGAGATGAGACAGAAAAGACGAGAGGGAAAGAGAAGGAAGAGAGGAGAGAGAGCAAGAGGAGAAAGAGTGAAAGACAGGAGAGAGGAAAAGAGAGAAAAGAGTGAGAGACGGGAGGAGAAAGAGAGCACTAAGTGAAAGAGAGGAAAGGAGTGAGAGAGCGAGAGAAAAAAGGATGAAGAGGAGAAAGAGAGGAGAGGGAAGAGAAGAAAAGAAGAGAGAAGAGAGAAAGAAGGTGAAAAGGAAGGAGAGATAAGAAAGGATAAGGTGCAGAAGTGAACAAGAGAAAGAAGAGAGAAAAGAGTGAGACAGAAGAGAGGAGAGAAAAGTGGAGAAGAGAGAGACAAAGAAGAGAAATAAGAGAAAGGAGAAGAGAGATGTGCAGAAGAGGAAAAAGAGAAAGATAAAGTGTAGGTGAGAAAGAGATGAAAGAAGGGAAGAAAGTGAGAGAAACAGAAGAGCAAGAGAGGGATGACAGGCAGAAGAGAAAAGGAAGAGAAAAGAGACGGAAACAGATAGAGAGAGAGGGGTAAGGTGTAGAAAAGAAGAGAGAGAAAAGAGGAGAGGGAAAGAGAAGGAGGGAGAGAGAGAGAGACGAGGATGAAAGAGTGAAAGACAGAAGAGAGGAGAGGAAAAGAGAAAAGAGTGAGAGACGGGAGGAGAAAGAGAGCCCTAAGTGTAGAAGAGAAAGAGAAGAGAGGGGAGAGAAAGAGAGGAAAAGGAAGAGGAGAAAGAGAGGCGAGAGAAGAGAGAAAGACTTTGGAAAGGGAAGGAGAGAAAAGAAAGGATAAGGTGCAGAAGTGAAAAAGAAGAGAGAGAGAAAAGAGTGAGACAAAGAGAAGAGGTGTGCAGAAGAGGAAAAAGAGAGGGAGAAAGGGAGAGATAAAGTGTAGAAGAGAAAGAGACGAATTAAGAGAGGAAAGTGAGAGAAACAGAAGAGCAAGAGAGGGATGACAGGCAGAAGAGAAAAGGAAGAGAAAAGAGACGGAAAAAGATAGAGAGAGAGGGGTAAGGTGTAGAAAAGAAGAGAGAGAAAAGAGGAGAGGGAAAGAGAAGGAGGGAGAGAGAGAGAGAGAGAGAGAGACGAGGATGAAAGAGTGAAAGACAGAAGAGAGGAAAAGAGAAAAGAGTGAGAGACGGGAGGAGAAAGAGAGCCCTAAGTGTAGAAAAGAAAGGAGAGAGAGAGCGAGAGAAAGGATAAGGAAGAGGAGAAAGAGAGGAGAGAGAAGAAAAGAAAAGAAAACGAGAGAGAAGAGAAGAAAGGAAGACTGGAAAGGAAGGAGAGATAAGAAAGGATAAGGTGCAGAAGTGAACAAGAGAAAGAAGAGAGAAAAGAGTGAGACAGAAGAGGAGAGAGAAGTGCAGAAGAGGAAAAAATAGAGGGAGAAAGTGAGAGATAAAGTGTAGAAGAGAAAGAGACGAATGAAGAGAGGAAAGTGAGAGAAACAGAAGAGCAAGAGAGGGATGACAGGCAGAAGAAAGAGATAAGAAGAGAGAAGGAAAGAGAGAGAGAGAGAGAGGGGTAAGGTGTAGAAAAGAAGAGAGAGAAAAGAGGAGAGGATCATGACATACGAGAGAGAGAGAAGAGAGAAGAGGGGAAGCAAGAGAAGGTACAAAGGTAAGAAGAAAAAAGAGAGGAAAGTGAAAGGGGAGAAAAGAGGAGGAAGAGACGGTTTAAGTTACAGAAAAGTAAGAGAAAAAAGGAGAGAGAGAGAGAGAGGGAAGAGGGGAATGTGAAACCAGACGTTAAGAGAAGAATAAATGTGAATCCAAACACGACACAATCAAAATAAACAGAATAAAGAAATGTGTAAAAGATTTAAAAGAAGAGAGAGAGAGGAGGAGAAAAGGGGGAGACATGAGAGGAGGAGGAGGAGAGGAGGAGGAGGAGAGGAGGAGGAGAGGAGGAGGAGGAGGAGGAGAGGAGAGGAGGAGGAGGAGTGTCTGTGTCCAAACAACAGAGTCTTTGTCCTGAACCTGAAATCCAGAATCTGAGAAACGCCACTGAATCCTCCTCGTTCTCTGAAGATGAGCCGCTCAAAAATGTGCCCCGAACTCAGCCAGATTCCTCTGTTTAGACCCGGTTTAGTCCTGGTTTAGTCCCTGATTTAGACCCGGTTTAGTCCTGGTTTAGACCCGGTTTAGTCCTGGTTTAGTCCTGGTTTAGTCCCAGTTTAGTCCTGGTTTAGACCTGGTTTAGTCCTGATTTAGACCCGGGTTAGTCCTGGTTTATTCCTGGTTCAGACCTGGTTTAGTCCTGGTTTAGACCTGGTTTAGTCCCTGATTTAGACCCGGGTTAGTCCTGGTTTATTCCTGGTTCAGACCTGTTTTAGTCCCGGTTTAGTCCTGGTTTAGTCCCTGATTTAGACCTGGTTTAGTCCTGGTTTATTCCTGGTTCAGACCTGGTTTAGTCCCAGTTTAGTCCTGGTTTAGACCTGGTTTAGTCCCTGATTTAGACCCGGGTTAGTCCTGGTTTATTCCTGGTCCAGACCTGGTTTAGTCCTGGTTTAGTCCTGGTTTAGACCTGGTTTAGTCCTGGTTTAGACCCGGTTTAGTCCTGGTTTATTCCTGGTTCAGACCTGGTTTAGTCCTGGTTCAGACCTGGTTTAGTGCTGATTTAGATCTGGTTTAACCCTGATTTAGACCCGGGTTAGTCCTGGTTTATTCCTGGTTCAGACCTGGTTCAGTCCTGGTTTAGACCCAGTTTAGTCCTGGTTTAGTCCTGGCTTAGACCTGTTTTAGTCCTGGCTTAGACCTGTTTTAGTCCTGGCTTAGACCTGGTTTAGACCTGGTTTAGTCCTGTTTTAGTCCTGGCTTAGACCTGTTTTAGTCCTGGTTTAGACCTGGTTTAGACCTGGTTCAGTCCCGGTTTAGACCTGGTTTATTTTGAGACAAATCTTTATAATTTCTTTCTTTTTCTGTAACACATCTGTCATTTTCAGAGCCTTTTCTTTAATAAATAAATCAAACGTTTTTGTTTTTGTGTCAAAGGAAACAGACGACTTCAGATACTTCGACCCAAAGATGCTGCGCGGCAGCGAGAGGTACCACTGTCTGACTTTATCAAACTCTGACGCTCAGATCACTGTGACCTAAACACTCTGTCTCTGCAGCTCCATCCCACGGAACAAGAACCCCTTCCAAGAGGTTAGTCCTGGTTCAGTCCTGGTTTAGACCTGGTTCAGTCCTGGTTCAGTCCTGGTTTAGTCTCAGTTTAGTCCTGGTTCAGTCCTGGTTCAGTCCTGGTTCAGTCCTGGTTTATTCCTGGTTCAGTTCTGGTTTAGTCCTGGTTTAGCCCTGGTTCGGTCCTGGTTTAGTCCTGGTTTAGTCTCAGTTTAGTCCTGGTTTAGTCCTGGTTTAGTCTCAGTTTAGTCCTGGTTCAGTCCTGGTTCAGTCCTGGTTCAGTCCTGGTTCAGTCCTGGTTCAGTCCTGGTTTAGTCCTGGTTCAGTCCTGGTTTAGTCCTGGTTCAGTCCTGGTTTAGTCCTGGTTCAGTCCTGGTTTAGACCTGGTTTAGTCCTGGTTCAGTCCTGGTTCAGTCCTGGTTTAGTCCTGGTTTAGACCTGGTTCAGTCCTGGTTTAGTCCTGGTTCAGTCCTGGTTTAGACCTGGTTTAGTCCTGGTTTAGTCCTGGTTTATTCCTGGTTTAGTCTCAGTTCAGTCCTGGTTTAGTCCTGGTTTAGTCTCAGTTTAGTCCTGGTTTAGTCGTGGTTCAGTCCTGGTTTAGTCTCAGTTTAGTCCTGGTTTAGTTTCAGTTCAGTCCTGGTTTAGTCCTGGTTTAGTCTCAGTTTAGTCCTGGTTTAGTCTCAGTTCAGTCCTGGTTTAGACCTGGTTTAGTCTCAGTTTAGTCCTGGTTCAGTCCTTGTTTAGTCCTGGTTTAGTCTCAGTTCAGTCCTGGTTTAGTCCTGGTTTAGTCTCAGTTTAGTCCTGGTTTAGTCTCAGTTTAGTCTCAGTTCAGTCCTGGTTTAGTCCTGGTTCAGTCCTGGTTCAGTCTCAGTTTAGTCCTGGTTTAGTCTCAGTTTAGTCTCAGTTCAGTCCTGATTTAGTCCTGGTTTAGTCCTGGTTTAGTCTCAGTTTAGTCCTGGTTTAGTCCTGGTTCAGTCTCAGTTTAGTCCTGGTTTAGTCTCAGTTTAGTCTCAGTTCAGTCCTGGTTTAGTCTCAGTTTAGTCCTGGTTTAGTCTCAGTTTAGTCTCAGTTCAGTCCTGGTTTAGTCCTGGTTCAGTCCTGGTTTAGCCCTGGTTTAGTCCTGGTTTAGTCCTGGTTTAGTCCTGGTTCAGTCCTGGTTCAGTCCTGGTTCAGTCCTGGTTTAGTCCTGGTTTAGACCTGGTTTAGTCCTGGTTCAGTCCTGGTTTAGTCTCAGTTTAGTCCTGGCTTAGTCTCAGTTTAGTCCTGGTTTAGTCTCAGTTTAGTCCTGATTTAGTCCTGGTTTAGTCCTGGTTTAGTCTCAGTTTAGTCCTGGTTTAGTCCTGGTTCAGTCTCAGTTTAGTCCTGGTTTAGTCTCAGTTTAGTCTCAGTTCAGTCCTGGTTTAGTCCTGGTTCAGTCCTAGTTTAGTCCTTGTTCTAAACTGAATCTTTTAACCGTCTGATGTGTTTTTGTGTTTGATTGTATTGTGTTTCCAGACGATCATGTTTGTGTTTTTGTGTTTTTAGTGTTTGATTGTGTCTGATTGTGTTGTTTCCAGGCGATCGTGTTTGTGTTTTTGTGTTTTTAGTGTTTGATTGTGTCTGATTGTGTTGTTTCCAGTTTTTGATTGTGTCTGATTGTGTCTGATTGTGTTGTTTCCAGGCGATCGTGTTTGTGTTTTTGTGTCTTTAGTGTTTGATTCTGTTTGTGTCTTTAGTGTCTTTAGTGTCTGATTGTGTTGTTTCCAGGCGATCGTGTTTGTGGTCGGAGGAGGAAACTACATCGAGTACCAGAACCTGGTGGATTACGCCAAGGTGTGTCCCCTTAATCCTCGTGTGTGAAGCCGCCCCTGTCGTGTCTTGCGGGGCCCAAAATGGCGTCAGACGTTTGTGCATCGTTTGTGCTCGTTTTATTCTTGAGTTCTGGATCATTTAGAGGCCTCCTCCAGAGAAGCCCTCAGCCCGGGACTTGAACCCACGACCCTCTGGCACGAGTGCGAGGCTGATCTGGTGCACAAACGTGACGCCGTTCTGGGTCACGCTCCGGGGGCGTCACACGGTGTGTCCTGTCGCTCTCGTCTTCATGTGTTTTGTTTTCAGTCCAAACAGGGTCGAAAGGTGGTGTACGGCTGCAGCGAACTGTTCAACGCCCCACAGTTCATCAAACAGGTGCTTCACTCTTCACTCTGTCACCCTTCACTCTTTTCTTTCACTCTTTTCTTTCACTCTTTTCTCTTTCACTCTTTCACTCTTTTCTTTCACTCTTTTCTCTTTCTCTCTTTTATTCTTTCACTCTTTTCTTTCACTCTTTTCTTTCACTCTTTTCTTTCTCTCTTTCACTCTTTTCTTTCACTCTTTTCTTTCACTCTTTTCTTTCACTCTTTTCTTTCACTCTTTTATTCTTTCACTCTTTTATTCTTTCACTCTTTTATTCTTTCACTCTTTCACTCTTTCTCTCTTTCACTCTTTTATTCTTTCACTCTTTTATTCTTTCACTCTTTTATTCTTTCACTCTTTTATTCTTTCACTCTTTCACTCTTTCTCTCTTTCTCTCTTTCACTCTTTTCTTTCACTCTTTTCTTTCACTCTTTTCTTTCACTCTTTTCTTTCACTCTTTTCTTTCACTCTTTTCTTTCACTCTTTTATTCTTTCTCTCTTTCTCTCTTTCTCTCTTTCTCTCTTTCTCTCTTTCACTCTTTTCTCTTTCACTCTTTCTCTCTTTTATTCTTTCACCCTTTTATGATGGTTTGGAAGGTTGTGCCGCAGACGTCTGATGTGACTCAAAAAAAGGCTCAAAATCACTGCTGTAGACGTTAAAATCCAGCAGGTGGCGCTAGCATCACCGTAGCATTTACCCCACAGCTAACGTTAGCATCACAGTAGCATTCAGCCCACAGGTGGCGCTAGCATCACCGTAGCATTTAGTCCACAGCTAATGTTAGCATCACAGTAGCATTTAGTCCACAGGTGGCGCTAGCATCACCGTAGCATTTAGTCCACAGGTGGCACTAGCATCACAGTAGCATTTAGTCCACAGGTGGCACTAGCATCACAGTAGCATTTAGCCAACATCTAACGTTAGCATCACAGTAGCATTTAGCCCACAGCTAACGTTAGCATCACAGTAGCATTTAGCCCACAGGTGGCACTAGCATCACCGTAGCATTTAGCCCACATCTAACGTTAGCATCACAGTAGCATTTTGCCCACAGGTGGCGCTAGCATCACGGTAGCATTTAGCCCACAGCTAACGTTAGCATTCCTGTATAACTCACACTTTTGTGCCGTTGGACACTTTTCTTCTCCAGTTTTTGTGTCTGTGTTTGACAAAATAAAAGTCTTAAAGTCAGAGCTGCTGTTCTACATTGACATGAATGTTCCTCAAACAGAGGTGCATTTGTGGGCGTGTCCTCAACAGACTGTCAGTTTAATTTGTCTTCACAAGAAAGTTAAACTCGTTATAAAAGGTTCAAATGTTTTATAACCAAATCGTTGGGAGTCGTGTGTTAAACTGTTTTACTTTTAAATCTCAGTGGAGTTCATGTTCTGGACAGAAGTGCAGACTATTTCAGGCACATATTTGTTGTTGTTGTCATAAAGTTGGGCCCCGGAGCAGGAGGTAAAGGCCCCGTGTGGCCCCCGTCGTTAGAAACAGATGCCGTTTGTAATTATTCCAATTTACTCGACTTCACAAGGTAAAGCTGATCCAAACCGGGCTTTCGTCAGAACCAAGTGTTAACAGGAACCAAAGGTCAGACTAAATAGTTCTTTAATGAAGAGCAAACCCAGCGCCGTGACTCGACAGAATCGCACGGAAACACAGACGGCGGCCGACAGCACGAGCCGCTTCACGACCGACGCAAACGCGCTCGGTCGTCATGGAAACCACCTCATCCTCGGCGTCAGGTTTTCCTCTTCGTCAACAAGGATCGTAAACCGAAGCACGCGCCGGAGACGGGAGCGCTGCCTTATATGTCGAGCTAAACGAGGCTAGCCACCATGGATGCATTAAATGAACTGGATAAGCCCCGCCCCCTCTGTCTGTGGTCCCAGATTGATTAGTGGTCGTGTGAGGTACTGCAGCCTTTTTCTAAAATGTCACATTATAATCACAGACAGGACTGAATTATTATCAGTATTTAAATAAAATAGAAGGAAATGTTCTTTTCTACCGTTTATAAAATCACAGAAATTACCGTTTTTATATGAAGTGGGGGATTGTGGTCACGTGGCGCCCTAAAGCAAAGATGGCCGCCTCCGTATCAGGAAGTAAAACAAAGATGGCCGCCTCCGTATCAGGAAGTAAATGCGGAAGTAAGAAACTTTTTTGGGGTCATGAACATAGAACTATAATAAAACCTGGAAGATGAATCAAAGATGGCCGCCCTGTTTATCCCTATGGAGTGAGCTCATTGGTGCATGACCCCAAAAAAGTTTATTACTTCCATCGCTACTTCCTGATACGGAGGCTGCCATCTTTGTTTTACTTCCTGATACGGAGGCGGCCATCTTTGCTTTAGGGCGCCATGTGACGACAATCCCCCACTTCATATAAAAACGGTGATTTCTGTGATTTTAGAAACGGTAGAAAAGAACATTTCCTTCTATTTTATTTAAATACTGATAATAATTCAGTCCTGTCTGTGATTATAATGTGACATTTTAGAAAAAGGCTGCAGTACCTCACACGACCACTAATCAATCTGGGACACAGACAGAGGGGGCGTGGCTTATCCAGTTCTTTTAATACATCCATGGTCATGAACCAATGAGCTCACTCCATAGGGATAAACAGGACGGCCATTTTGGATTCATCTTCCAGGTTTTATTATAGTTCTATGCTAGCCACGCATGTTAGCATCAGCTGTTTCCCGTTTGTCGCTTTGTCGAGACCAACATGTGATATTTCCAGGTCAAAATCCTCAGCGTGACCCAAAGGCGTGACATAAAGAGGGTCAAACGTCTTTGCAGAAGGAAATAAAAGCAGGAAAAGACAAGAAGACAAACAGGAAGTAGTTTCCCGTTGACTTTAAAGTATCATTCAGTCGCGCTTTTGTCGTTTGTCGCTGACAGGTTGGACTGTCAGGTAAGATAAATATATTTAAAGTTTTGCTAAAAATAATTATACATTTTATCATATTTAGCCATTTTTTTAGGTTTATTTGTAAATGATGACATCACACTGGGAAATGACTGCACACTGGGCTAACACTCGGCTAATGTCAGAGATTTTTTCGTCTGACAAATCAAAATATATTCGTGAACACCTTTATTTTGTTGAATGAATGTTTTATGGGTAAAATAAGTTGTTTGTTTTGGGTAAATTACGCAGAACCTTTGGACGGAATGAGTCTCACAGTGTGATGTCATTTTAAATAGATTTTTCATTTTTTCTCCACCAACTGTGACTTGATTGGTGTAAAACTATATTTTTTATGTACAATACGTATGAATACACCAAATCAAATCAAAATGAGAAAATCGTTCAAACCTGTCATAGGCCCTTTAAGGTCAGGGTTAAATAGTCATTAATCCTGAATTATTCTTATTAAGGCAGGATTAAGTGCAGTTATTACAAAGTGTCACCGTCGGCTTTAGTTGCGTTTTTAAAAGTGAACCAAAGGGGGCGGGGCCAGTGGACCCGACCCCCGCGGTGCCCCTCGTTGACCTTTGACCTCTTTAACCCTTTCACGGCGGGTCCCAGGCGTTTGACTCTAATCCTTCTGTCTCCTCAGCTCGCTCTGCTCGGACACAAGTGACGGCTCCACGTGCACGGCTCCACGTGCACGCCCCTGACCCCACGTGCACGCCCCTGACCCCACGTGGACGCCCCTGACCTCTCGTGCACGCCCCTGACCTCTCGTGCACGGCCCTCTGTGTTTTCTAATCATTCTCATGTAAATGGACTAAAACTCGTCTCTGTCTTCAATAAAACAAATCTGTGTAACTCGAACCTCCGTGTTTTTATTCACCTGAAGCTCTGACCTTCAGCCTCTGACCTTCAGCTTCAGGTCAGAGCTTCAGGTCAGAGCTCCAGCCTCAGGTCAGAGCTTCAGGTCAGACCTTCAGCTTCAGGTCAGAGCTCCAGCCTCAGGTCAGAGCCTCAGGTCAGAGCTCCAGCCTCAGGTCAGAGCTTCAGGTCAGAGCTTCAGCCTCAGAGCTTCAGCCTCAGGTCAGAGCTCCAGCCTCAGGTCAGAGCTTCAGGTCAGAGCTTCAGCCTCAGGTCAGAGCTTCAGGTCAGAGCTCCAGCCTCAGGTCAGAGCTTCAGGTCAGAGCTCCAGCCTCAGGTCAGAGCTTCAGGTCAGAGCTCCAGCCTCAGGTCAGAGCTCCAGGTCAGAGCTTCAGCCTCAGAGCTTCAGCCTCAGGTCAGAGCTCCAGATTCAGGTCAGAGCTTCAGACTCAGGTCAGAGCTCCAGGTCAGAGCTTCAGCCTCAGGTCAGAGCTCCAGACTCAGGTCAGAGCTTCAGCCTCAGGTCAGAGCTTCAGCCTCAGGTCAGAGCTTCAGCCTCAGGTCAGAGCTTCAGGTCAGAGCTTCAGCCTCAGGTCAGAGCTCCAGGTCAGAGCTTCAGGTCAGAGCTTCAGCCTCAGGTCAGAGCTTCAGCTTCAGGTCAGAGCTTCAGCCTCAGAGCTTCAGCCTCAAGTCAGAGCTTCAGCCTCAGGTCAGAGCTTCAGCCTCAGGTCAGAGCTCCAGCCTCAGGTCAGAGCTTCAGGTCAGAGCTTCAGCCTCAGGTCAGAGCTTCAGGTCAGAGCTCCAGCCTCAGGCCAGAGCTTCAGGTCAGAGCTCCAGCCTCAGGTCAGAGCTTCAGGTCAGAGCTCCAGCCTCAGGTCAGAGCTTCAGGTCAGAGCTCCAGCCTCAGGTCAGAGCTTCAGGTCAGAGCTTCAGCCTCAGGTCAGAGCTCCAGCCTCAGGTCAGAGCTTCAGCCTCAGGTCAGAGCTCCAGCCTCAGGTCAGAGCTTCAGCCTCAGAGCTTCAGCCTCAGGTCAGAGCTCCAGCCTCAGGTCAGAGCTTCAGCCTCAGGTCAGAGGACCAGGAGCCATTTCTCTTAAATATATTGCACAAATGTGTCTAAACCTGTTAATGAGCGCTTATAGGAGATAACTCCTCCCACTGCAGTGTGGCATATCAAGATGCTGATCTGACAGATGCCTCAGACTGGACACAAGAGAAGGCTTTTATTGTCAGTATCTCTCTGTTCAGTGTATTTCTCTTGTTTCAGGTTCAGTTCTGTTGGTCCTGGTCCAGACCTGGTTCTGGTCCAGACCTGGTGGTTCTGGTCCAGACCTGGTGGTTCTGATCCAGACCTGGTGGTCCTGGTCCAGACCTGGTGGTTCTGATCGTGATAAAAACTGTGGAAAATCAACAGCTAAAGAGTCCATAAAAGTGTAAGCGCCGTGGTCAGGGCGTGTTTCAGAGACGCTTGTTGTTTCCACGTGACTCGATCTAATGAGGCAGAATATAAAACCTGGTCCACGTGATCCGGTCCGGTTTGGGTCTGGACCTGGACCGGGGCCCGTTTGAGGATCCAGAGCGACTTTATGGAGGATTTAAGTCTGTTCTGGTTCTGCAAACGAGGAACGCTAACGAACGGCTAATGACGCTGACGTCAGCCGGGGTTTAGCTTTAACGACAAGAAAACACCAACTGCACGAGTCCGGTTTGTCTCCTGCAGATCCAGGCCGGGTTTAGTCCTGGGATAGTCCTGGGATAGTCCTGGGGTGGACCTGGGCTAGTCCTGGGATAGTCCTGGGGTGGACCTGGGTTAGTCCTGGGATAGTCCTGGGGTGGACCTGGGCTAGTCCTGGGATAGTCCAGGGTTAATTCTGGTTTCAATCCTGATTTAGGTCTAGTTTTAGTCCTTGTGTCCTCACTTAGACCTACACTTTAAATCCCGATTTAATCCTAGTTTAGACCTGGTTTTAGCCCTGGTTTAAGTCCTGATTTGGTCGTAGTTTAGTCCTGGTTTACTCCTTGCTTAGACTTGGTTTTGGCCTGGTTTCAGTCGGACCTGGTTGTGTCCTGGCTAAGATCAAGCTTTAGTTTTAGTCTAAATCAGATTTAAGTCCTGATTTAGTCCTAGTTTAGAGCTAGTTTTAATCCTGGTTTGAGTCCTTGCTTAGTCCTGGTTTAGACCTCGTTTTAGACTCGGTTCTCATCCATGTTTAGTGCTGGTTTAGCCCTTTCTTAGACCTGGTTGGGTTCTGGCTCAGATCTAGTTTTAGACCTAGTTTTTGTCTTGTCTTAAATCCTGACTTTGACTTATTTAGACTTTTTTGTTCAGATGTCGTCCTGGTTTTAGTCTCTGTTCAGTCCGGGTTTAGTTCAGGTTCAGTCTTGGCTCAGTTCTGGTTTAGACCTGGGTTTATTCCTGATGAAGCTCTAATGTAGTCCTGGTTTAGACCTAGTTTTAGTCTGGAGTTAGGGCCTGGTTTAGACCTGGTCTAGTCCTGGTTCAGAGTCTCTGGTCCTGGTCCTGGTCCTGGTCCTGGTCATTGGTCTGGATTAATGTGAGGAGATGGGATTTGACTAAAGTCTGTTACATAATCAGTCCAGAAACGGCCCAAACAAAACACAATAGACCAAGACTGGACCAGGACTGAACCAGGACTAAACCAGGGCTAAACCAGGGCTAAACCAGGTCTAAACCAGGACTAAACCAGGACTAAACCAGGACTAAACCAGGACTAAACCAGGACTAAACCAGGGATAAACCAGGACTAAACCAGGACTAAACCAGAGCTAAACCAGGGCTAAACCAGGACTAAACCAGGGCTAAACCCGGACTAAACCCGGACTAAACCCGGACTAAACCAGGACTAAACCAGGGCTAAACCAAGGACTAAACCAGGGCTAAACCAGGACTAAACCAAGGACTAAACCAGAGCTAAACCAGGTCTAAACCAGGACTAAAACAGGACTAAACCAGGACTAAACCAGGACTAAACCAGGACTAAACCAGGACTAAACCAGGGATAAACCAGGACTAAACCAGAGCTAAACCAGGGCTAAACCAGGTCTAAACCAGGACTAAACCAGGGCTAAACCCGGACTAAACCCGGACTAAACCCGGACTAAACCAGGACTAAACCAGGGCTAAACCAAGGACTAAACCAGGGCTAAACCAGGACTAAACCAAGGACTAAACCAGGACTAAACCAGAGCTAAACCCGGACTAAACCAGGACTAAACCCGGACTAAACCCGGACTAAACCCGGACTAAACCAGGACTAAACCAGGGCTAAACCAAGGACTAAACCAGGACTAAATCAAGGACTAAACCAGGACTAAACCAGGACTAAACCAGGACTAAATCAAGGACTAAACCAGGACTAAACCAGGACTAAACCAAGGACTAAACCAGGACTGAACCAGGACTAAACCAGGACTAAACCAGGACTAAACCAGGGCTAAACCAAGGACTAAACCAGGACTAAACCAGGACTAAACCAGGACTGAACCAGGACTGAACCAGGTCTAAACCAGGACTAAACCAGAGCTAAACCAGGGCTAAACCAGGTCTAAACCAGGACTAAACCAGGGCTAAACCCGGACTAAACCCGGACTAAACCCGGACTAAACCCGGACTAAACCAGGACTAAACCAGGACTAAACCAGGACTGAACCAGGACTAAACCAGGGCTAAACCAAGGACTAAACCAGGACTAAACCAGGACTGAACCAGGTCTAAATCAAGGACTAAACCAGGACTAAATCAAGGACTAAACCAGGACTAAACCAGGACTAAACCAAGGACTAAACCAGGACTAAACCAGGACTAAATCAAGGACTAAACCAGGACTAAATCAAGGACTAAACCAGGACTAAACCAGGACTAAACCAAGGACTAAACCAGGACTAAACCAGGACTAAACCAAGGACTAAACCAGGACTAAACCAGGACTAAACCAGGACTAAACCAGGGCTAAACCAAGGACTAAACCAGGACTAAACCAGGACTGAACCAGGACTGAAACATTTTCTTTATTCAACTTTAACTCCAGTTTGAGACTGAATGTGTTTTTTCACATCAATTTTCAGTCAAACCTGGTTCACTCACAAACCAAAATCCCCTGTGAGTTTTTTTTTTTCTAAAACCAAAAAAATGAAGTAAGAAAATGAAAACAGTCCATTTTTCAGATTTATATTTCACAAATATGTGACGTTTGACTGTTTTTACTCCTAAAATGCCTCAGACACAATAAAATAAAATGCCTCTCTTACATTTATAGAAGTTTCCCGTGGATTTCTATAAATTGCTGCTTGTGCTGCTGCTGCTGCTGCTCGGGCCTCAGAGGGTCACTGCGGTTGTGTCCTTGGGCAGCACACCTCTCCATGTGTAGAAGTGCTGTTTGAGTTTCTCTGTGCGTCATGTTTGGGCCGTTTGCCCCGGGACAGACGTGACCCACAGCCTGAACCTCTGCCTTTGATCAGGTGCGCTGCTCAGAGGCACAAGCCCGGCCCGGTCCAGGTCCAGGTCCAGGTCCGGGTCTCGGTCTTCAGGGTTTCAGACTCTGATGTGATTAAAGTTGGCAGTTCTTTCTTTTGTTTCACGTGTTTCAGTTTCTGCAGGTTTTGGTTTGATTTAAATTTGACCCGACTTTGACCCAAAGAAGAACCGAGTCAGAATCAAACCCAGAACCTGTGTTTGGGCCCCGACAGGTTTAGACCGGGCTCCTGGTTTAGTTCTGATTGAGACCTGGTTCAGTCCCGGTTTAGACCTGGTTCATTCCTGGTTTAGTCCTGGTTTAGTCCTGGTCTGGTCCTGGTTTAGTCCTGGTTTAGTCCTGGTTCAGTCCTGGTTTAGTCCCTGGTTTAGACCTGGTTTAGTCCTGGTTCAGTCCTAGTTTAGACCTGGTTTAGTCCTGGTTCAGTCCTGGTTTAGACCTGGTTTAGTCCTGGTTCAGTCCTGGTTTAGCCCTGGTTTAGTCCTGGTTTAGCCCTGCTTTAGTCCTGGTTTAGTCCTGGTCTGGTCCTGGTTTAGTCCTGGTTTAGTCCTGGTCTGGTCCTGGTTTAGTCCTGGTTCAGTCCTGGTTTAGTCCTGGTTTAGTCCTGGTTTAGACCTGGTTTAGTCCTGGTTTAGTCCTGCTTTAGTCCTGGTCTGGTCCTGGTTTAGACCTGGTTTAGACCTGGTTTAGTCCTGGTTTAGTCCTGCTTTAGTCCTGGTCTGGTCCTGGTTTAGACCCGGTTTAGACCTGGTTCATTCCTGGTTTAGTCCTGGTTTAGTCCTGGTCTGGTCCTGGTTTAGTCCTGGTTTAGTCCTGGTTTAGTCCTGGTTCAGTCCTGGTTTAGTCCTGGTTTAGTCCTGGTTTAGACCTGGTTTAGTCCTGGTTCAGTCCTGGTTTAGTCCTGGTCTGGTCCTGGTTTAGTCCTGGTTTAGTCCTGGTTCAGTCCTGGTTTAGTCCTGGTCTGGTCCTGGTTTAGTCCTGGTTTAGACCCGGTTTAGTCCTGGTCTGGTCCTGGTTTATTCTGAGTCTCATTTGAAGTCGTCGTATTAGATTTTCTTGAACCTGATGCTCCTGATGTCATGCAGCTTCTGTGTTTCTCCCTCTGGCTCCGACTGAGATCTAAACCAGGACTAAACCTGGACTAAATCAGGACCGAAAACAGGACTAAAACATGGTTTAACACTAGACCAGGACTAAACCAGGACTAAGGTAGAACTAAACTAGGACGACAACCAAAAAGAAGATTAAAATCACGAGTAGAACTATGACACCTAAACTGGAACTAAACCAGGTCTTAGCTTCCATTTGTTTTAGAACATTAAGATCATTCATATATTCTTTTTCTGTTTAGTATTTCTCGCTGAACAGAGTTTGTTGCGTCTGTGTTTTGTCATAATACCGTCTTAAACCGGTTCAGATCTGGAGACGGGTCCAGCCAGGTCCGGACCAGGATCCAGGCTCAGATCCGGTCCAGGTTTAACCCTTTGAGTGACGCTGCAGCACAAACTCCTCTTTGTTTCTCTGAAGCAAACGTTTATGAGCTGCAGATGTTTGACCAAATGGAGCTGAACGTTTTGTATTTAATAAAAAAATTGTTTTTAAAAATCTTTTTGTGTTTGACACATCGACAGAAAAAGATGTTACGTCCTGAAACGCCAAGTACCCGACTGTTCTTGGGTTTAATCTGTGACATCGATCACAGTCAGAGCTGGGTTTTTTCCTCTGGACGTGTCCAAAGGAGCCCCTCAGGGATCCATTTTAGGCCCCATTTTATTCTCCATTTACATGAATCATGTCTGTTGTTGTGTCAGACTCATGTTCAGCTTTATGTCGATGATACAGGACTTTGCTGTTGCTCCGCCCCCCTCTCTAATGGGACATGAGTCTGAGTCGGTTTGTCCCGGGTTCAGGTCCCACTCAAACAAAGCTCTGGAGCTCCGTGGGTTCTGGTCAAATAAAGGTTCATAAATGAATAAATCTGAGCCTCGGGGAGACTCCGACAGCTCCCGTTCTGTCGTCTACAGTTTGTCTTTGAGTCCGGGTTCATTTCTCGCCCTCGGACTCAAACCGGACTCTCTGGGCCCAGATCCAGGTCTGGTCTGGGTCCAGAGCCTGAGGAGGTCCTGGTTCCTGCAGAAGTGACAGATCTGAGTCCAGCTGACGTCACGCCGCTCGGCTCGCCTTTCTCTCACCTCCAGCTCTGGTTCTGCCCTCGGATCATAACCGGTTTCAGTGTAAACCTCTGTCCCCCGTGGCTCTGGGTCAGATCTGGTCTCGGTCTTGGATTGTGTCTCCTCGGGTGCTCAGGGGACTCAGGGTGCTGCGATCTCAGGAGAAAAGCACACGGAAACTGTCTCTGTTTCAGTGAATGAGAATCTGATCTGAGCCGAGGTCAAACCAGGACCAAGGTCTGCATCTGAGACGAGAACGAAGATCTGCATCTGAGACGAGAACGAAGATCTGCATCTGAGACGAGAACGAAGATCTGCATCTGAGACGAGAACGAAGATCTGCCTCTGAGACGAGAACGAAGATCTGCATCTGAGACGAGAACGAAGATCTGCATCTGAGACGAGAACGAAGATCTGCCTCTGAGACGAGAACGAAGATCTGCATCTGAGACGAGGAGGTCAGTCTGCAGTCTGAGTTCTGCAAATTTGATCCAGCGCTGGTTAAAGCTGGTCTTAAATGGTCTAAACCTGGTCTAGATCTTTAAACTGGACTCAGGTCCAGAGGACAAAGATCTGAGACCAGGACGAGAAGTAAATGATACAAAACAAAGTCTTCTTAAACTTTAGAAAAAAGTGTAAAATGTTGTCACATTCTTTTGTTTAAATTAATGCAATTTTATGAATCGTTAAATGATAGCTCTGGGAGGGACGGGGCCTGGAGGAGGGGCAGGGCCTGGAGGAGGGGCAGGGTTTGGAAGAGGGGTGGGGCCTGGCGGAGGGGCAGGGCCTGGTGGAGGGGCGGGGCTTGAGGACTCAAAAGAAGAGTGACAGGTCTGGATCCAGATCAATCTGACATTCGACTGAAACACACAAGAGCGTCCCTTTAGCGCCCCCTGTAGGCCCCCCATACACCCCCCTGTAGGCCCCCCATACACCCCCCTGTAGGCCCCCCACACACCCCCCTGTAGGTCCCCCACAGACCCCCCACAGACCCTCAGGGGCCAAAAAACAAATGAACAATTTGATTTATTTTCAGACTTCAGATTTTTCTCAGCCAGGACTGAACCAGGACTGAACCAGGACTAGACCAGGTCTACATCAGGTCTAAACCTGGTCTAACCCTGTACCTGGACTCCACATTCCTCTCTCGCTCTCTCTGGTCTCGGTGAGTGAGCCTTAGCCCCGCCCCCTGATGACCTCACGATGACATCACAGGATAAAGGTGCTGCAGCTGAGATGAAGAGCCGACTGAGCTCCTCATCGTCGCCACGGAAACTATCCAGGAATCAAACCAGAGACCGGACCAGAGACCGGACCAGGGACCAGAGACCAGACCAGAGACCAGACCAGGGACCAGACCAGACCAGGGACCAGAGACCTGAGACCAGACCAGAGACCAGACCAGAGACCGGACCAGAGACCCAGGACCAGAGCAGAGCAGAGACCAGACCAGGACCAGACCCAGAGGTTTGTGGCTTTTATTCTGTTTCATTAATGTTGTCATCATGAGACTGGAAGGGCATCTGACACAGGGATTTATTTGTTTCTTTTGTGAAAATGTTGAATGTTGTTGGAGTCACTTTGCAAAAACAGATTCATGATCGGAACATGATCAGAGGCTTTGACTTGATTTGACTTTGTTTTTTCAAAAGTCAAATGTATTTTACGTTAAACACTGTTTATTTCAGCACTTTGTGTTTTTATGTTTCATGATTTAATATTTGCAGAAGTTTGTGACAAAAAGAAAAGAACAGTTTGACGATGTTTTAAAAAAGCAGAAATAGTTTTTGTGAATGAACTTTGACACGATCAGCACAAAGTGCAGCAGAATCATCTGAAACAGAAAAACTATTTAAGCTTCTGTCACTTCCATTTCTCTGAACAAATATAAAGAATTCAAATATTTAAATTTATTAAAAGCACATCCAAGTTTCATACGTCACTTAAACTTAAAACATACAGAGTTTGTCTTCTGTCTGTGTCTCAAACTGAAATGACTCTGTTGTGGTTTGAATAACCCTCGACCAGACCAGTCTCTTAAACCCTTAATTGGATTATGTCAGAATTCTTTCAGTTTCTCGGGTCGTTTTTGGCCGAGTGTGATTTCCTTTGACAGTTTGACGTCAGAAACACGTGACGAACAGAAACGACGGGACATTTCTGCACAAAGTGACGGAGCAAAATCAGAATCAGAATCAGAAAGCGGTTTATTGCCGTTGTCAGTGAAATTCACAAACAAAGGAACTTGCTTCGGCGTAAAGTGCAACATAAAGCAATGAATAAAATATAAAAATATATAATAAATATATAACTACACGACGAGGAGCTCAGCTTTAGAGCAGCTCAGACTCAGAGTCTGGACGGGTCAAACGCCTTCAGTGATTTATGTCAGAACAAATGTACAGAACAAATGTACAGAACAAATGTACAGAACAAATGTACAGAACATAAAACACGGTAATAATGACTCTCCACCTGAAGAACCCTTCATTAAAGAGCCTTTAATGAGAAACAAATGAACTTTAAATGAGTGAAAGAGCAGGTCATCCCGTCCTCCTCCTCTGCCCCGGGGCGGGTCGCAGGGACTGCCAGACCTCCCTCACCCCAGACACTTCCTCCAGCTCCTCCCGAGGTCCAGGACACAGAGACAGTCCCTCCAGAGTGTCCTGGGCCCCGGGGCGTCCTCCTGTGGGACATGACCCTGAGGGAGGCTCCAGGAGGCTCAGCTGAGGAGGAGCAGCAGCTCTACTCTGAGCTCCTCCTGTGCCTGAGCTCCTCTGTCTCTGAGGCCCCGCCCCCTGGAGGAGGAGCTTGTGTCTGGAGCTGGTCCTTTGGGTCATTAAAGCTCATGACCAGGTGAAGAGGACGAGCCTGAGGTGAATCCAGAGCTTTGTCTTTGACTCAGCTCCTCCTTCACCACAACAGGGCCGCACCTGTCACCACAACGGCCCCATACAGGGTTGCACCTGTCAGTCTCCCCCTCCACCCTTCCCTCTGAACATGACCCCGAGACACTTGAACTCCTCCTGAGGCAGGACCCTCCTGGAGGGACAGGACCCTCCTGGAGGGACAGGACCCTCCTGGAGGGAGAGGTCCTGCCTCAGACCTGGAGCTGCTCCTCAGTCGCTTCAGCCTCGACTCAAACGTCCCAGAGGCAGGTCCTGGTTTGAAGCTTCAGGGCGACATCATCTGCAGCAGAGATGATCCTGTGGTCCTCAAACCAGACGCCCTCCAGGCCCTGACCCCACCCTCCAGGCCCTGACCCCGCCCTCCAGGCCCTGACCCCGCCCTCCAGGCCCTGACCCCGCCCTCCAGGCCCTGACCCCGCCCTCCAGGCCCTGACTGAGCCTAGAAATTCTGTCCATAAAAATTATGAACAGAACCGGTGACAGGGCAGAGTGGGACGTCCCCCAAAAACTGTGTTAACATTAATCGTGGTTTGAACTCTACAGTTCAGTCACACAATCCCAGAGTGAACGACGGCAGCAGAGCCACAACGAGGCTTTGATCCAAACGTGACAGGAACATGAACCAGCCTCAGGTCCCGGGCCCCCAGGCCCCCAGGCCCCCAGGCCCCCAGGCCCCTGGACTCAAACAGTTACAGAGCCTCTGATGGAAACAACGTCCAGCGTTTGTCGCCTTTTTGTCCGTTTTAGTCCAGAGTCTTTAAACTCATGATTTTGTGAAGGTCTTTCCCTCTCGGTCTCACGATCAGCTCCTGTGAAGAGTCTCCTTTAAACAAAGCTCTTCCTCAAACTCTGGAGTCACTTTTTCAGTCACAGTTTGATGAATCTGTCAAACACACTTCCTGCTGAACTCCCTCAGTCAGTGATGTTTTCTCGTATAAATGACGTTGTTTATCTGAGAATCTTAAATCACCTCAGACTGAACTCAGGACAAACAGAACCAAGATGTACGTTTTGTTTTTTAGTTCTAAAACCTGAGATGCCAAACTTAAGGCTCTAAGGCCAATAAGAAGATAAAAATGCATCATATTTTTGCCTCAGTGTTTCCAGTGTTTTTCCTCCTTGTTTGAATCCTGACACTTTTTTGTTTAAAAGAGATTCCACGACTCTCCACCTGCAAAATATGAACAAAAAATGATAAAGGGGTGAATATTATCACGGACTCTAGTTTTGTTTGGGCTGTTTTGCTTTCCATTTTTTACCCACGACGCTCCAAAGCCACAAGTGATTCCGTTGTATCTGTTTGAATCCATGTATTTCATGTTGAATTCTTGTGAGTTACTTAAGGCTCGACCCAGTGGGTGGAAGGATGAAGCAGACAGAGCCTGGTGTTTCACTCAGTCTCACAGTTTCATTCGTCTTGTTTTGTCTCTGAGGCTCCAGCGCTCAAGAAAATGTGCTTCCCCCTGCCCCCTGGCCCCGCCCACATCCTGCAGTGTTTATTTAAAAGATTTAGACAAAAACTCTAATGATCTTTAAGGATTTTATAAAACTGTGCTTTTAACAGAAAGTGACTTTAGTCCTGGTTTAGTCCTGGCTTAGTCCTGCTTTAGTCCTGGACCTGGTTCAGTCCTGAGTGGTTCTTTGTGCTGATTCAGAGGATTCAGTTTCACAATGACTCAGAGCATTCTACACAAGACCAGGACTAAACCTGGTCTAAACCAGGACTAAACCAGGACTAAACTTGGACTAAACCAGGTCTAAACCAGGTCTAAACCAGGACTAAACCAGGTCTAAACCAGGTCTAAACCAGGTCTAAACCAGGACTAAACCAGGTCTAAACCAGGTCTAAACCAGGACTAAACCAGGTCTAAACCAGGACTAAACCAGGACTAAACTTGGACTAAACCAGGTCTAAACCAGGTCTAAACCAGGACTAAACCAGGTCTAAACCAGGTCTAAACCAGGTCTAAACCAGGACTAAACCAGGTCTAAACCAGGTCTAAACCAGGACTAAACCAGGTCTAAACCAGGTCTAAACCAGGACTAAACCAGGACTAAACAGGACTAAACCAGGTCTAAACCAGGACTAAACCAGGTCTAAACCAGGACTAAACCAGGACTAAACCAGGTCTAAACCAGGTCTAAACCAGGTCTAAACCAGGTCTAAACCAGGACTAAACCAGGACTAAACAGGACTAAACCAGGTCTAAACCAGGACTAAACCAGGTCTAAACCAGGACTAAACCAGGACTAAACCAGGTCTAAACCAGGTCTAAACCAGGACTAAACCAGGACTAAACCAGGTCTAAATTAGGACTAAACCAGGACTAAACCAGGACTAAACCAGGACTAAACCAGGACTAAACCAGGTCTAAACCAGGTCTAAACCAGGTCTAAACCAGGACTAAACCAGGTCTAAACTTGGACTAAACCAGGTCTAAACCAGGTCTAGTCTAAACCAGGACTAAACCAGGACTAAACCAGGTCTAAACTTGGACTAAACCAGGACTAAACCAGGACTAAACCAGGTCTAAACCAGGTCTAAACCAGGACTAAACCTGGACTAAACCAGGTCTAAACCAGGACTAAACCAGGACTAAACCAGGACTAAACCAGGTCTAAATTAGGACTAAACCAGGACTAAACCAGGACTAAACCAGGCCTAAACTAGGACTAAACCAGGACTAAACCAGGTCTAAACCTGGACTAAACCTGGACTAAACCAGGTCTAAACCAGGACTAAACCAGGTCTAAACCAGGACTAAACCTGGACTAAACCAGGTCTAAACTAGGACTAAACCAGGACTAAACCAGGTCTAAACCTGGACTATACCTGGACTAAACCAGGTCTAAACCAGGACTAAATCAGGTCTAAACCAGGACTAAACCTGGACTAAACCAGGTCTAAACTAGGACTAAACCAGGACTAAACCAGGTCTAAACCAGGTTTAAACCAGGTCTAAACCTGGTCTAAACCAGGACTAAACCAGGTCTAAACCAGGACTAAACCAGGTCTAAACCTGGTCTAAACCTGGACTAAACCAGGTCTAAACCAGGTCTAAACCAGGACTAAATCAGGTCTAAACCAGGACTAAACCAGGTCTAAACTAGGACTAAACCAGGTCTAAACCTGGACTAAACCAGGTCTAAACTAGGACTAAACCAGGACTAAACCAGGTCTAAACCAGGTTTAAACCAGGTCTAAACCTGGTCTAAACCAGGACTAAACCAGGTCTAAACCAGGACTAAACCTGGTCTAAACCTGGTCTAAACCTGGACTAAACCAGGTCTAAACCAGGTCTAAACCAGGACTAAATCAGGTCTAAACCAGGACTAAACCTGGACTAAACCAGGTCTAAACTAGGACTAAACCAGGTCTAAACCTGGACTAAACCAGGTCTAAACTAGGACTAAACCAGGACTAAACCAGGACTAAACAGGACTAAACCAGGTCTAAACCAGGACTAAACCAGGTCTAAACCAGGACTAAACCAGGACTAAACCAGGTCTAAACCAGGTCTAAACCAGGACTAAACCAGGACTAAACCAGGTCTAAATTAGGACTAAACCAGGACTAAACCAGGACTAAACCAGGACTAAACCAGGTCTAAACCAGGTCTAAACCAGGTCTAAACCAGGTCTAAAGCAGGACTAAACTTGGACTAAACCAGGTCTAAACCAGGTCTAAACCAGGACTAAACCAGGACTAAACCAGGTCTAAACTTGGACTAAACCAGGACTAAACCAGGACTGAACCAGGTCTAAACCAGGTCTAAACTTGGACTAAACTTGGACTAAACCAGGTCTAAACCAGGTCTAAAGCAGGACTAAACCAGGACTAAACCAGGTCTAAACCAGGACTAAACCAGGACTAAACCAGGACTAAACCAGGACTAAACTAGGACTAAACCAGGACTAAACCAGGTCTAAACCTGGACTAAACCTGGACTAAACCAGGTCTAAACCAGGACTAAACCAGGTCTAAACCAGGACTAAACCTGGACTAAACCAGGTCTAAACTAGGACTAAACCAGGACTAAACCAGGTCTAAACCTGGACTAAACCTGGACTAAACCAGGTCTAAACCAGGACTAAATCAGGTCTAAACCAGGACTAAACCTGGACTAAACCAGGTCTAAACTAGGACTAAACCAGGTCTAAACCTGGACTAAACCAGGTCTAAACTAGGACTAAACCAGGACTAAACCAGGTCTAAACCAGGTTTAAACCAGGTCTAAACCTGGTCTAAACCAGGACTAAACCAGGTCTAAACCTGGTCTAAACCTGGACTAAACCAGGTCTAAACCAGGTCTAAACCAGGACTAAATCAGGTCTAAACCAGGACTAAACCAGGTCTAAACTAGGACTAAACCAGGTCTAAACCTGGACTAAACCAGGTCTAAACAAGGACTAAACCAGGACTAAACCAGGTCTAAACCAGGTTTAAACCAGGTCTAAACCTGGTCTAAACCAGGACTAAACCAGGTCTAAACCAGGACTAAACCTGGTCTAAACCTGGTCTAAACCTGGACTAAACCAGGTCTAAACCAGGTCTAAACCAGGACTAAATCAGGTCTAAACCAGGACTAAACCTGGACTAAACCAGGTCTAAACTAGGACTAAACCAGGTCTAAACCTGGACTAAACCAGGTCTAAACTAGGACTAAACCAGGACTAAACCAGGTCTAAACCAGGTTTAAACCAGGTCTAAACCAGGTCTAAACCAGGACTAAACCAGGTCTAAACCAGGACTAAACCAGGTCTAAACCAGGTCTGTGTTTCAGGTTGGAGGATGAAAGCCATGCTGCTCGTCTCAGGTCAGTTTTTGTTTGATTCAGTGGCACAGATGGTGGTCTTGAATGTTCCGTAATGTGTCTTTGTTTGTTGACAGCGCTGATGGTGATGGTGTCGTCGGGCGTCTGTGCTCCCTCTAGTGGTCAGTGTTCATTAACGCTCTGTTTGTTACTGTCTTCTGTCCTCTTTTGTCTCGAGTTCCCCCTGAGTTTTGTCTCACACTTAACTTTAGACAAATAAATGGGTTTAGAGTCACATTCTGTCAATTATTACTGTTATTACTGTTATATTTGATGTTTTAATTATATAAGGCTCTCCAAAAAGGCGCTAAATGTACAACTAATGAGACTTTTTATTCAGATAAGAGTGTATTTCATTGTCTTTTCAAACCTGAAGTGCCCCCTGGTAATCCCTCACTAGGCCCCTCCCCCTGGTTGGGAAACACTGCTTTAAAGGACACAGTTTGAAAGAAACAGATTCTGCTGCTGTGACTTTTCTCTTTTAATCCTGTTATAACAATGTTTCATCATTAAAAACACACTGGAGTTTTGATGTTTTGATGAATGTTTGTTAGAAAATCCTCTCCTGAACGTCAAACACACGTCCTGCTGAACTCCCTCTGTCCGGGACGTATTTTCAGATTTCATACATCATTTATCTGAGACTCTTCTGCTGTTTTTTGTCCTTAAATCATTTCAGCCTCTAAACTCGACAACTGCTGCTCACATCCACACAATGACGTCTTTTCAGCGCTAACTTCACTAGATTGTATGTAGCGCTGGCGCCATCTGCTGGATGCAAGTGTCGTTTCATAGTGACTGATCACACAGGGTACAGAATGAAGACGAAACTTTTTTGTTTTAAAACATGAGATGCACATTTAAGGCACTCAAAGTATGTTTAAAGGAGAAGAACAAGATGAAAAATGCAGAATATTTTCCTTTGAGGTTCTGTCCCACTTTCTCCGTCGACTGAACTGAACATCAGACAAACCCTGTCCCGTCGTGTGAGTGTTTGTCCGTTTGGCGCCCCCTGCTGCCTCAGGCCTCTCTGCGTCCCACACGGCGCCCCCTGTGACCATGTGACGCAGGTGCAAAGGACCGCACTCTGAAGGGTCTGAAGAATCTGCTCCGAATCTGAGCTCGAGGCCCAAACGTCCTGATTTTATTGTTCCACGTGTTTTTCGTTAAAAACATAAACCGTGAGTCGTTTTATCTAAAGGTTTTTGACAAAATGACACTTTGTTTTGGGCAGAACAGATTCTGGATTTCACAACAGTCTCTCGTCTCTCTTGTCTCTCTTGTCTCTCTCGTTTCTCTCTTGTCTCTCTCTCGTCTCTCTCTTGTCTCTCGTCTCTCTCTCGTCTCTTGTCTCTCTCGTCTCTCTTCCTTCGTCTCTCGTCTCTCTCTCGTCTCTTGTCTCTCTCTCGTCTCTCTTGTCTCTCGTCTCTCTGTTGTCTCTCTTGTCTCTCTCTGGTCTCTCTCCTCTCTCTTGTCTCTCTCTTGTCTCTCTCATCTCTTGTCTCTCTCTTGTCTCTCTCTTGTCTCTCTTGTCTCTCTCTCGTCTCTCTTGTCTCTGTCCTCTCTCTCGTCTCTCTTGTCTCTCGTCTCTCTTGTCTCTCTCTTGTCTCTCGTCTCTCTCCTCTCTCTTGTCTCTCTCTTGTCTCTCTCTCGTCTCTCTTGTCTCTCTCTCGTCTCTCTTGTCTCTCTCTTGTCTCTCTTCCTTCGTCTCTCGTCTCTCTTGTCTCTCTTCCTTCATCTCTCTCTTGTCTCTCGTCTCTCTCTCGTCTCTTGTCTCTCTCGTCTCTCTTGTCTCTCTCTTGTCTCTCTCCTCTCTCTTGTCTCTCTCTCGCTCTCTCTCGTCTCTTGTCTCTCTCGTCTCTCTTCCTTCGTCTCTCGTCTCTCTCTCGTCTCTTGTCTCTCTCGTCTCTCTTCCTTCGTCTCTCGTCTCTCTCTCGTCTCTTGTCTCTCTCTCGTCTCTCGTCTCTCTCGTCTCTTGTCTCTCTCATCTCTTGTCTCTCTCTTGTCTCTCGTCTCTCTCTCTTGTCTTTCTCGTCTCTCTTGTCTCTCTCGTCTCTCTCTTGTCTCTCGTCTCTCTCTCTTGTCTCTCGTGTCTCTCTCTTCTCTCTTGTCTCTCTAGTCTCTTGTCTCTCTCTTGTCTCTCTTGTCTCTCTCTTGTCTCTTGTCTCTCTTGTCTTTCTCTTGTCTCTTGTCTCTCTTCCTTCGTCTCTCGTCTCTCTTGTCTCTCTCTTGTCTCTCTTGTCTCTCTCTTGTCTCTTGTCTCTCTTGTCTTTCTCTTGTCTCTTGTCTCTCTTCCTTCGTCTCTCGTCTCTCTCTCTTGTCTTTCTCGTCTCTCTTGTCTCTCTTGTCTCTCTCGTCTCTCTCTTGTCTCTCGTCTCTCTCTTGTCTCTCGTCTCTCTCTTGTCTCTCGTCTCTCTCTCGTCTCTCTCTTGTCTCTCTTCCTTCGTCTCTCGTCTCTTGTCTCTCTCTTGTCTCTCTTGTCTCTCTCTTGTCTCTTGTCTCTCTTGTCTTTCTCTTGTCTCTTGTCTCTCTTCCTTCGTCTCTCGTCTCTTGTCTCTCTCTTGTCTCTCTTGTCTCTCTCTCTTGTCTCTTGTCTCTCTTGTCTTTCTCTTGTCTCTTGTCTCTCTTCCTTCGTCTCTCGTCTCTCTTGTCTCTCTCTTGTCTCTCTTCCTTCGTCTCTCGTCTCTCTTGTCTCTCTCTCGTCTCTCTCGTCTCTCGTCTCTTGTCTCTCTCTTGTCTCTCTCTCCTCTCTCTCGTCTCTCGTCTCTTGTCTCTCTCTCCTCTCTCTCGTCTCTCGTCTCTTGTCTCTCTCTCGTCTCTCTTGTCTCTCGTCTCTCTCTCGTCTCTCTTGTCTCTCGTCTCTCTCTTGTCTCTTGTCTCTCGTCTCTCTTGTCTCTTGTCTCTCTCGTCTGTCGTCTCTTGTCTCTCTCTCGTCTCTTGTCTCTCTCTTGTCTCTCGTCTCTCTTGTCTCTCTTCCTTCGTCTCTCGTCTCTCTTGTCTCTCGTCTCTCTCTCTTGTCTTTCTCGTCTCTCTTGTCTCTCTTGTCTCTCTCTTGTCTCTCTCCTCTCTCTTGTCTCTCTCTCGTCTCTCTCTCGTCTCTTGTCTCTCTCGTCTCTCTTCCTTCGTCTCTCGTCTCTCTCTCGTTTCTTGTCTCTCTTGTCTCTCTCCTCTCTCTTGTCTCTCTCGTCTCTTGTCTCTCTTGTCTCTCGCTCTCTTGTCTCTCTCCTCTCTCTTGTCTCTCTCGTCTCTCTCTTGTCTCTCTTTTCTCTCTTGTCTCTCGTCTCTCTCTCGTCTCTCTCTTGTCTCTCTTCCTTCGTCTCTCGTCTCTTGTCTCTCTCTTGTCTCTCTTGTCTCTCTCTTGTCTCTTGTCTCTCTTGTCTTTCTCTTGTCTCTTGTCTCTCTTCCTTCGTCTCTCGTCTCTCTTGTCTCTCTCTTGTCTCTCTTGTCTCTCTCTTGTCTCTTGTCTCTCTTGTCTTTCTCTTGTCTCTTGTCTCTCTTCCTTCGTCTCTCGTCTCTCTTGTCTCTCTCTTGTCTCTCTCTTGTCTCTCTTCCTTCGTCTCTCGTCTCTCTTGTCTCTCTCTCTCGCCTCTCTCGCCTCTCGCCTCTTGTCTCTCTCTCTTTGTCTCTCTCTCCTCTCTCTCGTCTCTCGTCTCTTGTCTCTCTCTCCTCTCTCTCGTCTCTGGTCTCTTGTCTCTCTCTCGTCTCTCTTGTCTCTCGTCTCTCTCTTGTCTCTTGTCTCTCGTCTCTCTTGTCTCTCTCGTCTGTCGTCTCTTGTCTCTCTCTCGTCTCTTGTCTCTCTCTTGTCTCTCGTCTCTCTTGTCTCTCTCTCGTCTCTCCTCTCTCTCGTCTCTTGTCTCTTGTCTCTCTCGTCTCTCTTGTCTCTCGTCTCTCTCTTGTCTCTTGTCTCTCGTCTCTCTTGTCTCTTGTCTCTCTCGTCTGTCGTCTCTTGTCTCTCTCTCGTCTCTTGTCTCTCTCTTGTCTCTCGTCTCTCTTGTCTCTCTCTCGTCTCTCGTCTCTCTCGTCTCTTGTCTCTCTCATCTCTTGTCTCTCTCGTCTCTCTCTCGTCTCTCTTGGTTCTCTCTTGTCTCTCTAGTCTCTGGTCTCTTGTCTCTCGTCTCTTGTCTTTCTCGTCTTTCTCGTCTTTCTCGTCTCTTGTCTCTCTCTTGTCTCTCGTCTCTTGTCTTTTTCATCTCTCTCTTGTCTCTCTTCCTTCGTCTCTTGTCTCTCTCTCTTGTCTCTCTTCCTTTGTCTCTCATCTCTGGTCTCTCGTCTCTCTGTCGTCTCTCGTCTCTCTTGTCTCTCTTGTCTCTCTCGTCTCTCTCTCGTCTCTCTTGTCTCTCTCGTCTCTCTCTTGTCTCTCTTGTCTCTCTCGTCTCTCTCTTGTCTCTCGTCTCTCTCTTGTCTCTCGTCTCTCTCTTGTCTCTCGTCTCTCTCTCGTCTCTCTCTTGTCTCTCTTCCTTCGTCTCTCGTCTCTTGTCTCTCTCTTGTCTCTCTTGTCTCTCTCTTGTCTCTTGTCTCTCTTGTCTTTCTCTTGTCTCTTGTCTCTCTTCCTTCGTCTCTCGTCTCTCTTGTCTCTCTCTTGTCTCTCTCTTGTCTCTCTTCCTTCGTCTCTCGTCTCTCTTGTCTCTCTCTTGTCTCTCTCTTGTCTCTCGTCTCTCTCTCTTGTCTTTCTCGTCTCTCTTGTCTCTCTTGTCTCTCTCTTGTCTCTCTTCCTTTGTCTCTCCTCTCTCTTGTCTCTCTCTTGCCTCTCGTCTCTCTCTTGTCTTTCTCGTCTCTCTCGTCTCTCTCTCGTCTCTCTCATCTCTCTCTTGTCTCTTCTCTCTCTTGTCTCTCGTCTCTCTCTCGTCTCTCTCTTGTCTCTCTTCCTTCGTCTCTCCTCTCTCTTGTCTCTCTCTTGTCTCTCTTGTCTCTCTCTTGTCTCTTGTCTCTCTTGTCTCTTGTCTCTTGTCTCTCTTCCTTCGTCTCTCGTCTCTCTTGTCTCTCTCTTGTCTCCCGTCTCTTGTCTTTCTCGTCTCTCTTGTCTCTCTCTCGTCTCTCTTGTCTCTCGTCTCTCTTGTCTCTCGTCTCTCTCTTGTCTCTCTCTTGTCTCTCTTCCTTCGTCTCTCGTCTCTTGTCTCTCTCTTGTCTCTCTTGTCTCTCTCTTGTCTCTTGTCTCTCTTGTCTTTCTCTTGTCTCTTGTCTCTCTTCCTTCCTTCTCGCCTCTCTCTCTCTCGTCTCTCTCTTGTCTCTCTTCCTTCGTCTCTCGTCTCTCTCTTGTCTCTCGTCTCTCTCTCGTCTCTCTCTTGTCTCTCTCTTCCTTCGTCTCTCGCTCTCTTTGTCTCTCTCTTGTCTCTCTTGTCTCTCTCTTGTCTCTTGTCTCTCTTGTCTTTCTCTTGTCTCTTGTCTCTCTTCCTTCGCTCTCGCCTCTCTTGTCTCTCTCTTGTCTCTCTCTTGTCTCTCTTCCTTCGTCTCTCGTCTCTCTTGTCTCTCTCTCGTCTCTCTCGTCTCTTGTCTCTCTCTTGTCTCTCTCTTGTCTCTCTCTCCTCTCTCTCGTCTCTCGTCTCTTGTCTCTCTCTCCTCTCTCTCGTCTCTCGTCTCTTGTCTCTCTCTCGTCTCTCTTGTCTCTCGTCTCTCTCTCGTCTCTCTTGTCTCTCGTCTCTCTCTTGTCTCTTGTCTCTCGTCTCTCTTGTCTCTTGTCTCTCTCGTCTGTCGTCTCTTGTCTCTCTCTCGTCTCTCTCGTCTCTCTCTTTGTCTCTCGCCTCTCTTGTCTCTCTTCCTTCGTCTCTCGTCTCTCTTGTCTCTCTCTCTCTCTCTTGTCTCTCTCTTCTCTTGTCTCTCTCGTCTCTCTTGTCTCTCTTGTCTCTCTCTTGTCTCTCTCCTCTCTCTTGTCTCTCTCTCGTCTCTCTCTCGTCTCTTGTCTCTCTCGTCTCTCTTCCTTCGTCTCTCGTCTCTCTCTCGTCTCTTGTCTCTCTCTCGTCTCTCGTCTCTCTCGTCTCTTGTCTCTCTCATCTCTTGTCTCTCTCTTGTCTCTCGTCTCTCTCTCTTGTCTTTCTCGTCTCTCTTGTCTCTCTCGTCTCTCTCTTGTCTCTCGTCTCTCTCTTGTCTCTCGTCTCTCTCTTGTCTCTCGTGTCTCTCTTGTCTCTCTCGCTCTCTCTTGTCTCTCGCCTCTCTTGTCTTGTCTCTCGTCTCTCTCTCGTCTCTCTCTTGTCTCTCTTCCTTCGTCTCTCGTCTCTTGTCTCTCTCTTGTCTCTCGACTCTCTCTTGTCTCTCTAGTCTCTCTAGTCTCTCTCTTGTCTCTTGCTCTCTTGTCTCTCGCCTCTCTCTTGTCTCTCTCTTGTCTCTCTTGTCTCTCTCTTGTCTCTTGTCTCTCTTGTCTTTCTCTTTGTCTCTTGTCTCTCTTCCTTCGTCTCTCGTCTCTCTTGTCTCTCTCTTGTCTCTCGTCTCTCTCTCTTGTCTTTCTCGTCTCTCTTGTCTCTCTCGTCTCTCTCTTGTCTCTCGTCTCTCTCTTGTCTCTCGTCTCTCTCTCGTCTCTCTCTTGTCTCTCTTCCTTCGTCTCTCGTCTCTTGTCTCTCTCTTGTCTCTCTTGTCTCTCTCTTGTCTCTTGTCTCTCTTGTCTTTCTCTTGTCTCTTGTCTCTCTTCCTTCGTCTCTCGTCTCTCTTGTCTCTCTCTTGTCTCTCTCTTGTCTCTCTTCCTTCGTCTCTCGTCTCTCTTGTCTCTCTCTCGTCTCTCTCGTCTCTCTCTTGTCTCTCTCTTGTCTCTCTCTCCTCTCTCTCGTCTCTCGTCTCTTGTCTCTCTCTCCTCTCTCTCGTCTCTCGTCTCTTGTCTCTCTCTCGTCTCTTGTCTCTCGTCTCTCTCTCGTCTCTCTTGTCTCTCGTCTCTCTCTTGTCTCTTGTCTCTCGTCTCTCTTGTCTCTTGTCTCTCTCGTCTGTCGTCTCTTGTCTCTCTCTCGTCTCTTGTCTCTCTCTCGTCTCTTGTCTCTCTCTTGTCTCTCGTCTCTCTTGTCTCTCTTCCTTCGTCTCTCGTCTCTCTTGTCTCTCTCGTCTCTCTCTTGTCTCTCGTCTCTCTCTCTTGTCTTTCTCGTCTCTCTTGTCTCTCTTGTCTCTCTCTTGTCTCTCTCCTCTCTCTTGTCTCTCTCTCTCGTCTCTCTTCTCTTGTCTCTCTCGTCTCTCTTCCTTCGTCTCTCGTCTCTCTCTCGTCTCTTGTCTCTCTCTCGTCTCTCGTCTCTCTCTCTCGTCTCTTGTCTCTCTCATCTCTTGTCTCTCTCTTGTCTCTCGTCTCTCTCTCTTGTCTTTCTCGTCTCTCTTGTCTCTCTCGTCTCTCTCTTGTCTCTCGTCTCTCTCTTGTCTCTCGTCTCTCTCTCTTGTCTTTCTCGTCTCTCTTGTCTCTCTCGTCTCTCTCTTGTCTCTCGTCTCTCTCTTGTCTCTCGTCTCTCTCTCGTCTCTCTCTTGTCTCTCTTCCTTCGCCTCTCTTGTCTCTCTCTTGTCTCTCTTTGTCTCTCTCTCTCTTGTCTCTTGTCTCTCTTGTCTTTCTCTTTGTCTCTTGTCTCTCTTCCTTCGTCTCTCGTCTCTCTTGTCTCTCTCTTGTCTCTCTTGTCTCTCTCTTGTCTCTTGTCTCTCTTGTCTTTCTCTTGTCTCTTGTCTCTCTTCCTTCGTCTCTCGTCTCTCTTGTCTCTCTCTTGTCTCTCGTCTCTCTCTCTTGTCTTTCTCGTCTCTCTTGTCTCTCTCGTCTCTCTCTTGTCTCTCGTTCTCTCTCTCGTCTCTCGTCTCTCTCTCGCCTCTCTCTTGTCTCTCTTCCTTCGCCTCGCCTCTTGTCTCTCTCTTGTCTCTCTTGTCTCTCTCTTGTCTCTCTTTCTTGTCTCTCTTGTCTTTCTCTTGTCTCTTGTCTCTCTTTCTTCGTCTCTCGTCTCTCTTGTCTCTCTCTTGTCTCTCTTGTCTCTCTCTTGTCTCTTGTCTCTCTTGTCTTTCTCTTGTCTCTTGTCTCTCTTCCTTCGTCTCTCGTCTCTCTTGTCTCTCTCTTGTCTCTCGTCTCTCTCTCTTGTCTTTCTCGTCTCTCTTGTCTCTCTCGTCTCTCTCTTGTCTCTCGTCTCTCTCTTGTCTCTCGTCTCTCTCTCGTCTCTCTCTTGTCTCTCTTCCTTCGTCTCTCGTCTCTTGTCTCTCTCTTGTCTCTCTTGTCTCTCTCTTGTCTCTCTCTTGTCTCTTGTCTCTCTTGTCTTTCTCTTGTCTCTCGTCTCTCTTGGTTCTCTCTTGTCTCTCTAGTCTCTGGTCTCTTGTCTCTCGTCTCTTGTCTTTCTCGTCTTTCTCGTCTTTCTCGTCTCTTGTCTCTCTCTTGTCTCTCGTCTCTTGTCTTTTTCATCTCTCTCTTGTCTCTCTTCCTTCGTCTCTTGTCTCTCTCTTGTCTCTCTTCCTTTGTCTCTCGTCTCTTGTCTCTCTCTTCCTTCGTCTCTCGTCTCTCTTGTCTCTCTTGTCTCTCTTCCTTCATCTCTCTCCTCTCTCGTCTCTCTCTCGTCTCTCGTCTCTCGTCTCTTGTCTCTCTCTTCCTTTGTCTCTCGTCTCTTGTCTCTCTTGTCTCTCTCTTCCTTCGTCTCTCTTGTCTCTCGTCTCTCTCTTGTCTCTCTTGTCTCTCTAGTCTCTCTGTTGTCTCTCGTTTCTGGAGGAAGTTGCAGCTGCTGGTGTTTGCGTTGGGTCCAGATCAGAAAAACGTCCCGGACGCGACCAACGCTTCAAAGAATGTTTTTACTGAAAGAGTCAGAAGAGAATGAATAAAAATGTGTCCGATTTGAGAGAGTTTGGATAACGCTGACTTTTAACGCTCATAAAACCTAATGATTGTATTTTCAGGCGCCGTGTGTTGACTTTAAACGTCATAAAGTGTTTGACTTTGTCTCATGTTCAGCTCATTATGAACCACAGACTGGAACCAAATCCACTCCAGACTGAGCCGCTGTGGAGTTTATGCTCCCGACCCACGGAGCAGGCTGTTGCCGTGGAAACGGGCCATTAAAACGGAACATTATATCCTCAGAACTCCTCGAAAGAAAACACACTTTGGATTTATACTTTCTTGTATTTATGAGTTTCAGTCAGATGTGAGTGTGTGGCACTGGCCCCGCCCCCATCAGCACACACAGTCATAGACACGCCCCCTGTCATAGACACGCCCCCTGTGGCTCCGGGTGTTCAGTGTCACTGCCTCTACCACTCTGGTCAATCTGGACTGTAGCTCAGTTGCTGTGGCTCATTGCGCCCCCTGCAGGCGCCCCCTGTAGGAGGACACAGGTCCTTGTCTGAGGTCAGAGACGACCCTCAACAGAATGTAATATTTCTTTCTAAACTGGTTCTCTGGTGTTTGTCCCAGGGGCCCGGCCCGTGTCCTGTCTGACCCGGGCCGCAGACCTGGACCAGAGCCAGGACCAGGACCAGACCCTGCTCTGTCCCTCAGACTGTGCCCAGTGGAGAGTGTCTGTGTTTGGGACCAAAGTGTTCGCCTCAGTGTCGTCCGTGTGCGGAGCGGCCATTCACAGGTACTGGACCGGAACCAGGACTGGACCGGGACTGGGACTGGACTGGACTGGGACTGGACTGGGACTGAGACTAAGACAGGAACTGGACCGGGACTGGGACTAGACTGGGACTGGACCAGGACCGGGACTGGGACTGGACCGGGACCGGGACCGGGACTGGGACTGGGACTGGGACTGGGACTAGACCGGGACTGGGATTGGACCGGGACGGGACCAAGACTGGGACTGGACTGGGACTGGGACTGGACCGGGACTGGGACTGGGACCTACCTGACTGGGAACCTGGACCGGACTGACTAAGACAGGGACTGGACCGGGACTGGGACTAAGACAGGACTGGATCAGGACCGGGACTGGGACTGGACCGGGACGGGACCGGGACTGGGACTGGGGCTGGACTGGGACTGGACTTTGTTCGGGACTGGACCGGGACTGGACCGGGACTGGACCGGGACTGGGACTGGACTGGACCGGAACCGGGACTGGGCCAGGACCGGGACTGGGACTAAGACAGGGACTGGACTGGGACTAAGACAGGGACTGGACTGGGACTCAGCCTCAGACAGATCGGACAGCCCAGGAGCCTCTGTTCATGCTCTTCCTCTGGTCCAGTGGGGTCATCGGGGCGTCTGGAGGTCCACTGGTCCTGAAGAAGCTCCAGGGTCGACAGAACTACATGGGCTCGTACTCCAACGGGATCCAGTCCCAGCACCTGTCGCGGTGGACCTCGTCCTTCAGCCTCGCTCGTACGTCCTCCTCTGCTGATCCTCTTGTTCCTCTTCTGTACCTCTTCTGTTCCTCTCGTGTTCCTCTCTTGTTCCTCTTCTGTTCCTCTTGTTCCTCTTCTGTTCCTCTCGTGTTCCTCTCGTGTTCCTCTTCTGTTCTTCTTCTGTTCTTCTTCTGTTCCTCTCGTGTTCCTCTCGTGTTCCTCTCGTGTTCCTCTTCTGTTCTTCTTCTGTTCCTCTCGTGTTCCTCTTCTGTTCCTCTGCTCTTCCTCCTTCAGCCTCGCTCGTACGTCTCTCTCTTTTCTCGTCTTCCTCTGCTCTGCTCCGTCTTTAGTTTCATGTGTTCCTCGTGTGTTTGTCCAGAGCCGCAGAAGGAGCCTCTGGAGCTCAGCAGTCAGACCAGCACCACGGCTCTCCCAGCAGAAGAACCCGGTGAGAACTCACAGTCCTGGCTGAGAGTGTTGGCGCCTCTGATTTCTTTCCTATAAAATGTAGTATTTCTCCCAAAAAGACTTGCATTCAGGTGTGATTTTTATATTGCCCACGCCTGTTCCTTGCCCCTGGTGGATTTAAACGAGCAGCACAGGCTTAAACCAAGTTTTTATCCACAATTTTGAAAGAGTGACTCATTTTGGCCCATTTTTGATCTTTTTTCCTTTGTTTTTTGTGTCGTTCCAAAACACACAAAGGAAACAAACGAGTTTGAAGCAAAACATGTGGAATTCTAATACTTTTTGGGGAGAAATACTTCGTTTTCTGGAAAAAATTCAGGGGCCATCACTTTCAGCCAGAACTGTATCTGCTGAACCAGACAGTTGTTTGTTCACTCTGTGTGTGTGTGTGCAGTCCATCGACTTTTACCAAACTCATGTCAAACCCTCAGTGATGATGAGGGTCAATGGTCCACGGCTGATCCTCGTGACCCACGGGTTATTTGTGACTCCACGTGGTGTCAGTGAAACAAATGGATCTGTTTTACTTTAGCACAAAACAACTGCTCCATCCACGAGGAGCAGCGGCTGCACTCCGAGCTCCCCCCGGGGGCTGCTCTGTCTCTGGGGGCGGCGCTCTGGTCTTTTGGGTCGTTAAAGGTCCCATATCCTGCAAAATCGACTCTTCAGAGGTTCTAACCTTCCTCCAGGGCTCTCTGGGCCTCGTATGTTGTGCCCAAAGTGGTTTTTTGATTGATTCCCTCAGGCTTTCACTAGAGAACTGTCTTTTCCGTCCCCCTCGGCTGAGCAGCAGACGGGGGCTCCTCACTAAGATGACGCGGTGTTTAAGCCACGCCTCCAGGAAGAATAAAAACAGCTAATGCTAATGCTACACAGTAATTACACGATGGATACGACAGATAGAAGAGTTAGCTTGTTATTTACCAAACGGCACGTCCGTGGTTGAGGCCCTGGAGCACGTCAAACTCCAGGTCAGATCCAGGACGTAGGACTCAGCACGACGCACCGTCAGGACCAGAAAAGGTTTATTCAGTGTTTGTGTATCGCTGTTTACCGGAGCACACGGCGCATGCACCATCTCCACTCCCGGGGAGGCACGGGTTGGGCGGGGGAGGCAGCCTGCTCTCTGTTCGGGGGGGTCAGATCTCAGAGTGAGCCGTTTGCTTTTGCAGGAGGGGGCCAGTCCAAGAAATGGGTGTTTTTTGTAAACTGTTATGTTATGGATATTACACAACGAGAAAATGTATCAACAAAGCCCTTAGAACAGACTGTGTGAAGGGGAAAAGAGCAGGATATGGGACCTTTAAAGCTCATGACCAGGCGACAGGGACAGAGTCTGAGGTGAATGTAGAGAACAACTCAGTGACATCACAGCAGGGCTGCACCTGTCGCTCTCACACTCCTTCACCTCAGACCCTGGACCTCCTTCACCTCAGACCCTGGACCTCCTTCACCTCAGACCCTGGACCTCCTTCACCTCAGACCCTGGACCTCCTTCACCTCAGACCCTGGACCTCCTTCACCTCAGACCCTGGACCTCCTTCACCTCAGACCCTGGACCTCCCTTCACCTCAGACCCTGGACCTCTTTCACCTCAGACCCTGGACCTCCTTCACCTCAGACCCTGGACCTCCTTCACCTCAGACCCTGGACCTCTTTCACCTCAGACCCTGGACCTCCTTCACCTCAGACCCTGGACCTCTTTCACCTCAGACCCTGGACCTCCTTCACCTCAGACCCTGGACCTCCTTCACCTCCTTCACCTCAGACCCTGGACCTCCTTCACCTCAGACCCTGAACCTCCTTCACCTCAGACCCTGGACCTCCTTCACCTCAGACCCTGGACCTCCTTCACCTCAGACCCTGGACCTCCTTCACCTCCTTCACCTCAGACCCTGGACCTCTTTCACCTCAGACCCTGGACCTCCTTCACCTCAGACCCTGGACCTCATTCACCTCAGACCCTGGACCTCCTTCACCTCAGACCCTGGACCTCCTTCACCTCAGACCCTGAACCTCCTTCACCTCAGACCCTGGACCTCCTTCACCTCAGACCCTGGACCTCCTTCACCTCAGACCCTGGACCTCCTTCACCTCAGACCCTGAACCTCCTTCACCTCAGACCCTGGACCTCCTTCACCTCAGACCCTGGACCTCCTTCACCTCAGACCCTGGACCTCCTTCACCTCAGACCCTGGACCTCCTTCACCTCAGACCCTGGACCTCCTTCACCTCACACCCTGGACCTCCTTCACCTCAGACCCTGGACCTCCTTCACCTCCTTCACCTCAGACCCTGGACCTCCTTCACCTCAGACCCTGGACCTCCTTCACCTCACACCCTGGACCTCCTTCACCTCAGACCCTGGACCTCCTTCACCTCAGACTCTGGACCTCCTTCACCTCAGACCCTGGACCTCCTTCACCTCAGACCCTGGACCTCCTTCACCTCAGACCCTGGACCTCCTTCACCTCAGACCCTGGACCTCCTTCACCTCAGACCCTGGACCTCCTTCACCTCCTTCACCTCAGACCCTGGACCTCCTTCACCTCAGACCCTGGACCTCCTTCACCTCAGACCCTGGACCTCCTTCACCTCAGACCCTGGACCTCCTTCACCTCAGACCCTGGACCTCCTTCACCTCAGACCCTGGACCTCCTTCACCTCAGACCCTGGACCTCCTTCACCTCAGACCCTGGACCTCCTTCACCTCAGACCCTGGACCTCCTTCACCTCAGACTCTGGACCTCCTTCACCTCAGACCCTGGACCTCCTTCACCTCAGACCCTGGACCTCCTTCACCTCAGACCCTGGACCTCCTTCACCTCACACCCTGGACCTCCTTCACCTCAGACCCTGGACCTCCTTCACCTCAGACCCTGGACCTCCTTCACCTCCTTCACCTCAGACCCTGGACCTCCTTCACCTCAGACCCTGGACCTCCTTCACCTCAGACCCTGGACCTCCTTCACCTCAGACCCTGGACCTCCTTCACCTCAGACCCTGGACCTCCTTCACCTCCTTCACCTCAGACCCTGGACCTCCTTCACCTCAGACCCTGGACCTCCTTCACCTCAGACCCTGGACCTCCTTCACCTCAGACCCTGGACCTCTTTCACCTCAGACCCTGGACCTCCTTCACCTCAGACCCTGGACCTCCTTCACCTCAGACCCTGGACCTCCTTCACCTCAGACCCTGGACCTCCTTCACCTCAGACCCAGAACCTCCTTCACCTCAGACCCTGGACCTCCTTCACCTCAGACCCTGGACCTCCTTCACCTCAGACCCTGGACCTCCTTCACCTCCTTCACCTCAGACCCTGGACCTCCTTCACCTCAGACCCTGGACCTCCTTCACCTCAGACCCTGGACCTCCTTCACCTCAGACCCTGGACCTCCTTCACCTCCTTCACCTCAGACCCTGGACCTCCTTCACCTCCTTCACCTCAGACCCTGGACCTCCTTCACCTCAGACCCTGGACCTCCTTCACCTCCTTCACCTCAGACCCTGGACCTCCTTCACCTCAGACCCTGGACCTCCTTCACCTCAGACTCTGGACCTCCTTCACCTCAGACCCTGGACCTCCTTCACCTCAGACCCTGGACCTCCTTCACCTCAGACCCTGGACCTCCTTCACCTCAGACCCCTCACACCCTGGACCTCCTTCACCTCAGACCCTGGACCTCCTTCACCTCAGACTCTGGACCTCCTTCACCTCAGACCCTGGACCTCCTTCACCTCAGACCCTGGACCTCCTTCACCTCAGACCCTGGACCTCCTTCACCTCAGACCCTGGACCTCCTTCACCTCAGACCCTGGACCTCCTTCACCTCCTTCACCTCAGACCCTGGACCTCCTTCACCTCAGACCCTGGACCTCCTTCACCTCAGACCCTGGACCTCCTTCACCTCCTTCACCTCAGACCCTGGACCTCCTTCACCTCAGACCCTGGACCTCCTTCACCTCAGACCCTGGACCTCCTTCACCTCAGACCCTGGACCTCCTTCACCTCCTTCACCTCAGACCCTGGACCTCCTTCACCTCAGACCCTGGACCTCCTTCACCTCAGACCCTGGACCTCCTTCACCTCAGACCCTGCAGGGCCCATTCTGTTTGGGTCGGCCCACATTTGGCCCAGAGTCGTGTTTCTGGGCCAAAACTCGACGGGAGAGAGATGGTTCTACCAGGACTGGACCTGGACTGGACCAGGACCAGACCTGGACTGGACCAGGACTAAACCAGGACCAGACCTGGACTGGACCTGGACTGGACCTGGACTGGACCTGGACTAAACCAGGACTAAACCAGGACTGAACCAGGACTGAACCAGGACCGGACCTGGACTGGACCTGGACTAAACCAGGACTAAACCAGGACTGAATCAGGACCGGACCTGGATTAAACCAGGACCGGACCAGGACTGGACCTGGACTAAACCAGGACTTGACCAGGACTAAACCAGGACTAAACCAGGACTGAACCAGGACTAAACCAGGACTGAACCAGGACTGAACCAGGACCGGACCTGGACTGGACCAGGACTGGACCTGGACTGGACCTAGACTGGACCTGGACTGGACCTGGACTAAAGCAGGACTAAACCAGGACTAAACCAGGACCGGATCTGGACTGGACCTGGATTAAACCAGGACCAGACCTGGACTAAACCAGGACTAAACCAGGACCGGACCTGGACTGGACCTGGACTGGACCTGGACTAAACCAGGACCAGACCTGGACTGGACCTGGACTGGACCTGGACTGGACCTGGACTGGACCTGGACTGGACCTGGATTAAACCAGGACTAAACCAGGACTGAACCAGGACCGGATCTGGACTGGACCTGGACTAAACCAGGACTAAACCAGGACTGAACCAGGACTGGACCTGGACTGGACCTGGACTGGACCTGGACTAAACCAGGACTAAACCAGGACCGGACCTGGACTAAACCAGGACCAGACCTGGACTGGACCTGGACCGGACCTGGACTGGATCAGGACTAAACCAGGACCAGACCTGGACTGGACCAGAACTAAACCAGGACTAAACCAGGACTGAACCAGAATTGAACCAGGACCGGACCTGGACTGGACCAGGACTAAACCAGGACCGGACCTGGACTAAACCAGGACTGAACCAGAACTAAACCAGGACTGAACCAGAATTGAACCAGGACTGGACCTGGACTGGACCTGGACTGGACCTGGACTGGACCTGGACTAAACCAGGACCAGACCTGGACTGGACCAGGACTAAATCAGGACTGAACCAGGACTGAACCAGAATTGAACCAGGACTAAATCAGGACTGAACCTGGACTAAAGCAGGACTGAACCAGGACTAAACCAGGACTGAACCAGGACTAAACCAGGACTGAACTGGTTCTGACAGAGCTCCTTTTTCTCATGTTTGTTTTTTTCTGTTTTGAAGCTAAAAAGTCCCTGAAGAAAGCCGTGGTGAAGAAGGCCCTGACCGGAGGAAACAAAGGTGACAAAACCAGGACTAAAGCAAAACTAAACCTGGTCTAAACCTGGTCTAAATCAGGTCTAAACCTGGATTAAAGTAAAACTAAACTAGGACTAAACTAGGACTAAATCTGGACTAAACAGGTACCACAGACTAGAGACTAAAACCCAGAACTAAACCAGGACATTCAGGAACAAACCTGGAACTCGGGATCATCTTGGACTAAACCAGATCCAAGTGGGGACTAAACCAGGGATAAACCAGAACAACACAAAAGAAAAATAAATGATGTGGCTCTGGTTCTGGACCCGGTCTAACCCTGGTCTTGGTCTTGTTTCAGACTGTCAGGTGGACGTGGCTCTGGTTCTGGACCCGGTCTAACCCTGGTCTTGGTCTTGTTTCAGACTGTCAGGTGGACGTGGCTCTGGTTCTGGACCCGGTCTAACCCTGGTCTTGGTCTTGTTTCAGACTGTCAGGTGGACGTGGTTCTGGTTCTGGACCCGGTCTAACCCTGGTCTTGGTCTTGTTTCAGACTGTCAGGTGGACGTGGTTCTGGTTCTGGACCCGGTCTAACCCTGGTCTTGGTCTTGTTTCAGACTGTCAGGTGGACGTGGTTCTGGTTCTGGACCCGGTCTAACCCTGGTCTTGGTCTTGTTTCAGACTGTCAGGTGGACGTGGCTCTGGTTCTGGACCCGGTCTAACCCTGGTCTTGGTCTTGTTTCAGACTGTCAGGTGGACATGGTTCTGGTTCTGGACCCGGTCTAACCCTGGTCTTGGTCTTGTTTCAGACTGTCAGGTGGACATGGTTCTGGTTCTGGACCCGGTCTAACCCTGGTCTTGGTCTTGTTTTAGACTGTCAGGTGGACGTGGTTCTGGTTCTGGACCCGGTCTAACCCTGGTCTTGGTCTTGTTTTAGACTGTCAGGTGGACGTGGTTCTGGTTCTGGACCCGGTCTAACCCTGGTCTTGGTCTTGTTTCAGACTGTCAGGTGGACATGGTTCTGGTTCTGGACCCGGCTCTAACCCTGGTCTTGGTCTTGTTTTTAGACTGTCAGGTGGACATGGTTCTGGTTCTGGACCCGGTCTAACCCTGGTCTTGGTCTTGTTTTAGACTGTCAGGTGGACGTGGTTCTGGTTCTGGACCCGGTCTAACCCTGGTCTTGGTCTTGTTTCAGACTGTCAGGTGGACGTGGTTCTGGTTCTGGACCCGGTCTAACCCTGGTCTTGGTCTTGTTTTAGACTGTCAGGTGGACATGGTTCTGGTTCTGGACCCGGTCTAACCCTGGTCTTGGTCTTGTTTCAGACTGTCAGGTGGACATGGTTCTGGTTCTGGACCCGGTCTAACCCTGGTCTTGGTCTTGTTTCAGACTGTCAGGTGGACGTGGTTCTGGTTCTGGACCCGGTCTAACCCTGGTCTTGGTCTTGTTTCAGACTGTCAGGTGGGACGTGGCTCTGGTTCTGGACCCGGTCTAACCCTGGTCTTGGTCTTGTTTCAGACTGTCAGGTGGGACGTGGCTCTGGTTCTGGACCCGGTCTAACCCTGGTCTTGGTCTTGTTTCAGACTGTCAGGTGGACGTGGTTCTGGTTCTGGACCCGGTCTAACCCTGGTCTTGGTCTTGTTTCAGACTGTCAGGTGGACGTGGTTCTGGTTCTGGACCCGGTCTAACCCTGGTCTTGGTCTTGTTTCAGACTGTCAGGTGGACGTGGCTCTGGTTCTGGACCCGGTCTAACCCTGGTCTTGGTCTTGTTTCAGACTGTCAGGTGGACATGGTTCTGGTTCTGGACCCGGTCTAACCCTGGTCTTGGTCTTGTTTCAGACTGTCAGGTGGACGTGGCTCTGGTTCTGGACCCGGTCTAACCCTGGTCTTGGTCTTGTTTCAGACTGTCAGGTGGGCGTGGTTCTGGTTCTGGACCCGGTCTAACCCTGGTCTTGGTCTTGTTTCAGACTGTCAGGTGGACGTGGCTCTGGTTCTGGACCCGGTCTAACCCTGGTCTTGGTCTTGTTTCAGACTGTCAGGTGGACATGGTTCTGGTTCTGGACCCGGTCTAACCCTGGTCTTGGTCTTGTTTCAGACTGTCAGGTGGACGTGGTTCTGGTTCTGGACCCGGTCTAACCCTGGTCTTGGTCTTGTTTCAGACTGTCAGGTGGACGTGGCTCTGGTTCTGGACCCGGTCTAACCCTGGTCTTGGTCTTGTTTCAGACTGTCAGGTGGACATGGTTCTGGTTCTGGACCCGGTCTAACCCTGGTCTTGGTCTTGTTTCAGACTGTCAGGTGGACATGGTTCTGGTTCTGGACCCGGTCCCAACCCTGGTCTTGGTCTTGTTTCAGACTGTCAGGTGGACATGGTTCTGGTTCTGGACCCGGTCTAACCCTGGTCTTGGTCTTGTTTCAGACTGTCAGGTGGACATGGTTCTGGTTCTGGACCCGGTCTAACCCTGGTCTTGGTCTTGTTTCAGACTGTCAGGTGGACGTGGCTCTGGTTCTGGACCCGGTCTAACCCTGGTCTTGGTCTTGTTTCAGACTGTCAGGTGGACGTGGTTCTGGTTCTGGACCCGGTCTAACCCTGGTCTTGGTCTTGTTTTAGACTGTCAGGTGGACATGGTTCTGGTTCTGGACCCGGTCTAACCCTGGTCTTGGTCTTGTTTCAGACTGTCAGGTGGACATGGTTCTGGTTCTGGACCCGGTCTAACCCTGGTCTTGGTCTTGTTTCCAGACTGTCAGGTGGACATGGTTCTGGTTCTGGACCCGGTCTAACCCTGGTCTTGGTCTTGTTTCAGACTGTCAGGTGGACGTGGTTCTGGTTCTGGACCCGGTCTAACCCTGGTCTTGGTCTTGTTTCAGACTGTCAGGTGGACGTGGTTCTGGTTCTGGACCCGGTCTAACCCTGGTCTTGGTCTTGTTTCAGACTGTCAGGTGGACGTGGTTCTGGTTCTGGACCCGGTCTAACCCTGGTCTTGGTCTTGTTTCAGACTGTCAGGTGGACGTGGTTCTGGTTCTGGACCCGGTCTAACCCTGGTCTTGGTCTTGTTTCAGACTGTCAGGTGGACGTGGCTCTGGTTCTGGACCCGGTCTAACCCTGGTCTTGGTCTTGTTTCAGACTGTCAGGTGGACGTGGCTCTGGTTCTGGACCCGGTCTAACCCTGGTCTTGGTCTTGTTTCAGACTGTCAGGTGGACGTGGTTCTGGTTCTGGACCCGGTCTAACCCTGGTCTTGGTCTTGTTTCAGACTGTCAGGTGGACGTGGTTCTGGTTCTGGACCCGGTCTAACCCTGGTCTTGGTCTTGTTTCAGACTGTCAGGTGGACGTGGTTCTGGTTATGGACCCGGTCTAACCCTGGTCTTGGTCTTGTTTCAGACTGTCAGGTGGACGTGGTTCTGGTTATGGACGGCTCTAATAACATCGGCCGTCGCAGGTTTAATCTCCAGAAGAACTTCGTGGTGCGTTTGGCCTCGTTCCTCAAAGTGGGACCGACGGGACCTCACGTGGGTCTGGTCCAGGCCAGGTCCGGACTCTGCTCTTCTGTGTTTAAGTGTTTGAATGTGTTTGTGGTTCTGATGTTCTGATGTTCTGATGTTCTCCAGTGGAGCTCCACACACAGAGTTCCTCTTGTCCAACTTCACTCAACCCAAAGATCTGCTGTTCGCCATCAAAGAAGTGTCCTTCAGAGGAGGAGACACCAACACCGGTGAGTCTGGGTTAGTCCTGTTTTAGTCCTGTTTTAGTCCTGATTCAGGGCTAAAGAAGTCAGTCTTTTACTCATTTAAAAGAAGGAGGTTCTGGTAAAGCTCCTTCAAGCCGCTGCAGATGCTCCAGCTCCTGAGCAGGTCCTGTGCAGCTGAAGGTTCTGACCCTGAGTCAGTGGAAACAGGACTGGTCCAAGAACGGACCCTTGAGGGACCCCTGAGGGGAGGGGGGTGTCATAGTCCTGGTTCTGTTGCAGGTAAAACCCTGGTTCTGGTTCTGGTCCAAGTAAAGCCCTGGTTCTGGTTCTGTTGCAGGGAAGGCGATCCTTCACGCTGCAGAGTCGCTCTTCTCTCAGGAGCGCGGCGGGAGGAAGGGGCACCCGCGGGTGCTGCTGGTGCTGGTGGACGGGTGGCCCTCGGACGATCTGGACCAGGCCTCGGTTCTGGCCCGAGAGTCCGGCATCAATGTGTTCTTGGTGTCTGTGGCCAAACCCTCAGCGGACGAGCTGCCCATGGTCCCAGACAAGGACTTCACACGGAAGGTACGGGACCAGGACCAGGACTGGACCAGGACCAGGACCAGGACCAGGACTGGACCAGGACCAGGACTGGACCAGGACTGGACCAGGACTGGACCGGGACCAGGACTGGACTAGGACCAGATCATAACGACGTGTTTTAATGACACTAACATTTTAATTTGGACTCGGCTTGATATTTGATACTGATTTCGGTGACACTAGTCATGTTTACATGCGCAAAATGTCTTTAATCTGATCATGAATCGGATTAGAATTTTACTGTGTACGTGGACCCTGAAAAAAATAATCTGATTACGACACGCGTTTACATCTGTTATACATTTGATCGGAATAAATTATTTTGACATGCGCAGAATTGGCTAACATACCGGAAACAGTAGAAGAAGAACAAACTTCCGTCGTAAACAAACATGGCTGCGTACGTTTTGGCTCGTAACATGTTTCTTCGTTGACTCCACCTCCCGTTGGTGCTGTTTAATTATACTCTTGATATGGAGCTGTATTGTGTGCCTCACGCTCAGCATTTCCCTCGCTCCACATTATCTGACGTAACAGACATGCGCAGAGAGGATTCCTTCAACCTAAACATCGGAAGAAGCGTGTACATGCGCATCGATCGGAATAACAATCGGCATAACCCACCCGTCTCAATCGGAATGAAATTTTGATCCGAATGAGTGTAATCGGGTCAGAATATTCCGAATGGCGTGTTTACATTAATAATTTTTATTCCGATCAGGCTTTTAATCTGATTACATGTGTCCATATGAACGTGGCTAATGATGACAAAAACACTATAACTGTCAATCAAACCCAGGTCATTTTCAGACAAACGTCTCATCTCTTTTCGCTCGTCTTTTTAACCCTTTGCTGTGTTTTTAACCCTTTGCTGTGTGTTTTTAACCCTTTGCTGTGTTTTTAACCCTTTGCTGTGTGTTTAACCCTTTGCTGTGTGTTTTTAACCCTTTGCTGTGTGTTTTTAACCCTTTGCTGTGTGTTTAACCCTTAGCTGTGTGTTTTTAACCCTTTGCTGTGTGTGTTTAACCCTTTGCTGTGTGTTTTTAACCCTTTGCTGTGTGTTTAACCCTTTGCTGTGTGTTTTTAACCCTTTGCTGTGTGTGTTTAACCCTTAGCTGTGTGTTTTTAACCCTTTGCTGTGTGTTTAACCCTTTGCTGTGTGTTTAACCCTTTGCTGTGTGTTTTTAACCCTTTGCTGTGTGTTTAACCCTTTGCTGTGTGTTTTTAACCCTTTGCTGTGTGTTTTTAACCCTTTGCTGTGTGTTTAACCCTTTGCTGTGTGTTTTTAACCCTTTGCTGTGTGTTTTTAACCCTTTGCTGTGTGTTTTAACCCTTTGCTGTGTGTTTTTAACCCTTTGCTGTGTGTTTTTAACCCTTTGCTGTGTGTTTTTAACCCTTTGCTTCCAGGCCGTGTGTAAAGACAACGGTCACTTCTCGTACTCCATCCCGAGCTGGTTCAGCGCAAACAAACACGTCAAGACTCTGACGCAGAGGCTCTGTTCATTGGACAATCTACTGTGCAGTAAGCCCCGCCCACTCCTCACACCTGTGCCATAAGCTCCGCCCACTCTCCTCACCTGTATCTAAGCCCCGCCCCCCCCTCACCTGTATCTAAGCCCCGCCCTCTCCTCACACCTGTGCCATAAGCTCCGCCCTCTCCTCACCTGTATCTAAGCCCCGCCCCCTGTCCTAACCTGTCCTCTCGTTCCCTCTCTTTTCCTTTCTAATTTCCTCTGGGTTACTCCGGTTTCTCTTTCTCTTGTTCTCTCTCGTCTCCTCTGGTTTTTCCTCTCGTCTCATCTTTGTTTCCTCTCTGTTTCTTCTGGTTTCCTCTCTTGTTTCCACTCTTCTCTTTTAATTTCCCCTTCTCTCATTCCCTCTCGTTCCTCTCTCTTGTCCTCTCTCTTGTCCTCTCTCTTGTCTCCTCTCGTTCCCTCTCGTTCCCTCTCGTTCCTCTCTCTTGTCCTCTCTCTTGTCCCCTCCGTTCCTCTCTCGCTCCTCTCTCATTCCTCTCGTTTCCTCTCTCGTTTCTTCTCATTTTCTCTCTTCTCTCATTCCTCTCTCCTCTTTTCTCTTGTTTCCTCTCCGTCTGTCCTTGCACACAGTCCTCGTACATATCCAAGTGTTTCCTCTCTTGTTCCTCTCTCGTTCCTCTCTCCTCTCGTTCCTCTCCTCCTCTCTCCTCCTCCTGTCCTCGTACCTGGTCCTCGTACAGATGTGAGTGTTTCCTCTCTCCTCCTCTCCTCCTCTCGTTTCCTTCTCTCCTCCTCTCCTCCTGTCCTCATCTCTCCTCCTCTCCTCCTGTCCTCGTACAGATGTGAGTGTTTCCTCTCTCTCCTCCTCTTATTTCCTCTCTCCTCCTCTCGTTCCTCTCCTTCTCTCTCCTCCTCCTCCTGTCCTTGTACCTGGTCCTCGTACAGATGTGAGTGTTTCCTCTCTCCTCCTCTCGTTTCCTCCTCTCCTCCTCTCCTCCTCTCGTTCCTCTCCTCCTCTCCTCCTCTCGTTCCTCTCCTCCTCCCCTGCTGTCCTCCTCCTGTCCTCGTACATGGTCCTCGTACAGATGTGAGTGTTTCCTCTCTCTCCTCCTCTCCTCCTCTCGTTCCTCTCCTCCTCTCCTCCTCCCCTCCTGTCCTCCTCCTGTCCTCGTACATGGTCCTCGTACAGATGTGAGTGTTTCCTCCTCTCCTCCTCTCCTCCTCTCTCTCCTCCTCTCCTCCTCCCCTCCTGTCCTCCTCCTGTCCTCGTACATGGTCCTCGTACAGATGTGAGTGTTTCCTCTCTCTCCTCCTCTCTCCCTCTCTCTCCTCCTCTCTCCTCCTCTCCTCCTCTCCTCCTCTCCTCCTGATGTGAGTGTTTCCTCTCTCTCCTCCTCTCTCCTCCTCTCCTCCTCTCTCCTCCTCTCCTCCTCCCCCTCCTGTCCCTCCCTCCTGTCCTCGTTTATGGTCCTTGTACAGATGTGAGTGTTTCCTCTCTCCTCCTCTCGTTTCCTCCTCTCCTCCTCTCCTCCTCTCGTTCCTCTCCTCCTCTCCTCCTCCCCTCCTGTCCTCCTCCTGTCCTCGTACATGGTCCTCGTACAGATGTGAGTGTTTCCTCTCTCTCCTCCTCTCTCCTCCTCTCCTCCTCTCTCCTCCACTCCTCCTCTCCTCCTGATGTGAGTGTTTCCTCTCTCTCCTCCTCTCCTCCTCTCCTCCTCTCTCCTCCACTCCTCCTCTCCTCCTGATGTGAGTGTTTCCTCTCTCTCCTCCTCTCCTCCTCTCTCCTCCTGTCCTCCTCCTCCCCTCCTCTCTCTCCTCCTCTCCCCTCCTCTCCTCCTCTCCTCCTGATGTGAGTGTTTCCTCTCTCTCCTCCTCTCTCCTCCTCTCCTCCTCTCTCCTCCTCTCCTCCTCTCTCCTCCTCTCTCCTCCACTCCTCCTCTCCTCCTGATGTGAGTGTTTCCTCTCTCTCTCCTCCCTCTCTCCTCCACTCCTCCTCTCTCTCTCCTCCTCTCTCCTCCACTCCTCCTCTCCTCCTGATGTGAGTGTTTCCTCTCTCTCCTCCTCTCTCCTCCTGTCCTCGTACATGATCCTCGTACAGATGTGAGTGTTTCCTCTCTCTCCTCCTCTCCTCCTCTCTCCTCCTGTACTCCTCCTCTCCCTCCTCTCTCTCCTCCTCTCCCCTCCTCTCCTCCTCTCCTCCTGATGTGAGTGTTTCCTCTCTCTCCTCCTCTCTCCTCCTCTCCTCCTCTCCTCCTCTCTCCTCCACTCCTCCTCTCCTCCTGATGTGAGTGTTTCCTCTCTCTCCTCCTCTCCTCCTCCTCTCCTCCTCTCTCCTCCTGTCCTCCTCCTCCCCTCCTCTCCTCCTCCTGTCCTCGTACATGGTCCTCGTACAGATGTGAGTGTTTCCTCTCTCTCCTCCTCTCCTCCTCTCTCTCCTCCTCTCTCCTCCTGATGTGAGTGTTTCCTCTCTCTCCTCCTCTCCTCCTCCTCTCCTCCTCTCTCCTCCTGTCCTCCTCCTCCCCTCCTCTCCTCCTCCTGTCCTCGTACATGGTCCTCGTACAGATGTGAGTGTTTCCTCTCTCTCCCTCCCTCTCCTCCTCCTCTCCTTCTCTCTCCTCCTGTCCTCCTCCTCCCCTCCTCTCCTCCTCCTGTCCTCGTACATGGTCCTCGTACAGATGTGAGTGTTTCCTCTCTCTCCTCCTCTCCTCCTCTCTCTCCTCCTCTCCTCCTGATGTGAGTGTTTCCTCTCTCCTCCTCTCTCCTCCTCTCCTCCTCTCTCCTCCTCTCCTCCTCTCCTCCTCTCTCCTCCACTCCTCCTCTCCTCCTGATGTGAGTGTTTCCTCTCTCTCCTCCTCTCCTCCTCTCGTTCCTCTCCTCCTCTCCTCCTCTCTCCTCCTGTCCTCCTCCTGTCCTCGTACATGGTCCTCGTACAGATGTGAGTGTTTCCTCTCTCCTCCTCTCGTTTCCTCCTCTCCTCCTCTCCTCCTCTCGTTCCTCTCCTCCTCTCCTCCTCCCCTCCTGTCCTCCTCCTGTCCTCGTACATGGTCCTCGTACAGATGTGAGTGTTTCCTCTCTCTCCTCCTCTCTCCTCCTCTCCTCCTCTCTCCTCCTCTCCTCCTCTCCTCCTCTCTCCTCCACTCCTCCTCTCCTCCTGATGTGAGTGTTTCCTCTCTCTCCTCCTCTCCTCCTCTCTCTCTCCTCCTCTCCTCCTCCCCTCCCTCCTCTCTCTCCTCTCCTCCTCTCCCCCTCTCTCCTCCTCTCCTCCTGATGTGAGTGTTTCCTCTCTCTCCTCCTCTCTCACCCTCTCCTCACCCTCTCCTCCTCTCCTCCTCCTCTCCTCCTCTCTCCTCCACTCCTCCTCTCCTCCTGATGTGAGTGTTTCCTCTCTCTCCTCCTCTCTCCTCCACTCCTCCTCTCTCTCCTCCTCTCTCCTCCACTCCTCCTCTCCTCCTGATGTGAGTGTTTCCTCTCTCTCCTCCTCTCTCCTCCTGTCCTCGTACATGGTCCTCGTACAGATGTGAGTGTTTCCTCTCTCTCCTCCTCTCCTCCTCTCTCTCCTCCTCTCCTCCTCCTCTCTCCTCCTCTCTCTCCTCCTCTCCCTCCTCTCCTCCCCCTCCTCCTGATGTGAGTGTTTCCTCTCTCTCCTCCCCTCTCCTCCTCCTCTCCTCTCTCTCCTCCTCTCCTCCCTCTCCTCCTCTCTCCTCCACTCCTCCCTCTCCTCCTGATGTGAGTGTTTCCTCTCTCTCCTCCTCTCCTCCTCCTCCTCTCCTCCTCTCTCCTCCTGTCCTCCTCCTCCCCTCCTCTCCTCCTCCTGTCCTCGTACATGGTCCTCGTACAGATGTGAGTGTTTCCTCTCTCTCCTCCTCTCCTCCTCCTCTCCTCCTCTCTCCTCCTGTCCTCCTCCTCCCCTCCTCTCCTCCTCCTGTCCTCGTACATGGTCCTCGTACAGATGTGAGTGTTTCCTCTCTCTCCTCCTCTCCTCCTCTCTCTCCTCCTCTCCCCTCCTCTCCTCCTCTCCTCCTGATGTGAGTGTTTCCTCTCTCCTCCTCTCTCCTCCTCTCTCCTCCTCTCTCCTCCTCTCCTCCTCTCCTCCTCCTCTCTCCTCCACTCCTCCTCTTCTCCTCAGTAGAGTGTTTCCTCGCTCTCCTCCTCTCTCCTCCTCTCGTTCCTCTCCTCCTCTCCTCCTCTCTCCTCCTGTCCTCGTACATGGTCCTCGTACAGATGTGAGTGTTTCCTCTCTCTCCTCCCTCTCCTCCCTCTCGTTCCTCTCCTCCTCTCTCTCCTCCTCCCCTCCTGTCCTCCTCCTCCTCTCGTTTCCTCCTCTCTCCTCCTCTCTCCTCCTCTCGTTCCTCTGCTTCTCTCCTCCTCCCCTCCTGTCCTGGTCCTGTCCTCGTACATGGTCCTCGTACAGATGTGAGTGTTTCCTCTCTCTCCTCCTCTCTCCTCCTCTCCTCCTCTCTCCTCCTCTCCTCCTCTCCTCCTCTCTCCTCCACTCCTCCTCTCCTCCTGATGTGAGTGTTTCCTCTCTCTCCTCCCTCTCCTCCTCCTCTCTCCTCCTCTCTCCTCCTGTCCTCCTCCTCCCCTCCTCTCTCTCCTCCTCTCCCCTCCTCTCCTCCTCTCCTCCTGATGTGAGTGTTTCCTCTCTCTCCTCCTCTCTCCTCCTCTCCTCCTCTCTCCTCCTCTCCTCCTCTCTCCTCCTCTCTCCTCCACTCCTCCTCTCCCTCCTGATGTGAGTGTTTCCTCTCTCTCCTCCTCTCCTCCTCCTCTCCTCCTCTCTCCTCCTGTCCTCCTCCTCCCCTCCTCTCCTCCCTCCTGTCCTCGCACATGGTCCCTCGTGACAGATGTGAGTGTTTCCCTCTCTCTCCCTCCTCTCTCCTCCTCTCTCTCCTCCTCTCTCTCCTCCACTCCTCCTCTCCCTCCTGATGTGAGTGTTTCCTCTCTCTCCTCTCTCTCCTACTCCTCCTCCTCCTCTCTCCTCCTGTCCTCCTCCTCCCCTCCTCTCTCTCCTCCCTCTCCTCCTCTCTCTCCTCTCCTCCTCTCCCTCCTCTCTCCTCTCCTCCTCCTCCTGTCCTCGTACATGGTCCCTCAGACAGATGTGAGTGTTTCCTCTCTCTCCTCCCCTCTCCTCCTCTCTCTCCTCCTGTCCTCCTCCTCTCCTCCTCTCTCTCCTCCTCTCCCCTCCTCTCCTCCTCTCCTCCTGATGTGAGTGTTTCCTCTCTCTCTCCCTCCTCTCTCCTCCCTCTCTCCTCTCTCTCTCCTCCTCTCTCCTCCTCTCCTCCTCTCTCCTCCACTCCTCCTCTCCTCCTGATGTGAGTGTTTCCTCTCTCTCCTCCTCTCCTCCTCCTCTCCTCCTCTCTCTCCTCCTGTCCTCCTCCTCCCCTCCTCTCCTCCTCCTGTCCTCGTACATGGTCCTCGTACAGATGTGAGTGTTTCCTCTCTCTCCTCCTCTCCTCCTCTCTCTCCTCCTCTCCCCTCCTCTCCTCCTCTCCTCCTGATGTGAGTGTTTCCTCTCTCTCCTCCTCTCTCCTCCTCTCCTCCTCTCTCCTCCTCTCCTCCTCTCCTCCTCTCTCCTCCACTCCTCCTCTCCTCCTGATGTGAGTGTTTCCTCTCTCTCCTCCTCTCCTCCCTCCTCTCCTCCCTCTCTCCTCCTGTCCTCCTCCTCCCCTCCTCTCCTCCTCCTCCTCTCCTCGTACATGGTCCCTCGTGACAGATGTGAGTGTTTCCTCTCTCTCCTCCTCTCCTCCTCTCTCTCCTCCTCTCTCCTCCACTCCTCCTCTCTCTCCTCCCTCTCTCCTCCACTCCTCCTCTCCCTCTTGATTTGATTGTTTCCTCTCTCTCCTCCTCTCCTCCTCATCTCCTCCTCTCTACTCCTGTCCTCCCTCCTCCCCTCCTCTCCTCCTCCTGTCCTCGTACATGGTCCTCGTACAGATGTGAGTGTTTCCTCTCTCTCCTCCTCTCCTCCTCTCTCCTCCTGTCCTCCTCCTCTCCTCCTCTCTCTCCTCCTCTCCCCTCCTCTCCTCCTCTCCTCCTGATGTGAGTGTTTCCTCTCTCTCCTCCTCTCTCCTCCTCTCTCTCCTCCCTCTCCTCCTCTCTCCTCCTCTCTCTCCTCCACTCCTCCCTCTCGTCCTGATGTGAGTGTTTCCTCTCTCTCCTCCTCTCCTCCTCCTCTCCTCTCTCTCTCTCCTCCTGTCCTCCTCCTCCTCCTCCTCCTCCTCCTCCTCCTCCTGTCTCCTCGCACATGGTCCTCGTACAGATGTGAGTGTTTCCTCTCTCTCCTCCTCTCTCCTCCTCTCTCTCCTCCTCTCTCCCCTCCTCTCTCCTCCTCTCCTCCTGATGTGAGTGTTTCCTCTCTCTCTCCTCCTCTCTCCTCTCCCTCTCCTCCTCTCTCTCTCTCCTCTCTCTCCTCCTCTCTCCTCCTCTCTCCTCCACTCCTCCTCTCCTCCTGATGTGAGTGTTTCCTCTCTCTCCTCCTCTCCTCCTCCTCTCCTCCTCTCTCCTCCTGTCCTCCTCCTCCCCTCCTCTCCTCCTCCTGTCCTCGTACATGGTCCCTCGTGACAGATGTGAGTTTTTCCTCTCTCTCCTCCCTCTCCTCCTCTCTCTCCTCCTCTCTCCCCTCCTCTCCTCCCTCTCTCCTCCTGATGTGAGTGTTTCCTCTCTCCTCCTCTCTCCTCCTCTCTCCTCCTCTCTCCTCCTCTCTCCTCCTCCTCCTCTCTCCTCCTCCTCCTCTCTCCTCCTCTCTCCTCCTCTCTCCTCCTCCTCTCCTCCTCCTCTCTCCTCCTGTCCTCCTCCTCCCCTCCTCTCCTCCTCCTGTCCTCCTCCTCTCCTCCTCTCTCCTCCTCTCTCCTTCTCTCTCCTCCTCTCTTCTCTCTCCTCCTCCTCTCCTCCTCTCCTCCTCTCTCCTCCTCTCCTCCTCTCCTCCTCTCCTCCTCCTCTCCTCCTCCTCTCCTCCTCTCCTCCTCTCTCCTCCTCTCCTCCTCTCCTCCCTCTCCTCCTCTCCTCTCCTCCTCTCCTCCTCTCTCCTCCTCTGCTCCTCTCCTCCTCCTCTCCTCCTCTCTCCTCCTCTCTCCTCCTCTCCTCCTCTCCTCCTCTCCTCCTCTCGTTCCTCTCCTCCTCTCTCCTCCTCTCTCCTCCTCTCCTCCTCTCCTCCTCCTCTCGTTCCTCTCCTCCTCTCCTCCTCTCTCCTCCTCCTCTCCTCCTCTCCTCCTCTCTCCTCCTCTCCTCCTCTCCTCCTGATGTGAGTGTTTCCTCTCTCTCCTCCTCTCTCCTCCTCCTCTCCTCCTGTCCTCCTCCTCTCCCCTCTCTCTCCTCCTCTCTCCTCCTCTCTCCTCCTCTCTCTCCTCCTCTCTCCTCCTCTCCTCCTCTCTCCTCCTCTCCTCCTCTCTCCTCCTCTCTCCCCTCCTCTCTCCTCTCCTCCTCCACTCTCCTCTCCTCCTCTCTCCTCTCTCCTCTCCCTCTTCTCCTCCTCTCCTCCTCTCCTCCTCTCTCCTCCACTCCTCCCTCTCCTCCTGATGTGAGTGTTTCCTCTCTCTCCTCCTCTCTCCTCCTCTCTCCTCCTGTCCTCCTCCTCCCCTCCTCTCCTCCTCCTGTCCTCCTCCTCTCCTCCTCTCTCCTCCTCTCTCCTCCTCTCCTCCTCTCGTTCCTCTCCTCCTCCTCTCCTCCTCCTCTCCTCCTCTCTCCTCCTCTCTCTCCTCTCTCTCCTCTCCCCCTCTCTCCTCCTCTCGTTCCTCTCCTCCTCTCTCCTCCTCTCCTCCCCTCTCCTCCTCTCCTCCTCTCCTCCTCTCTCTCCTCCTCTCTCCTCCTCTCTCCTCCTCTCGTTCCTCTCCTCCTCCTCTCCTCCTCCTCTCCTCCTCTCTCTCCTCCTCTCCTCCTCTCCTCCTCCTCTCCTCCTCCTCCTCTCCTCTCCTCCTCTCTCCTCCTCTCTCCTCCTCTCCTCCTCCTCCTCCTCCTCTCCTCTCTCCTCCTCCTCTCTCCTCCTCTCCTCCTCTCTCCTCCTCTCCTCCTCTCTCCTCCTCTCCTCCTCCTCCTCCTCCTGATGTGAGTGTTTCCTCTCTCCTCCTCTCGTTTCCTCTCCTCCTCTCCTCCTGTCCTCCTCCTCCCCTCCTCTCCTCCTCCTGTCCTCCTCCTCTCCTCCTGATGTGAGTGTCCTCCTCGTGCTCTTCAGGTAAAACGTGTTATAACTCGGTGAACCTGGGCTTCCTGATCGACGGCTCGTCCAGTGTGGGAGACGCAAACTTCCGGATGGTTCTGGACTTTTTGGCGGGGATCGCTCAGCACTTCGACATCTCCGACGTCGGCGCTCGAGTCGGTGAGCGCTGACAGGGTTCACTTCAGAATCAGGAGGTTAGAGCTGTCGCCTCACAGCAGGAAGGTCCCAGGACACAGACAGAATCATCTCTCACAAACTCTGACTCGATCTTGTGAGAAAGCGCTGTATTTCCACTGATGCTAACGATATGTTGAGCCCTTAGCAAAACAAAGCTAGAAAAGCACTTTAGCATTAGCATTTTTCCTGTTTATGGCTTTGTCAAGACCAAAATCTGATATTTCCAGGTCGAACATTATCCACATGCGTGACATAAAGAGGCTCAAACGCGAGTCTTTGCAGAAAAAGCTGCGGACAAACAGGAAGTAGTTTCCTGTTTTCCTGTGAACATGAACACACTGACCTTCACCACAGACACACTGGAAATAATCAGACCCGGCGTTTGATGCTAGTGCTATCAACACTTAGCAACGTGGCTAGTCCGGTATGATTTGTAGGACTCCAGCAGAAGTCTCATGTATTTTCCCTGTAGCCGTTAGCATTAGCCGTTAGCATTAGCCTGCAAAACACGCGAGACTCCAGATTTAGGTCAAAACCTCATTAAAAGTCATTGCTGAATGTAAACCTTTTTGTGTCAAACTGTCATCTGACCTCTGACCTCTGACCACTGACCTCTGACCTGTGACCTCTGACCTCTGACCTCAGGTGCAGTCCAGTTCACGTACGACCAGCGGCTGGAGTTCGGTTTGCTCGATCACTCGGACAAACAGCAGGTCCTGGACGCGCTCTCCAACATCTACTACATGAGCGGAGGCACGGCCACCGGGGCGGCGATAGAGTTCACCGCACACCACCTGTTCAGGTACCGGGCGGGGTCAGGGGGTCAGGGCGGAGTCAGGGGTCAGGGCAGGGTCAGAGGGTCAGGGGTCAGGGCAGGGTCAGAGGGTCAGGGGTCAGGGCAGGGTCAGAGGGTCAGGGGTCAGGGCAGGGTCAGAGGGTCAGGGGTCAGGGCAGGGTCAGAGGGTCAGGGGTCAGGGCAGGGTCAGAGGGTCAGGGGTCAGGGCAGGGTCAGAGGGTCAGGGGTCAGGGCAGGGTCAGAGGGTCAGGGGTCAGGGCAGGGTCAGGGGTCAGGCCGGGGTCACAGGGTCAGGGGTCAGAGGGTCAGGGGTCAGGCCGGGGTCAGAGGGTCAGGGGTCAGGGCAGGGTCAGAGGGTCAGGGGTCAGGGCAGGGTCAGAGGGTCAGGGGTCAGAGCAGGGTCAGAGGGTCAGGGGTCAGGGCAGGGTCAGAGGGTCAGGGGTCAGGGCAGGGTCAGAGGGTCAGGGGTCAGGGCAGGGTCAGAGGGTCAGGGGTCAGGGCAGGGTCAGGGGTCAGGCCGGGGTCACAGGGTCAGGGGTCAGGCCGGGGTCAGAGGTCAGGCCGGGGTCAGAGGGTCAGGGGTCAGGGCAGGGTCAGGGGTCAGGGGTCAGGCCGGGGTCACAGGGTCAGGGGTCAGGCCGGGGTCAGAGGTCAGGCCGGGGTTAGGGGTCAGGCTGGGGTCGGACCTGCTGTAGACCTGGTTCAGTCTCTGTTTAGTCCTGGTTTAGTCCTGATTCATTTCTGTTTTAGTCCTGGTCTAGGCCTGGTCTAGTCCTGCTCTGGTCCTGGTCTACTCCTGGTCTGGTCCTGGTCTAGTCCTGGTCTGGTCCTGCTCTAGTCCTGGTCTAGTCCTGGTCTGGTCCTGGTCTGGTCCTGGTCTAGTCCTGGTCTAGGCCTGGTCTAGTCCTGCTCTGGTCCTGGTCTAGTCCGGCTCTGGTCCTGGTCTAGTCCTGGTCTGGTCCTGGTCTAGTCCTGGTCTGGTCCTGGTCTAGTCCTGGTCTAGTCCGGCTCTGGTCCTGGTCTAGTCCTGGTCTAGTCCTGGTCTGGTCCTGGTCTAGTCCTGGTCTAGTCCTGGTCTAGTCCTGCTCTGGTCCTGGTCTAGTCCTGGTCTAGTCCTGGTCTGGTCCTGGTCTAGTCCTGGTCTAGTCCGGCTCTGGTCCTGGTCTGGTCTTAGTCTAGTCCTGCTCTGGTCCTGGTCTAGTCCTGGTCTGGTCCTGGTCTAGTCCTGGTCTAGTCCTGGTCTAGTCCTGGTCTAGTCCTGGTCTGGTCCTGGTCTAGTCCTGTTCTGGTCTCAGCAGGAGGACTGGTCCTGGTCTAGTCCTGGTCTGGTCCTGGTCTAGTCCTGTTCTGGTCTCAGCAGGAGGACTGGTCCTGGTCTAGTCCTGCTCTAGTCCTGCTCTGGTCCTGGTCTGGTCCTGGTCTAGTCCTGGTCTAGTCCTGGTCTAGTCCCGCTCTGGTCCTGGTCTAGTCCTGCTCTGGTCCTGGTCTGGTCCTGGTCTAGTCCTGCTCTGGTCCTGGTCTAGTCCTGGTCTAGTCCTGCTCTGGTCCTGGTCTAGTCCTGGTCTAGTCCTGGTCTAGTCCTGGTCTAGTCCTGCTCTGGTCCTGGTCTAGTCCTGGTCTAGTCCTGCTCTGGTCCTGGTCTGGTCCTGGTCTAGTCCTGGTCTAGTCCTGGTCTAGTCCTGGTCTAGTCCTGGTCTGGTCCTGGTCTGGTCCTGGTCTAGTCCTGGTCTAGTCCTGGTCTAGTCCTGGTCTAGTCCTGGTCTAGTCCTGGTCTAGTCCTGCTCTGGTCCTGGTCTAGTCCTGCTCTGGTTCTGGTCTGGTCCTGGTCTAGTCCTGGTCTAGTCCTGGTCTGGTCCTGGTCTAGTCCTGGCCTAGTCCTGGTCTAGTCCTGCTCTGGTCCTGGTCTAGTCCTGCTCTGGTCCTGGTCTAGTCCTGCTCTAGTCCTGGTCTAGTCCTGGTCTAGTCCTGGTCTGGTCCTGGTCTAGTCCTGGCCTAGTCCTGGTCTAGTCCTGCTCTGGTTCTGGTCTGGTCCTGGTCTAGTCCTGGTCTAGTCCTGCTCTGGTCCTGGTCTAGTCCTGGTCTAGTCCTGGTCTAGTCCTGGTCTGGTCCTGGTCTAGTCCTGCTCTGGTCCTGGTCTGGTCCTGGTCTAGTCCTGGTCTAGTCCTGGTCTAGTCCTGGTCTAGTCCTGGTCTGGTCCTGGTCCTGGTCTAGTCCTGGTTTAGTCCTGGTTTAGTCCTGCTCTGGTCCTGGTCTAGTCCTGGTCTAGTCCTGCTCTAGTCCTGGTCTAGTCCTGGTCTGGTCTCAGCAGGAGGACTGGTCCTGGTCTAGTCCTGGTCTAGTCCTGGTCTAGTCCTGGTCTAGTCCTGGTCTAGTCCTGGTCTAGTCCTGCTCTGGTCCTGGTCTAGTCCTGCTCTGGTCTCAGCAGGAGGACTGGTCCTGGTCTAGTCCTGGTCTAGTCCTGGTCTAGTCCTGGTCTAGTCCTGCTCTGGTCCTGGTCTAGTCCTGCTCTGGTCTCAGCAGGAGGACTGGTCCTGGTCTAGTCCTGGTCTAGTCCTGGTCTAGTCCTGGTCTAGTCCTGCTCTGGTCCTGGTCTAGTCCTGCTCTGGTCTCAGCAGGAGGACTGGTCCTGGTCTAGTCCTGGTCTAGTCCTGGTCTAGTCCTGGTCTAGTCCTGGTCTGGTCCTGGTCCTGGTCTAGTCCTGGTTTAGTCCTGGTTTAGTCCTGCTCTGGTCCTGGTCTAGTCCTGGTCTAGTCCTGCTCTGGTCCTGGTCTAGTCCTGGTTTAGTCCTGCTCTGGTCCTGGTCTAGTCCTGGTCTAGTCCTGCTCTGGTCCTGGTTTAGTCCTGGTTTAGTCCTGCTCTGGTCCTGGTCTAGTCCTGGTCTAGTCCTGCTCTGGTCCTGGTCTAGTCCTGGTCTAGTCCTGGTCTGGTCCTGGTCCTGGTCTAGTCCTGGTCTAGTCCTGGTCTAGTCCTGCTCTGGTCCTGGTTTAGTCCTGGTTTAGTCCTGCTCTGGTCCTGGTCTAGTCCTGGTCTAGTCCTGCTCTGGTCCTGGTTTAGTCCTGGTTTAGTCCTGCTCTGGTCCTGGTCTAGTCCTGGTCTAGTCCTGCTCTGGTCCTGGTTTAGTCCTGGTTTAGTCCTGCTCTGGTCCTGGTCTAGTCCTGGTCTAGTCCTGCTCTGGTCCTGGTCTAGTCCTGGTCTAGTCCTGGTCTGGTCCTGGTCCTGGTCTAGTCCTGGTCTAGTCCTGGTCTAGTCCTGCTCTGGTCCTGGTTTAGTCCTGGTTTAGTCCTGCTCTGGTCCTGGTCTAGTCCTGGTCTAGTCCTGCTCTGGTCCTGGTCTAGTCCTCTTCTGGTCTCAGCAGGAGGACTGGTCCTGGGAGGAACTTCCTGATCGTGGTCACAGATGGACAGTCGTACGATGACGTCAGAGCTCCAGCGCTCGCCGCACAAAAACAAGGTCTGGCTCCTTGTCTCCTTCGCTCATTGTCTCCTTTCCTTGTCTCCTCACTTCTCTCCTTGTTTCCTTCCCTTGTCTCCTCTTTTCCCTCCTCACTTCTTCCTTTGTTTCTTCGTCTCCTTACCTTGTCTCCTCACTCCTCTTTCCTTTTCTCTCCTTCCCTCTTCGATCTTCTTTTCCTCTCCTTCCTTACCTCCCTCCTTGTCTCCTCACTTCTCTCCTTGTTTCCTTCCCTTGTCTCCTTTTCCTCCTTCCCTTCTCACTTCTTTCTTTGTCTCCTCTCTCCTTGTTTCCTCGTCTCCTTACCTTGTCTCCTCACTCCTCTTTCCTTTTCTCTCCTTCCCTCTTCGATCTTCTTTTCTTCTCCTTACCTGGTTTACCTCCCTCCTTGTCTCCTCACTTCTCTCCTTGTTTCCTTCCCTTGTCTCCTTTTTCCTCTTTCCCTTCTCACTTCTTTCTTTGTCTCCTCTCTCCTTGTTTCCTCGTCTCCTTACCTTGTCTCCTCACTCCTCTTTCCTTTTCTCTCCTTCCCTCTTCGATCTTCTTTTCTTCTCCTTCCTTACCTCCCTCCTTGTCTCCTCACTTCTCTCCTTGTTTCCTTCCCTTGTCTCCTCTTTTCCCTCCTCACTTCTTCCTTTGTTTCTTCGTCTCCTTACCTTGTCTCCTCACTCCTCTTTCCTTTTCTCTCCTTCCCTCTTCGATCTTCTTTTCCTCTCCTTCCTTACCTCCCTCCTTGTCTCCTCACTTCTCTCCTTGTTTCCTTCCCTTGTCTCCTTTTCCTCCTTCCCTTCTCACTTCTTTCTTTGTCTCCTCTCTCCTTGTTTCCTCGTCTCCTTACCTAGTCTCCTCACTCCTCTTTCCTTTTCTCTCCTTCCCTCTTCGATCTTCTATACTTCTCCTTCCTTACCTCCCTCCTTGTCTCCTCACTTCTCTCCTTGTTTCCTTCCCTTGTCTCCTTTTCCTCCTTCCCTTCTCACTTCTTTCTTTGTCTCCTCTCTCCTTGTTTCCTCGTCTCCTTACCTTGTCTCCTCACTCCTCTTTCCTTTTCTCTCCTTCCCTCTTCGATCTTCTTTTCTTCTCCTTCCTTACCTCCCTCCTTGTCTCCTCACTTCTCTCCTTGTTTCCTTCCCTTGTCTCCTTTTCCTCCTTCCCTTCTCACTTCTTTCTTTGTCTCCTCTCTCCTTGTTTCCTCGCCTCCTTACCTTGTCTCCTCACTCCTCTTTCCTTTTCTCTCCTTCCCTCTTCGATCTTCTTTTCTTCTCCTTCCTTACCTCCCTCCTTGTCTCCTCACTTCTCTCCTTGTTTCCTTCCCTTGTCTCCTTTTCCTCCTTCCCTTCTCACTTCTTTCTTTGTCTCCTCTCTCCTTGTTTCCTCGTCTCCTTACCTTGTCTCCTCACTCCTCTTTCCTTTTCTCTCCTTCCCTCTTCGATCTTCTTTTCTTCTCCTTCCTTACCTCCCTCCTTGTCTCCTCACTTCTCTCCTTGTTTCCTTCCCTTGTCTCCTTTTCCTCCTTCCCTTCTCACTTCTTTCTTTGTCTCCTCTCTCCTTGTTTCCTCGTCTCCTTACCTTGTCTCCTCACTCCTCTTTCCTTTTCTCTCCTTCCCTCTTCGATCTTCTTTTCTTCTCCTTCCTTACCTCCCTCCTTGTCTCCTCACTTCTCTCCTCTTCACCTCCCTCCTTGTCACCTCTTTCCATCTCCTTCCATCCTCACTTCTCTCCTTTCCTCTCTCTTTCTCTTTCCTTTTCTCTCCTTGTGTCCTTTCCTCATCTCCTCTTTTCATGTCTCCTCTCTCCTTCCCTCCTCACTTCTCTCCTCGTGTCCTTTCCTCATCTCCTCTTTTCATGTCTCCTCTCTCCTTCCTTCCTCACTTCTCTCCTTATCTCCTTGCTTCCTCTCTCCTTGTCTCTCGTCGTCTCCTCTCTGTTCTTTCCTTCTTTACCTCGTCTCTTCTCCTCACCTTCCTCACTCCTCTCCTCGTCTCCTCACATTCCCTCCTTTCCTCTCCTCACGTCTCCCGTCTGTGCTTTCGTCCAATCAGGCGTGACGATGGTGGCGGTGGGCGTGGCCTGGGCCCCTCTGGAGGACCTCAGGGACATGGCGTCGGAGCCCAAAGACTCTCACACGTATTTCACCCGCGAGTTCACCGGTTTGGACGACTTCATCCCCAGCATCGTCAAAGGAATCTGCCGCGACTTCAGCGAAAACAACTGAAACGAAAACAACTTCAACGACAACGACTGAAACAGACGAGACTGAAACAGACGAGACTTCAGCGAAAACAACTGAAACAGACGAGACTTCAGCGAAAACAACTGAAACAGACGAGACTTTAACGAAAACAACTGAAACAGACGAGACTTCAACGAAAACAACTGAAACAGACGAGACTTCAACGAAAACAAATGAAACAGACGAGACTTCAACGAAAACAACTGAAACAGGCGAGACTTTAACGAAAACAACAGATACAGACGAGACTTCAACGAAAACAACTGAAACAGACGAGACTAAAACTAAAACAACTGAAACAGTCTAGACTTTAACGAAAACAACTGAAACAGACGAGACTTCAACGAAAACAACTGAAACAGACGAGACTTCAACGAAAACAAATGAAACAGACGAGACTTCAACGAAAACAACTGAAACAGGCGAGACTTTAACGAAAACAACAGATACAGACGAGACTTTAACGAAAACAACTGAAACAGACGAGACTTCAACGAAAACAACTGAAACAGACGAGACTTCAACGAAAACAACTGAAACAGACGAGACTTCAACGAAAACAACTGAAACAGACGAGACTTCAACGAAAACAACTGAAACAGGCGAGACTTTAACGAAAACAACAGATACAGACGAGACTTCAACGAAAACAACTGAAACAGGTGAGACTTTAACGAAAACAACAGATACAGACGAGACTTTAACGAAAACAACTGAAACAGACGAGACTTCAGCGAAAACAACTGAAACAGACGAGACTTTAACGAAAACAACTGAAACAGACGAGACTTCAACGAAAACAACTGAAACAGACGAGACTTCAACGAAAACAAATGAAACAGACGAGACTTCAACGAAAACAACTGAAACAGGCGAGACTTTAACGAAAACAACAGATACAGACGAGACTTCAACGAAAACAACTGAAACAGACGAGACTTCAACGAAAACAACTGAAACAGACGAGACTTTAACGAAAACAACTGAAACAGACGAGACTTCAACGAAAACAACTGAAACAGACGAGACTTCAACGAAAACAACTGAAACAGACGAGACTTCAACGAAAACAACTGAAACAGGCGAGACTTCAACGAAAACAACAGATACAGACGAGACTTTAACGAAAACAACTGAAACAGACGAGACTTCAACGAAAACAACTGAAACAGACGAGACTTCAACGAAAACAACTGAAACAGACGAGACTTCAACGAAAACAACTGAAACAGACGAGACTTTAACGAAAACAACTGAAACAGACGAGACTTCAACGAAAACAACTGAAACAGACGAGACTTTAACGAAAACAACAGATACAGACGAGACTTTAACGAAAACAACTGAAACAGACGAGACTTCAACGAAAACAACTGAAACAGACGAGACTTCAACGAAAACAACTGAAACAGACGAGACTTCAACGACTGAAACAGACGAGACTGAAACAGACGAGACTGAAACAGACGAGACAGAAACAGACGTGACTTCAACGAAAACAACTGAAACAGACGTGACTTCAACGAAAACAACTGAAACAGACGAGACTTCAACGAAAACAACTGAAACAGACGAGACTTCAACGAAAACAACTGAAACAGGCGTGACTTTAACGAAAACAACTGAAACAGACGAGACTTCAACGAAAACAACTGAAACAGACGAGACTTCAACGAAAACAACTGAAACAGGCGAGACTTTAACGAAAACAACTGAAACTAAAACAACTTTAGCGAAAACAATTCAAACAGACAGGACTTTAACGAAAACAACTGAAACAGACGAGACTTTAACGAAAACAACTGAAACAGACGAGACTTCAACGAAAACAACTGAAACAGACGAGACTTCAACGAAAACAACTGAAACAGACGAGACTTCAACGAAAACAACTGAAACAGACGAGACTTCAACGAAAACAACTGAAACAGACGAGACTTCAACGAAAACAACTGAAACAGACGAGACTTCAACGAAAACAACTGAAACAGACGAGACTTCAACGAAAACAACTGAAACAGACGAGACTTCAACGACTGAAACAGACGAGACTGAAACAGACGAGACTGAAACAGACGAGACAGAAACAGACGTGACTTCAACGAAAACAACTGAAACAGACGTGACTTCAACGAAAACAACTGAAACAGACGAGACTTCAACGAAAACAACTGATACAGGCGTGACTTTAACGACAAAGACTGCACGACTTCAGCGAAAACAACTGAAACGCACAAGACTTTAACGAAAACGACTGAAACAGACGAGACTTTAACGAAAACAACTGAAACTAAAACAACTTTAGCGAAAACAATTCAAACAGACAGGACTTTAACGAAAACAACTGAAACAGACGAGACTTTATCGAAAACAATTCAAAGAGATGCAACTTTAATGAAATCAACTGAAACAGATGGGACTTTAACGAAAACAACTGAAACAGACGAGACTTGAACGACAAGGACAGCACGACTTCAGAAAAAACAACTGAAACACACAGGATTTTAACGAAAACAACTCAAACTGACGTGACTTTGACAAAAACTGCACGACTTTAATGAAAACAACTGAAACTGACACAATTTCAACAAAAACAACTCAAACTGATGCAACTTCAGTGACAAAAACTGAATCAGACACGACTTCGACGACAACAACTGAAGAGCAAACTTTTATTTAAAACAGAATCTCAAAACTACGACTCATTTCAAGCTCAGACCCGCCCCCTTTTATTTGATTAAAACACCAAACATTAAAGGTGCACTGTGTAACTTTTGTGGAGATGCTTTTGTTCTCCTTTTAATCTTAAGATTCAAACCAGGTCTGAAACATGTCCACAGCAGCTCAAAGAAACGACCCAAAGAGGAGCCAAAGTGAAGAAACAAGAGGAAAAGTGACGTAGTGCACCTTTAATGTTCAGCCACAATAAGTACATTTGACCAAAACTGACCAAACGATGTAAACAAACCAAAGATAATGAGCGTCGTTAAAGTCCCTCTGACGGTCGCACGACTCATTCACTAAAAAACAGTTTGGATAAATATGTTTCAGATTTTGACAAAATACTGATCAAATTATATCCCGGTTTAGCCATTTTTTTTTGTTTTACTTCCTGGTTGTAAATGATGACATCACACGGGGAAATTACCATAGCAACCACACTGCGCACTCGGCCAAAATGTGTCTGATGTCATGGATTTTTAAAATGTTATAAATAAAAATACATTTGGACACATTTTTTGTTGAATTAATGTGAGACGCTGCAGTGAAACAGAAAAAACATCTTCAATTTAAAGATATCATTGTTAAACTCCTCCTGTAGTTTATTCACATAAATGTAAGAAAAAAATGTATAAGTTTTTCATCAGAAATCAGACATTTTATGTAAAAATGACCAAAAATCCACATATTTGTGACATTTAAATCTGAAAAATGGACAGAACCAGGTTTAAATTTAATCATTTTCTCATTTTGTAACATACTAGTTATAAAAATGTACAGAGGATTTGGATTTATTATTTAGATTAAACTAGATCTGACTGAAAATTGTCCTAAAAATTAAAATTCCATCATTTTTTCTTATTCAAACTTCCATAAATGTGTCAGAGTCTGATCTTAAATCCTTGTTTGGTCTAAATGTGTTGAGTCCAGATTGTACAGTTTGTGTGGATCTACTTTAGGCTGATCTTTATGTCTCGAGGGACAAAAATGCATTTGAAGAAAACAATGTCAGAGAAATCTATGGATGAAGTGGATTCAATGGAAGAATCAAACATCAGGAGCAGATTGGACACATGAAAGTCCAGACCAGAGAGAAAAGTGAACAAAGAATTGAAAAAATGAAAAAAATAAATAGTTTTGCTGTAGAGTCTGGCCTTAAATGTTTAAAGGGCTTAAAGGCGTCTCTTTTGTGTAAATTCTGCTGAACCCTTGAGCCCACACTGTGATGTCATCGATTTGTTGTCATTTTCTACAGATTTTTCAACGTTTCTCCACAAACGGCTCCTGATCGGTGTAAAACTAAACAACAGGTTTAATAAAACAAATAAAGACAAAATTAGAAAATCTTTGAACCCTGTCATACGCACTTTAAAGGCCCTGCACCTGATTGTTCAGGATTTAAAGGGCGTATGACAGGTTTCTATGATTTTCTAATTTTGTCTTTATTTACTGAAATAAAACCTGCTGTAAACATAATGACAGTTTTACACCGATCGAGTGTCAGTTTGGGAAGAAAAGTTGAAAAATATGTTGAAATTTACAGAATTCCAAAACACGATGACATCACAGTGTGAGACGCACCAGGGACAGTTTACACCCAAGACACACGTCATTCTGATCCTTCAAACATTCATTCAACAAAATACAGGCGTTCACATACATTTTTATTTCTGTGACACTAGTTTTTGACCCAGCTGTGTATAACGTGGTTGCTATGGTAACGGGTCACAGAGTTCCCCAGCGTGACGTCATGACTTACAACCAGGAAGTAAACATTCAAACCTAAAAAATGATCAAACTGGGATTTAAAAAAAAGTTAATTCTTTACCAGAATCTTAAATATAATTATCTTAACTGTGTTTTGGTCAAATGTTTACTTCAGCCCGTCAGAGGCCCTTTAAAGGCGCCTTTAAAGGGGCACTTTAAAGGGGCCCTTTAAAGTCCAGTGATTTGTTCCAAAGAAAGAAAAACAGAGCTAGCTTTAGTTAAACTCTCACATCGTCTCTTGCGTCTGTCACTTTAATGCAGTCCATCTTAAATATTTCCCTCCATGAGTTTAAAGCGCTTGAGCAAACATTAGCTAACGGCTGCTAACGGTGCACTTCCTGCTTCTCGTAGAATAAAACGCTCCATAAACAGATGAAAGTGCAGTGTCTCTGTTTCACCTGATGTTTTTACAATAATCTGAGCTCTTTATCACAAACAAAAATCAGGTACAGCCCCTTTAAGAGTTTATTTTGCCGTGTTTCCCGCCCTCTGAAGTTCCACAGTGGGGCTTTAACTCTGCTCTGATGTAGTTCCCTGGAGTCGTGCGACACACTGTTCCACCTGGTGATGTCACTGCGTGCTCCTCCATTCACCTTCAACACTTGCAGCTACTGTTTGTCGCCTGATTCAGACTCCACGGAGGTCATTTTTCTGTCTTTTCTTTCAGTTCTTTTCCAGATTTTTAGTTTCACAGCATGAACTAAAGCGTCTGTCTCCTGTAAATATTCTGCTCAGATTCTGGAATTATTTTTTATATTTATAATAATCTGCTTAAAACGTTAAAATGTCTGAGATCTAAACCTTCTCGAGGCCGTTTTACGTCATTTACTTTTTACATATTTTTGAAGAATAAAGTTGTATTTTGCATTTATTTAATTAGAGCTTTATGAATGCTGTTTGTGCTGGAGTTAAAGGGTTTTGGACAAAATATTATTCACAATTGTCTTTATTTTTTGGGGGAATGTTTTCAGTTTTTGTTTTTCTTGATTTGGGGGATTAAATCTGGTGTTTGTTTTTCTGTATTTATTATTAATCCCAATAAAGACGTTTGTACGCGGTTTAACGGCGTGTTTCTGGTCGTACAGCGCCCCCTGCGGGAGGAAGACAGTACAACATGAGAATATATGAAATAATGTCATGATATTTAACCACAGGCATTGAATTATTATGAGACATTATTGATTAAAAAATCTGTAAAACGTCTGTCATTTTAATAAAAACACAAACAACAACAAAAAAAGACCTGAAATATCAACGAAAAATGTAAATAACAATAAAATAAAATGGAGTCAACAGTAAATTTGCTGCAGAATAATTGATTTGAGAAAGAAAAAAACATTTGTAATTTAATGTTCTGTTTATTTTCAGTTTAAACTCAAACCAGCGCAGACACAAGAGCTGTGTTTGTCTGGACTAAACTGACTCGAAAACACTCGAAAACACTTTTAGAACAAAGACAGAGGCATTATTCAATCAAAATGTTCATCAAAAACACACTTTATTCATAAATATTCTCTCTCTGAAGCTTCAGTCTGATATTTCAGTATTTATTTGGTTAAAAATGTGTTTAAAAAGTCTCAAAGTTCAATAGAAAAAATGGTTTGAGTCGAACACTGAACTCCAGCTGCTGCTCTAACGACGAGGACGTTTTTGTTGTGGGCATTTCTTCTCTTTTTATTTGAATTATAACATATTTAAGTTCAGCAAATTACAGAGAAAACTTTACATGAAACAGACAAATGATATGTTAAACATGCTGAGGATTCCAAATGGACTTCTATCTCAACAGCTGACAAATGATTCTATTTAAATGGAATCAAAGTAGAAGAAAAGAAGAAGAAAAGAGTTCCAGATTAGGTGAGTGTTTATTTGTAGATAAAATTAACATTACATAAAGAACAGGAAAAGATGCATTAAAATACAACACAAACTGAACATAAATAATCTTTATAAAATGTCCTTCACCAGGTCAGAGGTCAGAGGTCAGAGGTCAGAGGTCAGGGGTCAGAGGTCAGGGGTCAGAGGTCAGACGAAGCTAAACACTGAACATTAGATTGAACTGAATCAAAAGCGGACGTTTGTGACAAATCCCTCCTAAACATTAAAAGAATGAACATTAAAAGGAGAAGCCGGAGGTTCGCGTGTGTTTGGCGCCCTCTGCTGGACACGGCACGTGTCACAGGGTCCCGGGGCCGTGTCCGCGTTTGTCCAGCAGAGGGCGCCACTCACACGAGTGAACCTTCAACAAGTGTTTACTTTAACCATAGAACTATGATCTGACGTTACCCTCAGACCTGGTTTAGTCCTGGTTTAGTCCTGGTTCAGTCCTGGTTTAGACCTGGTTTAGTCCTGGTTTAGTCCTGGTTTAGGCTGGTTCAGACCTGGTTTAGTCCTGGTTTAGACCTGGTTTAGACCTGGTTTAGTCCTGGTTTAGTCCTGGTCTAGTCCTGGTTTAGTCCTGGTCTAGTCCTGGTTTAGACCTGGTTTAGTCCTGGTCTAGTCCTGGTTTAGTCCTGGTTTAGACCTGGTTTAGTCCTGGTCTAGTCCTGGTTTAGTCCTGGTTCAGACCTGGTTTAGTCCTGGTTTAGATCTGGTTTAGTCCTGGTTTAGACCTGGTTTAGTCCTGGTTTAGACCTGGTTTAGACCTGGTCTAGACCTGGTTTAGACCTGGTCTAGACCTGGTTATGATACATGTTTAAATTGCTCGTTCCATTGAATAAGTAAAGTAAGAGGGTTATGAGTGTGTGAAGCACACACATGTAGAGCAAATTAGATCAATCAGTAAAATCTGTGTAAAGTTAAAGAATTGCTGAGATTGGGTTAGAATGTTATTTTAAATTGTTTCTTTAAATTTCTTCACAAAACTGGATTATTTCAAATCATTTGAATAGGCAGGACAGTCTGGTCACACTCCTGTCCAGTAGGTGGCGATGATGCTCCTCTGTGAGTTGTTTGCGCAGCGCCCGTAGAAGAAGAGCCCGCAGCAGAGGGCGGGCTCAGGCTCAGGCGCATGCGCAGGCTCCGGCTCTAGTGCTGCTCCTCTCGGTGTTTGTCCATCCGAGAACAACAACCAGAGCCAGGCTTTTTCCACGCGTGGTCCCCTTGTCCCACACCGTACGATGAGTTAGACCCGTGACCGTGAACTGCAGGTAGGCCAGCTCCGCCCGCTCCTCCGCCTCTTCTGTGGAGGGTTAGCTTAGCATGCGGCTAACAGCAGACAGAGCCTGGAGCCGCTGGCGCCGGACAGTCGCCTGAGCTCCGCCAACAACAGCATCGTTAAGGGCTCACACACAGACACACACACAGACCCGGGCCCCGGGGCCCCGGGCACGGACAGCTCAGCACGGGTTTATTCTGCTACAAACCCCGGGGAACGGGCTTAGAGCTGGGGATCAGATCGTGCATGGAAGGTTAGCATTAACGTGAGGTGTAGCATGTAGTGGTCAAAAACAAACCTGAAACTGTGCGGCTCAACGCATAAACCGGCCTGTTATGAGTCCAGTTTGCTTTTTAGTTTCCTTTGCCTCTCGTAGAGTTTCAGTAGCCGAGACCTGCACGTTTTATTGCAAATTGAATGGAAATCGCATTTGAAGGGACGCAAATTACAGTTCTTTACTTGTTAAGACAATTTCCACTGCAAACGACCAAATGTCCAGCTCTGCAATACATGAGATTATTGCATTTCCTTCAGAATTATTTTATTTTTCTCCTTTTATTCTCCTGGACAGGTTGCAACACATTACAATACATTTATCAAATTATTATATTAGATCAGATAAGATAAGAGATCCTTTATTTGTCCCACAATGGGGAAATTCCACTGTTGCAACACACAGTTTAGAACAGGAATGAAAGTTAAAAAATGTTTTAAAAGTTTCAGACTCCAGACAAGATATTGCCAAGCTGTGTAGAGCAGAGGTTCAAGGACATCTTTGAAGAATGATGATTAATCATGTTTGTCTGTAAATATACTCCCATCAGGATACTTTAACTTTTGCCTTATCTTTGTAAACGTTTTTAAAAATCTAATAGTTTTGGGCTTTTTGGGATCTAAACTACTAATCCATTAATCAAATGATTAGTCTCTGGATTAGCTAAATACTGGTTCGTTGCAGCCTTAGTTTAAACAGGACATTGCAGTTAAAACATTATTTGCAAATCTAATCCTAACTGCGTTGCTTGTCACCGCATTCACATAAATCGTTCACTCAGACTAATGGTTTATCATGCAACCCTATCCTTTCTGTTTTGTGTGTTTAATTTAGGATGGATACTGTTCAAAGTCTTTATTGTTTAGCGCTGTTTTCTTGTACTTCTTGTGCTGTTTGTGTCAGTGCAGTGAAGATGGGAGTGTGCAGGGGGCTCTTTCTTCTGCTCCTGCTGCAGGTCCTGCCCACATCAGCTGAGGACACAGGTACTTTCTCCTCTTCCTCCTTTTATATTTTAGAGGTTTGAAGTATGACACATAAAAAGTCATTGTTCTGATCCTGATCAAATGATTTGTTTTGAATAATGAAGACCACAGCGTCCTCTCTCAGCTCCAACAGAATGGAACAAACTGCCAGGATAGTTACAGGACCCACACTTTCCACATAATTTGCAAATGTTGTGTCTCTCCCCAGAAGGTGTTTTGTAAAAGCAGAACTTTATTAAATCAGACCTCTACACGCTGCCTTCATCTAATCTTTTCAAAGTTTTCACTATATGACACTTTTGGATGAGAACTGATTGGCTGAACAGGATAATACCCTCGCTTCACTGTTGCAAAAAAAACCCATGAATGTGAAAACTAGTGACGAGCCGGTGGTTTGTGAGAACTAAGACTTAAAGTTAGAAAGGTTTAAATCCCCACTTAATAAAACATTTTTTTAAACGACACTTAAAGCCTGTTCTCACTGGTGGTGCCGTAGTTAAGGGCATTGCACCTTAACCATTTGCTGAATGTCTCTTCCTCCCCATTTCATGCCACAACTGTCATTTCCAAATGTAAAAAAAACTACAGGAGGGTTAGACAAAAACTCAAATTGTATGTAAATTAGTCTTTGAAAAATCATAATGACAAGCTACGCATCCATTAGTTATTATTTATAGTTGATTACTGCATTTTTTTTAACCAAAGAGGACATTTACGCACATTATTCACCCAAAGTGGTTAGTCAAGTTCTTCTCAGTTATTACACGACTCATCTTTGAAGTGCGTATGACAAGTTTTTATGATTTTCTAGTTTTGACCCTATTTGGTGGAATAACACGTGTTGTAAATATATATATGTATATGATAGTTTTACACAAATCAAGAGTCAGTTTGTGAAGAAAAGTTGAAAAATACATATAAATTCACAGTAAGTAGAGCAGAGTTCTAATCAACAAACACTAGCGAGTTGAACAATCTATTTGCACTACTCATTTGCACATTGCACTATCTGCCAACTGTACATTCTGTATATAGTCTCAGTCTATTTTATTCTTAATCTTATACATGCCTTTTTATATATTTTTTATATTTTATTCATTGCTTTATGTTGCACCTCACACCGAAGCAAGTTGCTATGTTTGTGAATTTCACTGACAATGGCAATAAACCGCTTCTGATTCTCTGAGACGTACAAGGGACAATTTAGAACCAAGAAACACATTTTTCTGATCCTTTAAACTTTAATTCAACAAAATAAATTTGTTCTCATGTATTTTTATTTGTCAGATAATAATTTCTGTGACAATAGAGGAGTTTTGACGCAGTGTAACAGAATGTCCTAGAGTCATGTCATGATTTCCGACCAGGAAGTAAAAATGTAAACCTGAAAAATTGACAAACTGGAATAAAAACTGTTAATTCTTTTACAGGATCGTAAATCTCATTATCTTAACTGTGTTTTAGTAAAATGAGTACTTCAGCCTGTCATGGGCACTTGAAGTATTTTCTGTGTGAGTGATCTAAAGTCTGACTTTGGTGTGTGTCTGTGCAGAGGGGCCGCTGGTGTGTGTGTGCGACAAGTGTCAGGAGGCCGTGGAGTGTCGAGGCGTCCGCTGCTTCTCCTCGGTCAAAGTGGACGGCGACGCGGTGCTGGTGGAACACGGCTGTCTGAAGAACGACCAGCAAACCAGCCTGCAGTGCTCCACCTCGCCCTCGCTCAAGAAGGCCATCTTCTGCTGTGGCCAGGACCTGTGCAACGCCAACACCACCCAGAGCGCCCTCGTGGCCCTGCTGCCGTCATGTGAGGCTCGCACTGACATCTACAGCTGATCGTGCTGTAACATGAACGGTTTAGCGTTTGGTTAATATGGAGCGTGTCCATACTGATAGTGTCGATGTTTGTTTTTTGGACAGGGCTGCAAATAACTATTATTTTGGTAGTTAACTAGTTAAGCGATAAGTTTTGTGATTTATTGATTCTTTTAGAAATCAAAAATCCTGTGAATTAAAAATATTGACTCAACTTGACTTAGATAAAGTTGAAGTGAAGCAGTTTGAGGACATCTAGATGAAGAATATTTACAGATAAAAGGATGTTTTCATTAAAAACACAGAATGTACACGTTTTATTGAGTCATAAAACCTCTTCTATCAGCTCACGGCATGTTCTGAAGTCTGTGTATAGACCAATTAGTGTTTACTCAATTAAGTAGTTGACAGCCATTCCTATAATCGATTGATTAAAAGGGCTGTACCTGCTACAGTGACTTTTTTGAGCTTTTAACCATGTTCTAACCATGTTCTGTCATCAAAAACACACCTGGAGTTGCACTTCGCTTCAGTCACACTATTTTGAGGAATGTTCATTTGAAACTCCTCTCCCTCAGACGTCAAAAACACACCCACAGAGCTCAATCAGTTAAGTTTTTCTGACATTTTTCATCACTTATCCGCGGATCTTCTGTTGTTTTAAGTCCTTAAATCATCCCCGGACTCGTTCTGAGCGTTTCTGCCTCTTAACACCATCACTGCGGCAGATTGCTTGACTCACTTTTATCGTGAACGCTCGCAGGGGCGGACTTACCATTAGGCAACAGGCCACAATTGCCTTGGGCCCTCAACCTGAAGGGGCCCCCAATCAGATGCCCAGCTCATCATAGACACAAGGAAACAGTTGCTTTTCTCACAGTAAAGTAGTGCAGTGTACTTTTAAACAAGAAAAAGACCAATAAAACAGTTTGGAATTTGTCAAATGTGTTGAAATCAAACTAAATAGTAAATAAAATATGACATTATCAAAATTCAAATAAACATAATGTATTTAAATCAGCTGAATATGTGTTAAAATGCACCAACAAACAGAAAATATGGTCTGATTTCTTAAATATTTTTCTGGGGAACGACCCCCAAACCCCCCTTTTTAAAACTGTTTAAACATACAAGCTTTAAAATAATAAAAAACAACAACAACAACAACAAAAGCTTCCTTCAAGTACAATTCAAGAGACATGGCAGAAAAGTTATAGAAAATCACACTTGAGGAGGAGGGGCCTAGACTTAATTTTGCCGTGGGCCCCCAAAGTCCTAGGTCCGCCACTGAACGCTCGTGTTAGCTCTTTGCAGCAGTAGATGGTGTGCCGGGGCAAACAGACCCAGACACAGATGTTCATGTTGCAGCTCCGGAGGGCGAGCCGGTGCCCTATCGTGTGGAGACCCTGGCCCTGTTCATCCTGGCTCCTGTGGTGGTGCTGGTGCTGCTGTCCGTAGTGTCCGTCCTGGCCTGCAGGAGGCTCCACCACGGCCGGCTGCAGAGGTTACAGGAGTTTGACACGGAGCAGGGCACCATCGACGGACTCATCTCCTCCAACGTGGGGGACAGCACCCTCGCGGTAAGTGCTCTGGGACTTTAGGACTTTATTATGAATTTGAGTTTTTAATTCCTCACCAGGAGGGTCTGAGTAAAATGAGCCCCAAACTAAAGCTGTCCTTGAACCCTTTGGAGCACAAACAAATGTTGGACTCTGTATTTGTGTAATACTGGCCATTAATGTGTTCTTAAAAAAAAAAGAACTGTTCAGGAACCGTATTGAAAAAAAGGTATAGTTTAAATCAGGGGTTCTTAACCTTTTTTACCTTGAGGCCCAGTCTCACATTAAATGTATTATATTTTACTGATTATGCGGCCCTTAAGGAGGTGCTCGCGGCCCTACTTTGGGCCCCGGCCCTATGGTTAAGAATCACTGGTTTAAAGCAATGTTTCCCAACCAGGGGTACGGGGACCCCAAGGGGTACTTGAGGAATTACCAGGGGGTACTTGGAATGGTTTTAGGTTTTAAATGAAGATGAAATGCACTTTTATCTGTAAAAATATGTGATTAGTTGTAAATTTAGCATCTCTTTGGAGCATCTTGGATCATAAATATAATTAAAACAAACATATAATAGTAATAACCTCCCTCTTGAGTGGTTCTGGTTCAGTCCAAGTGGATGTCAGTCCTAGTTCATCTGCAGCCTGTCCGTCCGTGGGAGTAGGATCTCTCCTTCACTGTGGTTCTCCTCAGGTTTATACTTTGTCCCGTGGGGTTTTTTGTAGTTTTTCCTGAAGGAGGGTCAAAGGACAGGGGCATTCTGGGACAGTTATCTGAACTGCTTTGACCTGTGGCCCATCGAGGCAACTGTTGTTGTGATTTTGGGCATTATAAAAATAAATGGATTTGATTTGATTTGATAATAACTGACTATATTCTACCAGTAAACCCAATTATTTGCCTGAAACTCAAATTAAGGGGTAGAGTGTGAAACAAGACTTAGGGGGTCCTCAAGACAAAAAAAGTTGGGAACCACTGGTTTAAAGGACATATTCTGCTACAGTGATTTTTAATTTTTTAAAAATCTTTTAACCCTGTTCCATCAGTGCTCTGTCATCAAAAACATTCACTGCACTCACGCTGTTTTGTGGAATGATGTTTAGAAAATCCTCTCCTACAACCGCTGAAAACACTTCGTGCTCAACTCCCTCAATGGATTTTATACGTCACTAATCTGGAACATTAGAACATTTAAATATTCAATAAAGTTCAGAACTCACCAGTCACTTATTTCTCTCTTGTATCAAAAAAGCTCATCTAAGTCCGGAAATGAATTAAACATTTTTCCAATAACATTCATATTGTAAATGTTCTTCATGAAAGTGTTTCTGGTCTGACTGAAGTACTGGCCCCTGAGCCGGCGCTAAAGTCCCCAGACTGTGGCCCCGGCCCCTGGTTCCTGCTCTAAGCCAATGAACATTAAATGGGACTAAAAACCAGGACTAAAAAGTACCAGAAACTAGAGCTGGGCGATATGACAAAAAATTAGAATCACGATTTCCTTGGGGCCAGATCATGATTTCGATTTGATCTCGATTCATGTTCACTTTGTTTTTTTCTGTTGCCTTTAACAGAGCTGCACAATTTAGGAAAAATATCTAATTGTGATTTTTCTGACCCGTGCAATTAAGATTAGATTTGCGATTTAGGTTTGAATAATAGGATTCTGTTTTGTTGCTTTTTAGTTTTAGTCACGTTCAGTTGTGTTTGTCATATTTAAATATAACTGAAATAAAATAAATGAGTCTTTGTAGTTTTTTGTCAAGTTTTTTCACGTTTTTGTCGTGCTTGAGCTGTATTTCTTGCAGGAGAGTTTTTGTTGCTTTTGAACACATTTTTATCTCTTTTGGTCACGCTTTTTTTTTTGCTTTTTGTGTGGATTTCGTTGAATTGTGCAGCCCTGGTCTATAAGAGGTAAATAGTCATCTGCTCAGAGGCTTCAGAGGCTAAACAACAGGAGAAAAAGTGTGTTTGAACAGACAGCTGCATGCTCACGATACGTCGATTTCACAAAAATAGCAGATTGTCACAGGGACCAGCTCACGATTCGATTTTTATCATATCCCCCAGCCCTACCAGAACCTGTTAAGGGTCCTATTGTGGGAAAACCCCTCTTATTGAACATGTTTGCTGAGCCGTCATGTGTGATGTGGCAGTATTTGTACCTCGTGCCCGTCAGAGCAGTAAAGCCTGATTGTACCTCGTGTGCAGGATCTGTTGGACCACTCGTGCACCTCAGGGAGTGGCTCTGGTCTTCCCTTCCTCGTCCAGAGAACTGTGGCCAGGCAGATCAGTCTGGTGGAGTGTGTAGGTCAGTCCAACACACACAAGTACAAATGGAACAAAACGTAAACTGTGACCTTTTACAAGCGTCTGTTACTCTGACTGTCCAGGCAAAGGGCGGTACGGAGAGGTGTGGAGAGGCCAGTGGCAGGGCGAGAACGTGGCAGTGAAGATCTTCTCGTCCCGTGATGAGAAGTCCTGGTTCAGAGAGACTGAGATCTACAACACCGTCCTGCTGAGGCACGAGAACATCCTGGGTGAGTGTGGCTCTTACACCCGCACCACACACTTCTGTGAGAGTCCACGAGTGTAGGAGCGAGACACAGGGACCTCAGGACAGTCTGCTCTTCATCAATACAGTGATCCCTGGCTCTATCGCGTTTCATCTTTCACGGCTTCGCTGCTTCACGGATATTTTTACAGTGCATTGTGCTCTGAATCCTGATTGGCTCAGGGGCTTTACTGTTGTCTAGTTCTCAAATATAATCGAAGGTGGCATATCCGTTTATAAAAATCTTCTGCTCAGAAAAAGAAAGAGCGCCAACAACTAAAGAAAGACTCTGCGCCTTCAGTAGAAACAGAGGCTACAGGGGGCGGAGTCAGGACGAAGAGGCACAGACTGTGAAATACACCAGTGACAATGTTTACAACCTTGTATTACTATATTAAAATTATTGTTTTAAACACATTTTGGGCTTTAAAACAGGTTTTGATTTTTGGTTTCATTCCATAGTTCAGTATTGCATTGTAAAATAATAAAAAATAAAGCTGTGACTACTTCACGGATTTCACTTTTCGCGTGTTATTTTTGCAACGCAACTCCCGCGATAAACGAGGGATCACTGTACAGTCTTTTCTCTTTGATGCAAAGCAAGGCTGGGCTTCATTAGTTCTTAGATAACACAAGGCGTCACAGTGAGGCAGCTGTGGCTTCAAGGGCGGCAGTAGCTCAGTCGCAGAGAGATTGTCTTTTGATCTGAAGGTCGGCGGTTCAAATCCCGCTCCTGACATAAACATCCTCGGTCGAGCTCTCAGATCCACTGACCCACAGGTTGGCGGTGCAATTGCTCCTGCAGGTGAATACTGCCGTTGTGTCCTTGGGCAAGACACATAACCCGCCTTGTCCCCAGTGTCTGCGTACTCTGGTGTGTGAATGTGTGAGTGAACGGCTGATGTAAAGCGCTTTGAGCCTCGAAGGTGGAAAAGCGCTGTATAAATATGTGACCATTTACCAGTGCGACCTGCTGTGTTGTGTCCCTGGGCAAGACACTTCACCCACATTGACCTGTATGAATGTGGTGAATGATTGGGGCGATCACAAGGCCTGATTATTTCATTTTTTCACCAGAATAGACAAATACACATGCCGGTTGAATGTGTGTGATTGTGCTTCCTGTGTCTGCTGCCCCAGGGGCGGACTTACCATTAGGCAACAGGCCACAATTGCCTTGGGCCCTCAACCTGAAGGGGCCCCCAATCAGATGCCCAGCTCATCATAGACACAAGGAAACAGTTGCTTTTCTCACAGTAAAGTAGTGCAGTGTACTTTTAGACAAGAAAAAGACCAATAAAACAGTTTGGAATTTGTCAAATGTGTTGAAATCAAACTAAATAGTAAATAAAATATGACATTATCAAAATTCAAATAAACAATGTATTTAAATCAGCTGAATATGTGTTAAAATGCACCAACAAACAGAAAATATGGTCTGATTTCTTAAATATTTTTCTGGGGAACGACCCCCAAACCCCCCTTTTTAAAACTGTTTAAACATACAAGCTTTAAAATAGTAAAAAACAACAACAACAACAAAAGCTTCCTTCAAGTACAATTCAAGAGACACGGCAGAAAAGTTATAGAAAATCACACTTGAGGAGGAGGGGCCTAGACTTAATTTTGCCTTGGGCCCCCAAAGTCCTAGGTCCGCCACTGTGCTGCCCTCATTATGTTCGTTGGTTCTTATTATCTTTCCTCTCCAGGCTTCATGGCGTCAGACATGACCTCTCGAAACTCCAGCACCCAGCTGTGGCTCATCACACATTACCATGAGAACGGCTCGCTCTACGACTACTTGCAGCGCGTTGCCGTGGAGACGTCAGAGGGGCTGGCCATGGCGGCGGCGGTGGCCAGCGGGTTGGTGCACCTGCACACAGAGATCTTTGGCACCGAAGGCAAACCGGCCATCGCCCACCGAGACCTGAAGAGCAAGAACATCCTGGTGACCAAGGACCTGCGCTGCTGCATCGCCGACCTGGGTCAGGACGCTTTGCATTCTGGGCCTTTTAGGGTGGAGTCTGGGGTGGGGGTGGGGTTTATATCAAAATGTAGATAATATGGTGAAGTTTGGTTTGAGAATAGGCTTTTGAATTTGAATATCCAGTACATCATTTATAGTGAACAAAAACAACAACAACAAATAAACTTTAATAAAATGTAAAATATTTATGACCTGATAATTAAACCTCAACTAATGCATTTAAAGACACTGTCAGAGTCCAGGGGTTCACCCACTTTCAGGAAAACAGTATTTATTTCAGTGTCAGCTGCTCTTTTACTGTTAAACAACGAGGACTTAACCAGTTACCAAATACAGACCCAAAGACATAGAGAAGAATAAAGAGAAGAAGAAGAAGAAGAAGAAGAATTTTTATTTATAGAGCGCTTTTCCACCTAATAGGCACCCAAAGCGCTTGATCGAAGTGATCGAACGTCCCACATTAGTCTAGTCCTCCAACAGCGCTAACGGCAGCTGTGGTGCTGCTGCTAGCGCCGTCTACAGAACAGTCCAGTGTCTTTTTTGGTCTGTCAGGTACGACCTGGTCGTGACTTGATTTGAATTAGTTGTTCTTACATTTGATATAATTCACCAGGAAATGTATTAGAAGAGGGAAAAAGTTACGTTTCCCATGAAAACAACAGTTTCTCCCACAGCAGCCCACACTCCCCTGATATGACACTTTATCTATTCACATAATACTGTCTAAATATCATTATTGGGACACTCCAAAAAATATGAAGATATTCATTTTGTCAACGTTGCCCACCTCTATTGCCCTGTAGTGTTTTACTTTGACAAATTAGCCGGGTTTGAGACGTTAAAGAAGCTGTAATGAAGTCACATTTTAGTTGTCCCTGTACAGATATATATTAAAGCATCTGTTCAGGTGAAAATGAGACCACAGAGCCTTCTCTGCATCTATTTATAGAGCATTTTATTCTACGAAACTTATACTTATGTTTGTTAGCTTTACCTGGAACAGCAAAACTCACTCTGGACTTGAGACTCGTGAAAAGTGCTTCTAAACTGAACTGGTTTGTTGTAAAAATGAGGTCCAGGGCCTTTAAGCTCAGATGGATCCACATGTGGCTGTTTGCTCCATAAATATATTTATGTTTGTTCATTTAACTGTCCGTGTTGTCCTCAGGTTTGGCAGTGACCCACTCACAGGCCGACAACCTGCTGGACGTGGGCAACAACCCCAAGGTGGGCACCAAGCGCTACATGGCCCCGGAGGTGCTGGACGAGAGCATCCAGACGGACTGCTTCGACGCCTACAAGAGGGTGGACATCTGGGCCTTCGGGCTGGTGCTGTGGGAGATCGCCAGGCGCACCTACAGCAACGGTGAGACCCCCAGAGCCGAGGCCGGGACTGGGACTGGGGCCGGGGCCGGGGGGGGGTTTAGGGAAGGTTTAGAGCACCGTCAGCGACACTTAGGAAACCACATGATACATTTACTTTAAAGGGCCCATGACAGGTTGGAATACTCATTTTACTACAACACAGAGTAGATAAATATATTCAAAGTTTCGCAAAAAATAATTATACATTTTATCATTTTTAGCTGTTTTTTTAGTTTTGTAATGTCACTTCCTGGTTGTAAATGATGACGTCACAGTAGGAAATTACTTAGTACACTGGGCTAATACTCGGCTAATGTCACAGATTTTTTTTTGTCTGACAAATCAAAATGTATGTAAACGCCTTTATTTTGTTGATTTCATGTTTTAAGGGTAATTTAAGTTGATTTTGAGTAAATTTTGCATAATCTTTGGATGGAGTGAGTCTCCCTAGTGTGATGTCATCAGTTTTTTACTTCCTGTAATTGCAAACTGATTTTCTTCACAAACCATGACTTGATTGGTGTAAAACGGGAATTTTTATGCACAACACGTATTAATACACCAAATAAAATCAAAATTAGAAAATTGTTAAAACCTGTCATACGCACTTTAAGCTTTTAACCCCATTATAACATTGTTCCCTCATCAGAGTTTGTGTTAAGTTCATCCTGTTTAGTACGTCCTCTCCCTCTGAGCCTCAGAAAACACTCAGGTCTCACATGGTGGTTCATAAAGGCCTCACCTGACTCGCTTTGAGACGTCACATGACATTGCACGTCTGCATTAGCCTGTCGGGGCAAGCTAGGTTTGTTTATCTCCCATTTCTAGTTCCCTCTGCTGCAGGAGCTGTTCTCCGTCTCAGTCCTGTTTAAGTTCTAAAACATGAGGCACTTGAGCATGTTTAAAGGCCAATAACAAATAATGCATATTAGTGCCTTTTAAATGATTGACATTTCAAAAGCACTGAGGTCATTTGATGTGTTTTTAAACCGTTCTTTACTGTAATGATTAATCGACGAATCCATTTTGTAAAACTGTATAATTGTTAACTGGACCAAACAGACTCAAACCCACGTCAAACACAGATATTACATCAAAGTGTCAAAAGAATAGATTATTGTTGATTTTCACCAATTATACACTTTATTCATTATATTCTCCATCTAGAAGCCGTCAGTCTCTGTATTTCAACCTTTATTTGGCTGATAACGTGTTTAAAATATACAACAGAAATGGTTTGACTAAAAAATAATCTGAGGAGTGACCACTAAACCATTGTCAGTGACCGCCCACACACTGAGCCGCTGTCCTGGTCTGAGCACGTGTTTGTGACGTGTGTCTGACGTGTTTGTGACGTGTTTGTGACGTGTGTCTGACGTGTGTCTGACGTGTGTCTGACGTGTTTGTGACGTGTTTGTGACGTGTGTCTGACGTGTTTGTGACGTGTTTCTGACGTGTGTCTGACGTGTTTCTGACGTGTTTCTCTCTCGTGTTTCTAACGTGTTTCTAACGTGTTTCTGACGTGTCTCTGACGTGTTTCTCGTGTTTCTAACGTGTTTCTGACGTGTTTCTAACGTGTCTCTGACGTGTCTCTGACGTGTTTCTCTCTCGTGTTTCTAACGTGTTTCTGACGTGTTTCTAACGTGTCTCTGACGTGTTTCTCTCTCGTGTTTCTAACGTGTTTCTAACGTGTTTCTGACGTGTTTCTAACGTGTTTCTGACGTGTCTCTGACGTGTTTCTCTCTCGTGTTTCTGACGTGTTTCTGACGTGTTTCTGACGTGTCTCTGACGTGTTTCTCTCTCGTGTTTCTAACGTGTTTCTGACGTGTTTGACGTGTTTCTGACGTGTTTCTAACGTGTTTCTGACGTGTTTCTAACGTGTTTCTGACGTGTCTCTGACGTGTTTCTAACATGTTTCTAACTTGTTTCTTACGTGTTTCTGTCATGTTTCTGACGTGTCTCTGACGTGTTTCGTGACGCGATGTTTCTGGCGTTTGTGGCGATGTTCTGGCGTGTTTCTGACGTGTTTCTGACGTGTTTGTGACGTGTTCGTGACGTGTTTCTCACGTGTTTCTGACGTGTTTCTAACGTGTCTCTGACGTGTTTCTCTCTCGTGTTTCTAACGTGTTTCTGACGTGTTTCTGACGTGTTTCTGACGTGTTTCTGACGTGTTTCTGACGTGTTTCTGACGTGTTTGTGACGTGTGTCTGACGTGTTTGTGACGTGTTTGTGACGTGTTTCTACCGTGTTTCTGACGTGTGTTTGACGCGTGTTTCTACGCGTGTTTCTGACGCGTGTCTCTGACGCGTGTTTCTAACGCGTGTTTCTGACGCGTGTTTCTTACGTGTTTCTGACGTGTCTCTGATGTGTTTCTCTCTCGTGTTTCTTACGTGTCTCTGACGTGTTTCTCTCTCGTGTTTCTAACGTGTTTCTGAAGTGTTTCTAACGTGTTTCTGACGTGTTTCAGACGTGTCTCTGACGTGTTTCTCTCTCGTGTTTCTAACGTGTTTCTGACGTGTTTCTAACGTGTCTCTGACGTGTTTCTCTCTCGTGTTTCTAACGTGTTTCTGACGTGTCTCTAACGTGTTTCTGACGTGTTTCTGGCGTGTTTCTGGCGTGTTTCTAACGTGTTTCTAACGTGTTTCTAACGTGTTTCTAACGTGTTTCTCTCTCGTGTTTCTAACGTGTTTCTGACGTGTTTCTAACGTGTTTCTGACGTGTTTCTCTCTCGTGTTTCTAACGTGTTTCTGACGTGTTTCTAACGTGTTTCTGACGTGTTCCTGGCGTGTTTCTCTCTCGTGTTTCTGACGTGTCTCTGACGTGTTTCTCTCTCGTGTTTCTGCGTGTTCTGACGTGTTTCTGGCGTGTTTCTAACGCGTGTTTCTGGCGTGTCTCTGGCGTGTTTGACGCGTGTCTCTGACGCGTGTTTCTAACGCGTGTTTCTAACGTGTTTGTGGCGTGTTTCTGACGTGTGTCTGACGTGTGTCTGACGTGTGTCTGACGTGTTTCTGACGTGTTTCTGACGTGTTCCTGACGTGTTTCTGATGTGTTTCTGGCGTGTTTCTGGCGTGTTTCTGGCGTGTTCTGGCGTGTTTCTCTCTCGTGTTTCTAACGTGTTTCTGACGTGTTTACCTGGCGTGTCTCTGACGTGTTTCTCTCTCGTGTTTCTGACGTGTTTCTGACGTGTTTCTGACGTGTCTCTGGCGTGTTTCTCTCTCTGCGTGTTTCTAACGTGTTTCTTGCGTGTTTCTGACGTGTTTCTAAGGTGTTTCTGACGTGTCTCTGGCGTGTTTCTGACGTGTTTCTGGCGTGTTTCTGGCGTGTTTCTGACGTGTGTTTCTGACGTGTTTCTGGCGTGTTTCTGGCGTGTTTCCGGCGTGTTTCTGATGTTTCTGACGTGTTTCTGACGTGTTTCTGACGTGTGTCTGACGTGTGTCTGACGTGTGTCTGACGTGTGTCTGACGTGTTTGTGACGTGTTTGTGACGTGTTTGTGACGTGTTTGTGACGTGTGTCTGACGTGTTTGTGACGTGTGTCTGACGTGTTTGTGACGTGTGTCTGACGTGTTTCTGACGTGTTTCTATTGTCTGGCGTGTGTCTGGCGTGTTCTGACGTGTTTCTGACGTGTGTCTGGCGTGTGTCTGACTGGCGTGTTTGTGGCGTGTTTGCGTGACGCGTGTTTGTAGCGTGTTTGTCTGCGTGTTTGTGACGTGTTTCTGACGTGTTTCTGACGTGTTCCTGACGTGTTTCTGACGTGTTTCTGACGTGTTTCTGACGTGTTTCTGACGTGTTTCTAACGTGTTTCTCTCTCGTGTTTCTGACGTGTTTGTGACGTGTTTCTAACGTGTTTCTCTCTCGTGTCTCTGACGTGTTTCTCTCTCGTGTTTCTAACGTGTTTCTGACGTGTTTCTAACGTGTTTCTGACGTGTCTCTGACGTGTTTCTCTCTCGTGTTTCTGACGTGTCTCTGACGTGTTTCTCTCTCGTGTTTCTAACGTGTTTCTGACGTGTCTCTGACGTGTTTCTGACGTGTCTCTGACGTGTTTCTGACGTGTTTCAGACGTGTCTCTGACGTGTTTCTGACGTGTTTCAGACGTGTCTCTGACGTGTTTCTCTCTCGTGTTTCTAACGTGTTTCTGACGTGTTTCTGACGTGTCTGACGTGTTTCTCTCTCGTGTTTCTGACGTGTTTCTGACGTGTCTCTGACGTGTTTCTCTCTCGTGTTTCTCTCTCGTGTTTCTGACGTGTTTCTGACGTGTTTCTGACGTGTCTCTGACGTGTTTCTGACGTGTCTCTGACGTGTTTCTCTCTCGTGTTTCTAACGTGTTTCTGGCGTGTTTCTGGCGTGTACCTGGCGTGTCTCTGGCGTGTTTCTGACGTGTCTCTGTCGTGTTTCAGTCTTGTTTCTGTCGTGTTTCTCTCGTGTTTCTGGCGTGTTTGTGACGTGTTTGTGACGTGTTTCTGACGTGTTTCTAACGTGTTTCTGTCGTGTCTCTGACGTGTTTCTCTCGTGTTTCTAACGTGTTTCTGACGTGTCTCTGACGTGTCTCTGACGTGTCTCTGACGTGTCTCTGACGTGTTTCTGACGTGTCTCTGACGTGTTTCTCTCTCGTGTTTCTAACGTGTTTCTGATGTGTCTCTGACGTGTTTCTCTCTCGTGTTTCTAACGTGTTTCTGACGTGTTTCTGACGTGTTTCTGACGTGTTTCTGACGTGTCTCTGACGTGTTTCTCTCTCGTGTTTCTAACGTGTTTCTGACGTGTCTGACGTGTCTCTGACGTGTTTCTCTCTCGTGTTTCTAACGTGTTTCTGACGTGTCTCTGACGTGTTTCTCTCTCGTGTTTCTAACGTGTTTCTGACGTGTTTCTCTCTCGTGTTTCTAACGTGTTTCTGACGTGTTTCTAACGTGTTTCTGACGTGTTTCTAACGTGTTTCTGACGTGTCTCTGACGTGTTTCTCTCTCGTGTTTCTAACGTGTTTCTGACGTGTTTTCCTGATGTGTTTCTGACGTGTTTTCCTGATGTGTTTCTGACGTGTTTGTGACGTGTTTCTGACGTGTTTTCCTGACGTGTATCTGGCGTGTTTCCGACGTGTTTCCGACGTGTTTTCCTGATGTGTTTATGACGTGTTTCTGGCGTGTTTCTGACGTGTATCTGACGTTTTTGATGTGTTTCTGACGTGTTTCTGACATGTTTCAGGCGTGTTTCCGACGTGTTTCTGACATGTTTTCCTGACGTGTTTCTGATGTGTTTCCGACGTGTTTCTGACATGTTTCAGACGTGTTTCTGACGTGTTCCTGACGTGTTTCCGGCGTGTTTCTGACGTGTTTCTCTGTCTGGGCAGGTATCGTTGAGGAGTACAAGCCTCCGTTCTATGACCAGGTGCCAAACGACCCGAGCTTCGACGACATGAGGAAGGTGGTGTGTGTGGAGCAGCAGAGGCCGTTCATCCCCAACCGCTGGTTCTCAGACCCGGTCAGTGTTTGTGTAGATTTACTGGACGTTAAAGGGCTGTGCATGACTTTGTTCTAATGTAAGAACATGTCTTTACTCCTCGTCGTGTTCTGTAAAAGCAGCTTTTGTTTGACAGTTGTTTCTACCAAAAATACACATTCACCAAAATATATTGATACTGACAGATATCTAAACATATCAATAAGATTTGAAATTAGGCCCTTAAACATGATACATTATTCAGTTAAATGTGTGAATTTGAACTCAAATTGCCATTTTTTTGAAGGCACATTATTACAAATGCACACCTAGTGACAGCGGTTAAAGGGCCCATGACAGGTTGAAATACACATCTAACTAAAATGCAGTTAAGACAAATATATTTCATTTTCTACTAAAATCTTTACAAATTTAACCCCAGTTTAGCTGTTTTTTAGGTTTTTAATTTTACTTCCTGGTTGCAAAGTATGACATCACACTAGGAAATTACCATAGCAATCACACTGTACATTGGGCCAAAACTCATCTAATGTCACAGATTTTGTTAATTTGACAAAGAAAAACACACGTGAACACCTTTATTTTGTTGAATTAATGGTTAAAGGGTCAAAAAAGTCGTTTATTTTGTGTAAATCGTGTATAAAGTTTGTCTCCACAGTGTGATGTCATCAGTTTGTTTACTTCCTGTAACTGTCAACAGATTTAGCATCTTTTCTCCACAAATAATGACTTGATTGGTGTAAAACTACAATTTGTTTCTACGCAAAGTATTAATACACCGAATGAAGTAAAAATTGGAGAATCCTAAAAACCCGTCATAGGCCCTTTAAGGTTAAAAAGCGCTCACTTCATGATCGTCTTTAACCCTCTCCACAGACTCTTTCGGCCTTGGTGAAGCTGATGAAGGAGTGCTGGTACCAGAACCCCTCGGCCCGCCTCACCGCGCTGCGCATCAAGAAAACGCTGGACAAGATCTACAGCTCCCTGGAGAAGGGCAAAGAGTCCTGAAAACGGCTCCGACGTGGTTCTTCAGCCGGACCAGGACCACCACAGACTCTCCCCTGCTTTTCCTCCTCCTTCCACCACCGTTGCCATCTTCCTCGTCTTACTCCCACGTCCTCCTCGAAACTTGACGCCCGTTTTCTGGACTGCCTTAGACGTTCTGATTTTCCAAAGTTTGTGACGGTGACGGCAAAAGACAATCAATTCACACGCGCCAAGAAATGCCACAAAGTAGAACGTTCACTTACAAAAGGAAAAAGCCAATAGGATTCATCGCAATTTGGAGAAATGTTGTACAAAAATGAAATGACACTGAGAATATGGATCGTAATGCTTTGTGATTGTACAACAGGCTCATAAGGATTTGTAAAAAAGAAAAAAAAAAACGTACATATATGGAGATAAAATTGTGCTCGGTGGAACTTAAGTGAAATTGAAAAGTTGTAGACTGATTAAGCACTTGTGCCTGTGTTATATAAATGTATCGATGTAAAGAAAAGGAAGATTATGGTATTTAAGATGTAGCAAGCCAGACTGGACCGCCGCGTTCAAAGACACTACGTCGAGACTCAGTTACACGTCGCAAAAGTGAGAAAGTTGCCTAAATGTGTGGTTGTGTTTGAGAAAATGTTGCTGTCTTTTTATATGTAATAATAAATGTACACTGCACTCTTAGGATCAGAGGCTGTGGGCGTGTCATTTTAGAAGTCAGACATTTGCAGATGTTTTGGACGTTTAAGTCAGAAAAATGGATAGAATCAGATTTAAAGGTCCCATATCAAAATCAACACTAGATGTGACAAAAACATGACTAAAGTGACAGAAACAAGACTAAAAGTGACAAAATCAACACTAGATGTGACAAAAACATGACTAAAGTGATAGAAATAAGACTAAAAGTTACAAAAACAACACTAGATGTGACAAAAAAATGACTAAAAGTGATAGAAATAAGACTAGATATTACAAAAACAACACTAGATGTGACAAAAATGTGACTGTTGCTTTTAGTCAGGTTTTGTCACATCTAGTGCTGATTTTGTCACTTTTAGTCTTGTTTCTATCACTTTAGTCATGTTTTTGTCACATCTAGTGTTGATTTAGTCACTTTTAGTCTTGTTTCTATCACTTTAGTCATGTTTTTGTCACATCTAGTGTTTCTAAGTGATAGAAACAAGACTAAAAGTGACAAAAAGCGTGACTAATAGCAACAGAAATAAGACTAAAGTGACAAAAACAACACTAGATGTGAAAAAAACATTACTAAAGTGATAGAAATAAGACTAAAAGTGACAAAAACAACACTAGATGTGACAAAACATGACTAAAGTGATAGAAACAAAACTAAAAGTGACAAAATCAACACTAGATGTGACAAAAACATTAATAAATTGATAGAAATAAGACTAAAAGTGACAAAATCAACACTAGATGTGACAAAAACATGACTAAAGTGATAGAAATAAGACTAAAAGTGACAAAAACAACACTAGATGTGACAAAAACATGACTAAAGTGACAGAAACAAGACTAAAAGTGACAAAATCAACACTAGATGTGACAAAAACATGACTAAAGTGATAGAAATAAGACTAAAAGTGACAAAAACAACACTAGATGTGACAAAAACATGACTAAAGTGATAGAAATAAGACTAAAAGTTACAAAAACAACACTAGATGTGACAAAAACATGACTAAAAGTGATAGAAATAAGACTAGATATTACAAAAACAACACTAGATGTGATAAAAATGTGACTGTTGCTTTTAGTCAGGTTTTGTCACATCTGAGTGTTGATTTTGTCACTTTTAGTCTTGTTTCTATCACTTTAGTCATGTTTTGTCACATCTAGTGTTGATTTAGTCACTTTTAGTCTTGTTTCTATCACTTTAGTCATGTTTTTGTCACATCTAGTGTTGCTAAGTGATAGAAACAAGACTAAAAGTGACAAAAAAGTGACTTATAGCTACAGAAACAAGACTAAAAGCGATAAAATCAACACTAGCTGTGACAAAAACATGGCTAAAAGTGATAGAAATAAGACTAGATATTACAAAAACAACACTAGATGTGACAAAAACATGACTAAAGTGATAGAAACAAGACTAAAAGTGACAAAAACAACACTAGATGTGACAAAAACATGACTAAAGTGATAGAAACAAAACTAAAAGTGACAAAATCAACACTAGATGTGACAAAAACATGACTAAAGTGATAGAAATAAGACTAAAAGTGACAAAAACAACACTAGATGTGACAAAAACATGACTAAAGTGACAGAAACAAGACTAAAAGTGACAAAATCAACACTAGATGTGACAAAAACATGACTAAAGTGATAGAAATAAGACTAAAAGTGACAAAAACAACACTAGATGTGACAAAAAAATGACTAAAAGTGATAGAAATAAGACTAGATATTACAAAAACAACACTAGATGTGATAAAAATGTGACTGGTGGTTTTAGTCAGGTTTTGTCACATCTAGTGTTGATTTTGTCACTTTTAGTCTTGTTTCTATCACTTTAGTCATGTTTTTGTCACATCTAGTGTTGATTTTGTCACTTTTAGTCTTGTTTCTATCACTTTAGTCATGTTTTTGTCACATCTCGTGTTGATTTAGTCACTTTTAGTCTTGTTTCTATCACTTTAGTCATGTTTTTGTCACATCTAGTGTTGATTTTGTCACTTTTAGTCTCATTTCTATCACTTTAGTCATGTTTTTGTCACATCTAGTGTTGATTTTGTCACTTTTAGTCTTGTTTCTATCACTTTAGTCATGTTTTTGTCACATCTAGTGTTGATTTTGTCACTTTTAGTCTTGTTTCTATCACTTTAGTCATGTTTTTGTCACATCTAGTGTTGATTTTGTCACTTTTAGTCTTGTTTCTATCACTTTAGTCATGTTTTTGTCACTTTTAGTCTTGTTTCTATCACTTTAGTCATGTTTTTGTCACATCTAGTGTTGTTTTTGTCACTTTTAGTCTTGTTTCTATCACATTTTGTCATGTTTTTGTCATCTAGTGTTGATTTTGTCACTTTTAGTCTTGTTTCTATCACTTTAGTCATGTTTTTGTCACATCTGAGTGTTGATTTTGTCACTTTTAGTCTTGTTTCTATCACTTTAGTCATGTTTTTGTCACATCTAGTGTTGATTTTGTCACTTTTAGTCTTGTTTCTATCACTTTAGTCATGTTTTTGTCACATCTCGTGTTGATTTAGTCACTTTTAGTCTTGTTCCGATCACTTTAGTCATGTTTTTGTCACATCTAGTGTTGATTTTGTCACTTTTAGTCTTGTTTCTATCACTTTAGTCATGTTTTTGTCACATCTAGTGTTGATTTTGTCACTTTTAGTCTTGTTTCTATCACTTTAGTCATGTTTTTGTCACATCTAGTGTTGTTTTTGACACTTTTAGTCTTGTTTCTATCACTTTTGTCATGTTTTTGTCACATCTAGTGTTGTTTTTGACACTTTTAGTCTTGTTTCTATCACTTTTGTCATGTTTTTGTCACATCTCGTGTTGATTTAGTCACTTTTAGTCTTGTTTCTATCACTTTAGTCATGTTTTTGTCACATCTTGTGTTGTTTTTGTCACTTTTTGTTTTTTTTCTATCACTTTAGTCATGTTTTTGTCACATCTAGTGTTGATTTTGTCACTTTTAGTCTTGTTTCTATCACTTTAGTCATGTTTTTGTCACATCTAGTGTTGATTTAGTCACTTTTAGTCTTGTTTCTATCACTTTAGTCATGTTTTTGTCACATCTAGTGTTGCTAAGTGATAGAAACAAGACTAAAAGTGACAAAAACGTGACTAATAGCAACAGAAATAAGACAAAGTGACAAAAACAACACTAGATGTGACAAAAACATGACTAAAGTGATAGAAACAAACTAAAAGTGACAAAACAACACTAGATGTGACAAAAACATGACTAAAGTGATAGAAATAAGACTAAAAGTGACAAAACAACACTAGATGTGACAAAAATGTGACTGTTGCTTTTAGTCAGGTTTTGTCACATCTAGTGTTGTTTTTGTCACTTTTAGTCTTGTTTCTATCACTTTAGTCATGTTTTTGTCACATCTAGTGTTGATTTTGTCACTTTTAGTCTTGTTTCTATCACTTTAGTCATGTTTTTGTCACATCTCGTGTTGATTTAGTCACTTTTAGTCTTGTTTCTATCACTTTAGTCATGTTTTTGTCACATCTAGTGTTGATTTTGTCACTTTTAGTCTTGTTTCTATCACTTTAGTCAAGTTTTGTCACATCTAGTGTTGTTTTTTGTTACTTTTAGTCTTGTTTCTATCACTTTTAGCCATGTTTTTGTCACATCTAGTGTTGATTTTGTCACTTTTAGTCTTGTTTCTATCACTTTAGCCATGTTTTTGTCACATCTAGTGTTGATTTTGTCACTTTTAGTCTTGTTTCTATCACTTTTAGCCATGTTTTTGTCACATCTAGTGTTGATTTTGTCACTTTTAGTCTTGTTTCTATCACTTTAGCCATGTTTTTGTCACATCTAGTGTTGATTTTGTCACTTTTAGTCTTGTTTCTATCACTTTAGCCATGTTTTTGTCACATCTAGTGTTGATTTTGTCACTTTTAGTCTTGTTTCTATCACTTTTAGCCATGTTTTTGTCACATCTAGTGTTGATTTTGTCACTTTTAGTCTTGTTTCTATCACTTTTAGCCATGTTTTTGTCACATCTAGTGTTGATTTTGTCACTTTTAGTCTTGTTTCTATCACTTTAGCCATGTTTTTGTCACATCTAGTGTTGATTTTGTCACTTTTAGTCTTGTTTCTATCACTTTAGCCATGTTTTGTCACATCTAGTGTTGATTTTGTCACTTTTAGTCTTGTTTCTATCACTTTTAGTCATGTTTTTGTCACATCTAGTGTTGATTTTATCACTTTTAGTCTTGTTTCTATCACTTTAGTCATGTTTTTGTCACATCTAGTGTTGATTTTGTCACTTTTAGTCTTGTTTCTATCACTTTAGTCATGTTTTTGTCACTTTAGTGTTGATTTTGTCACTTTTAGTCTTGTTTCTATCACTTTTAGTCATGTTTTTGTCACATCTAGTGTTGATTTTGTCACTTTTAGTCTTGTTTCTATCACTTTTAGTCAAGTTTTTGTCACATCTAGTGTTGATTTAGTCACTTTTAGTCTTATTTCTATCACTTTTAGCCATGTTTTTGTCACATCTAGTGTTGTTTTTGTCACTTTTAGTCTTATTTCTATCACTTTAGTCATGTTTTTGTCACATCTAGTATTAATTTTATCGCTTTTAGTCTTGTTTCTATCACTTTAGTCATGTTTTTGTCACATCTAGTATTAATTTTATCGCTTTTAGTCTTGTTTCTATCACTTTAGTCATGTTTTTGTCACATCTAGTGTTGTTTTTGACACTTTTAGTCTTGTTTCTATCACTTTTGTCATGTTTTTGTCACATCTAGTGTTGATTGTGTCACTTTTAGTCTCATTTCTATCACTTTAGTCATGTTTTTGTCACATCTAGTGTTGATTTAGTCACTTTTAGTCTTGTTTCTATCACTTTAGCCATGTTTTTGTCACACCAGACCCTAACCCAGACATTACACACGGTGGCCTGATCTGAGGTGGTCTGGCAGGGTCTTGTAGGGGTTGAGAATGCCCTTTGGGTCCAGCATGTGTTTGATGTCCCCCATGAGCTCCACGGCCTGGGACGGTTTGCTGTAGTGGATGTAGTTCCTCTTCTTCAGGCCCAGTCCGTGCTCGGCGCTGATGCTGCCCCTCCTCTGGGCCGTCCACTCGTACACGAAGGGCTCGATGGCGGCCAGGAGAGCGGGGTTCTTAGCCGGAGACGTGATGTTCAGATGGAGGTTGCCGTCGCCTAAAAAACAAAAAAAGAAGAAAAAAAGAACGTAGATGCAATTACACAAGTTCATGTTTAAAAAGACAAACCAGGAGAAATAACAAAATGGATGAAATTTGAACTGACAAAGGCTTCACTTTGTCACTTCTAGTCACGGTTTTGTAACTTTCAGTTGTTTGTCACTTATGGTTATGTTTTGTCACATCTAGTGTTGATTTTGTCACTTTTAGTCTTGTTTCTATCACTTTAGTCATGTTTTTGTCACATCTAGTATTAATTTCATCACTTTTAGTCTTGTTTCTGTTGCTATTAGTCACGTTTGTGTCACTTTTAGTCTTGTTTTTGTCGCATCTAGTCTTGTTTCTGTCTCTTTAGTCACTTTTTTGTGGCTGTGTGGCTCATCATTATCATGTCAAGTGACAGTTTCTCCAACAACTAATGTCACTAAACTAATATATATTTTTAATGAACTGAAAAGAAACAAAAACATGGGAGATGAGAGGACTATAAATACACTGGAGTCACTGGTTGCCATAGTTGCTGTCCCCACACAAACTTCTCTAAAACAGAGGCCAGAGGTGAACAACAACAACAACACTGTCCAAAGCAGAAATGTAGCACGAACAGTCAAGAGATGGTTTGGATAATTAATTCATGAGATAATCAATACACTTTCGATGCTTCAATAATGTAACACCTTTAAGCTTTACTAGACTGCTGTAAATGTTTGTATAGATTCAAAAACACTTACTAGACAATTAGAGGCTTTTTATGTTTTTGTTATGTTTTTATCAAAATCGGAGCTCGGATTTTTCCTAAAAAGCCTGACTTTGAATTCAAACTGAAGCCGTTTTTGAACACCGCTGAAGCCCAGACTCTGATGTCTGATTTATTCCAATTATAAGAGCTTACATACGGAGCCCGTCTGATGACAAGGGGGAGAAATATTTTTAAATTGTGGCCACGAATTACTATTTCGTTCCCACCAAATATAATTCGTTCCTACGATTTAGCCAAAACGTTCCCACGAATTAAGAAATCGACCGCCAATTAGATAATGCACCAGGTACGTAGCAGGGCGAGGTAGTAACAGTGAACTAACATGAATGGACATCATAATTAAAAAGCTAGCATTTTAGCTTTCAATAGACAAAAAGAGACGCCAGACTGGCAAACCATAAAGGTTCTGGAATTCATAAAACTTACATCTGTCATATACTCACAGCAACATATGAAGGGAACAAGTAAACATGTTTGACCTTCATTTGTTCTTGTCGAGGTCCATTATGATGTCCATTCATGTTAGTTAACTGTGACTACCTCGTCCTGCTACGTACCTGGAGCATTATCTAATTAGCGGTCGATTTCTTAATTCGTGGGAACGTTTTGGCTAAATCGTGGGAACGAATTATATTTGGTGGGAACGAAACAGTAATTCATGGCCACAATTAAAAAACATTTCTCCCCCTTGTCATCAGACGGGCTCCGTACTTACAAGATATAATCAGAGGAACATCAGGTATGAAGTGCTGCCTAGGTTTGACTTTGAAGGGTAAAGCTGCTGTAGGAGGCTGCTGTTGGGTTGTGACAGTTTCTTTTATCAGAACTGAAGCCAATATCTTTAAGTGAAATTTAGGAACATGTAAGTCCAGACAGAATGTTCATAAAATATTCTAATCTGTCCCGATGGCTTACCTACGTGGCCGTACCCCACCACACTGCGGGCCGTGTCCCCCAGGTGCCGCCTCATGTCCAGGACCAGCTGGTAGATCTGCTCCACCGGGAGGGAGACGTCGTACTTGTAGGTGAAGCCGTCGTGAGTGAGCGCCTCGGTCACACGCTCACGCATCGACCACAAGGCCTGGACATCCAACAGCTCTGTCATCACACGGGCTAATGATGCATGTCATACGGGACGTCCAGAGAGAGCGTCCTGTGCTGTCCTGCAGCTGAGGCGCAAGTGCTGACTTTAAAGGTCCCATATCCTGCTCTTTTCCCCTTCACACAGTCTATTCTAAGGGCTTTGTTGATACATTTTCTCGTTGTGTAATATCCATAACATAACAGTTTACAAAAAACACCCATTTCTTGGACTGGCCCCCCTCCTGCAAAAGCAAACGGCTCACTCTGAGATCTGACCCCCCCGAACAGAGAGCAGGCTGCCTCCCCCGCCCAACCCGTGTGCCTCCCCCGCCCAACCCATGACGAAGCCTAGAGCGGAGATGGTGCATGCGCCGTGTGCTCCGGTAAACAGCGATACACAAACACTGAATAAACATTTTCTGGTCCTGACGGTGCGTCGTGCTGAGTCATACGTCCTGGATCTGACCTGGAGTTTGACGTGCTCCAGGGCCTCAACCACGGACGTGCCGTTTGGTAAATAACAAGCTAACTCTTCTATCTGTCGTATCCATCGTGTAATTACTGTGTAGCATTAGCATTAGCTGTTTTTATTCTTCCTGGAGGCGTGGCTTAAACACCGTGTCATCTTAGTGAGGAGCCCCCGTCTGCTGCTCAGCCGAGGGGGACGGAAAAGACAGTTCTCTAGTGAAAACATGAGGGAATCAATCAAAAAACCACTTTGGGCACAACATACGAGGCCCAAATAGCACTGGAGGAAGGATAACACCTCTGAAAAGTCCATTTTGCATGTTATGGGACCTTTAAATGTGTCACTAGAACTGTGAAAGTAGAGCGCTGCAGTTTAAGGACTCAATAAAGTATTCCAATACAATACGATACAACAAAACTGTGACAATATATTGCAAAACCATATATTGTTTCCTTTAACATATTTTACCTTTACTTTGGACTCCTCTGTTGCCACCGTCCCATCAGTAACTAAAGACGTGTTCATCGCTTCATCCAAAAAACTGTGGAGCTTCTCGCTGTCATGATTTGGGTCAGATCCTGCCGTTTCTATGACGATGTAAAATGGGCAATCTGCAAGAAAAGTTCAACCTTTAAAATGCCTTTATCTATTGCTCTGGTCACAGTGTGTTTACGTCGTTGGCAGTACCTGATATAGGGTTTGAAAGTTTGAGGTGTGTGTTCAGTAATCTCATGCATTCACTGTCCAGAAACTCAAACGCAGACAGGATTTCTCCCAGCATGCCTCTGCAAAGCTGGAACGTCTTCAGGAGTTGTTCAAACGTTTCACAACCTGAAAAACCAAACAAAACCAGCTCAAATGTAACGCCTCGTTCAGTGTCCTGTTCATACTGGGAACACACTCTGAGATCATGGAGTAAAAGATGTGAACAGCAGATTCTCTAATGACAAGAACCAGGAAGTACGAGCACATTAGTCTGTGCTCAGGGCTCTGCACTGCCCCCTGTGGCCGAGACAGGAAGTACGATCACATTAGTCTGTGCTCAGGCCTCTGCACTGCCCCCTGTGGGTCAGAGAATAGACTTTAAAGCAGCTCTGCTTGTGTTCAAGTCTCTCCAAAGCACCAAAGAACATCTGACATGTTAGAGCCATAAGAACCATCTTGCACTCTGAGGACCTCAGGGACCGGCCTCCTGCTGGTGCCAGAGTCAGGACTAAACATGGACCGGCCTCCTGCTGGTGCTAGAGTCAGGACTAAACATGGACCGGCCTCCTGCTGGTGCTAGAGTCAGGACTAAACATGGACCGGCCTCCTGCTGGTGCTAGAGTCAGGACTAAACATGGACCGACCTCCTGCTGGTGCTAGAGTCAGGACTAAACATGGACCGGCCTCCTGCTGGTGCTAGAGTCAGGACTAAACATGGACCGGCCTCCTGTTGGTGCCAGAGTCAGGACTAAACATGGACCGGCCTCCTGCTGGTGCTAGAGTCAGGACTAAACATGGACCGGCCTCCTGTTGGTGCCAGAGTCAGGACTAAACATGGACCGGCCTCCTGCTGGTGCTAGAGTCAGGACTAAACATGGACCGGCCTCCTGTTGGTGCCAGTAAATTTGTTAAATTGGTAAATAACAAGCTAACTCTTCTATCTGTCGTATCCATCGTGTAATTACTGTGTAGCATTAGCATTAGCTGTTTTTATTCTTCCTGGAGGCGTGGCTTAAACACCGCGTCATCTTAGTGAGGAGCCCCCGTCTGCTGCTCAGCCGAGGGGGACGGAAAAGACAGTTCTCTAGTGAAAACATGAGGGAATCAATCAAAAAACCACTTTGGGCACAACATACGAGGCCCAAATAGCACTGGAGGAAGGTTAAAACCTCTGAAAAGTCCATTTTGCAGGATATGGGACCTTTAAGGGATGGAATTGTGAGTTTTTTCTAAAATAAATCTACAGTTTACTAGCACTTCTTTGAACACATGGTTGTTTTTGAATTCACTTCTCAGAGATCTTTGAGACACGTTTTGAGAGATTTTAGTCGATGCACAGACTTTAGACGACCGACTGAAAATCGTAACTAATCAATGATCGAAATAGTCATCAACCAATTTAGTCATCGAATAATTGTTAACTGGTCTGTGCACAGGTTCCAAAACATGCCATGAGCTGAAAGAAGACTTAAACTGAGCCGCAATTGCATAAAAAAGACGCGTCAGATGAGTCAATTTAGCGTAACTGATGAAAACACACTTGAGTCCGTACATTTATGCCTTCTAAACAACTAACCGATTAACTGCAAAAATAAATCGCTAGACCAGTGTTTCCCAACCAGGGGTACAGGGACCCCAAGGGGTACTTGAGGAATTACCAGGGGGTACTTGGAATGGTTTTAGGTTTTAAATGAAGATGAAATGCACTTTTATCTGTAAAAATGTGTGATTAGTTGTAAATTTAGCATCTCTTTGGAGCATCTTGGACCATAAATATAATTAAAACAATACATATAATAGTAATAACTGACTATATTTTACCACTAAACCCAATTATTTGCCTGAAACTCAAATTAAGGGGCACTCGGAGTGTGAAACAAAACTTAGGGGGTACTCAAGACAAAAAAAGTTGGGAACCACTGTGCTAGACTAATGGACTGGCTGGAGTTGCGACCCTAGAGCCTAGATTACTGTAACTCTCTGTACTGTGGGCTGGACCAGTCCTCCCTACAGCGCCTCCTGCAGGTCCGAAATGCTGCTGCAGTCGCTTGTTGACGGGGACGAGAAAGCGTGAGCACATGACCCCAGCGCTCGCCTCCCTTCACTGGCTTCCTGTCAAATTCAGGATTGATTTTAAGATTTTGATGTTGGTTTTTAAATGCCTAAATGGATCGGCCCCTGAATACCTGTCTGAACTTTTAACAGCTCATGTCCCAGATCAGTGAGGTCAGAACATCAGTTGTTGTTAAATGTGCCCAGATCCCGATTAAAAACTCGAGGAGACGGGGCCTTTGGTGTGGAACAGTCTCTACAGATCAGAGCTGCTCCATCACTAGAGTCTTTTAAATCTGCTCTTAAAACTCACTTCTTTGCTTTGGCTTTTAACACAAGTGAACTGTTATCTGTTGTCAGGGGCGGACTTACCATTAGGCAACAGGCCACAATTGCCTTGGGCCCTCAACCTGAAGGGGCCCCCAATCAGATGCCCAGCTCATCATAGACACAAGGAAACAGTTGCTTTTCTCACAGTAAAGTAGTGCAGTGTACTTTTAAACAAGAAAAAGACCAATAAAACAGTTTGGAATTTGTCAAATGTGTTGAAATCAAACTAAATAGTAAATAAAATATGACATTATCAAAATTCAAATAAACATAATGTATTTAAATCAGCTGAATATGTGTTAAAATGCACCAACAAACAGAAAATATGGTCTGATTTCTTAAATATTATTCTGGGGAACGACCCCCAAACCCCCCTTTTTAAAACTGTTTAAACATACAAGCTTTAAAATAGTAAAAAACAACAACAACAAAAGCTTCCTTCAAGTACAATTCAAGAGACACGGCAGAAAAGTTATAGAAAATCACACTTGAGGAGGAGGGGCCTAGACTTAATTTTGCCTTGGGCCCCCAAAGTCCTAGGTCCGCCACTGTCTGTTGTGTTTGTAATAATTTTGTTCTTCTACTGTATGTTTTTACCATGATGTGCAGGTGAAGCACTTTGGGCAGTTGGTGTTGTTGTAAATAGAGTTGACATTGACATCGACATAGAGCGACAGGGGGCAGTGTACACGGCTGCTTACCCAGAAAGACCACGTTGACAGCCCTGGGTTTGCGTGGACACAGCACAGACACGGCCGTGATGACTCCCAGCGTGCCCTCTGAGCCGATGAACAGCTGCTTGAGGTCGTACCCAGTGTTGTCTTTCCTCAACGTGGCCAGGCAGTCCAGCACCCTCCCATCAGCCAAAACCTACAGGGAAAACATCCAGTGATCCAAACGTTCTTAAAGAAGCCTTTAATAAATCATGGCTGAAAAATATTTTTTAAAATAGTGCCGTCTGAATTATATAGTAGTATAAAGTATTCACTTACTGTATATAACATACACTTATGCCACTTTATTTGCCATTTTTACTATTTATTCCCAGACAGCCACCTACTGTAAATAAGAGTGTGCACTTTATACTTTATATTGTATTTTTATTACCATGTTTAGTAATTATTTATCCTATTTTTATTGCATGCACCTTGTGTTGCAACAGTGGAATTGGGGGACAAATAAAGGATCTCTTATCTTATCTTATCTAGTATTGCACTGTTACAAAACTCCGCTCTGACCAATGATAGTTGTGAAAAGCGATTAAAATCCATCAGAATGCGTTAGGAAAGTGAGTATTAAAGGTCCCATATCCTGCTCTTTTCCCCTTCACACAGTCTGTTCTAAGGGCTTTGTTGATACATTTTCTCGTTGTGTAATATCCATAACATAACAGTTTACAAAAAACACACATTTCTTGGACTGGCCCCCCTCCTGCAAAAGCAAACGGCTCACTCTGAGATCTGACCCCCCCGAACAGAGAGCAGCCTGCCTCCCCCGCCCAACCCGTGCTGAAGCCTAGAGTGGAGATGGTGCATGCGCCGTGTGCTCCGGTAAACAGCGATACACAAACACTGAATAAACATTTTCTGGTCCTGACGGTGCGTCGTGCTGAGTCCTACGTCCTGGATCTGACCTGGAGTTTGACGTGCTCCAGGGCCTCAACCACGGACGTGCCGTTTGGTAAATAACAAGCTAACTCTTCTATCTGTCGTATCCATCGTGTAATTACTGTGTAGCATTAGCATTAGCTGTTTTTATTCTTCCTGGAGGCGTGGCTTAAACACCCCGTCATCTTAGTGAGGAGCCCCCGTCTGCTGCTCAGAGGGGGACGGAAAAGACAGTTCTCTAGTGAAAGCATGAGGGAATCAATCAAAAAACCACTTTGGGCACAACATACGAGGCCCAGAGAGCCCTGGAGGAAGGTTAGAACCTCTGAAGAGTCGATTTAGCATGATATGGGACCTTTAACTCCGGACCACTGCAAACCGTAAAATAAGAAGTTTGTAAACTACTTGGCCACGACCCGACTGTATCGCGACTTTTGATTTGAGGTGTAGAGTAAGGTCCCTCACCGCTTCCAGCCCCAGCACGGTGCCCCTCAGAGAGCCGTAGCGCAGCAGCCGGAGCCCCCCCGCGTTAGTGGCCACGTTCCCTCCGATGTGGCAGCTGCCCTTCGCCCCCAGGTCCAGAGGCATGATGTGGTCCCTGTCCTCCAGGTACAGGGACAGGCTCTCCAGCACACAGCCCGCCTGGCACGTCACCACGCCTGCACACACATTTGTCATCCGGATTGGGGAGTCAGGCAAGACATAAAGCAGGAGTGGTGCTCAAAAAAACGGTGAATTTATTTCCAAACAAAAAAGCCAAACACCAAAATCATAATGCCTAGGACTTTAAAAAATGACAGAAGACAAAACACAAAGTAACGTGCAGCCTCACTGCAAACTGCCTCTCTCTTTTTCTCCTCACACCCAGGAGATTAAAACCATAGAACTATAATAAAACCTGGAAGATGAATCCAAAATGGCCGCCCTGTTTATCCCTATGGAGTGAGCTCATTGGTGCATGACCCCAAAAAAGTTTCTTACTTCTGCATTTACTTCTTGATACGGAGGCGGCCATCTTTGTTTTACTTCCTGATACGGAGGCGGCCATCTTTGCTTTACTTCCTGATACGGAGGCTGCCATCTTTGTTTTACTTCCTGATATGGAGGCGGCCATCTTTGCTTTACTTCCTGATATGGAGGCGGCCATCTTTGCTTTACTTCCTGATATGGAGGTGGCCATCTTTGCTTTACTTCCTGATACGGAGGCGGCCATCTTTGCTTTAGGGCGCCACGTGACGACAATCCCCCACTTCATATAAAAACGGTAATTTCGGTGATTTTATAAACGGTAGAAAAGCACACTTTTCCTTCTATTTTATTTAAATACTGATAATAATTCAGTCCTGTCTGTGATTATAATGTGACATTTTAGAAAAAGGCTGGTTCCAAGAGGCTGCAGTACCTCACACGACCACTAATCAACCTGGGACACAGACAGAGGGGGCGGGGCTTATCCAGTTCTTTTAATAAATCCATGGTTAAAACTGGAGGCCCACACCACCAGGAGGCACCAACAGCCTCCAGGGGGAGAACCCAAAGAGGTCTAATACCTCACAATGAACAAAGTAACTTTAACCAATAACTAAAGAAACAAAAAACAAAAAGAATCTGCAAACTATATTTAAAGCAATATAATTAACAACTTAGCCATAAGTAAACCGGAAACCAAACAACTTTACCAATCCCCCTCTAACTTAACCCCAGTGCTGAAGCCCAGACCCTACAGGTGACCCCACTGATCACCTGCTGACAGCACTTAAAAATACACACCAAACACAGGAAAATCACAAACTATTTACTAATAATAAACACAAATCTGCAACAATAAACAGAGGAAAATTAGATAAAACCTAAAGTGAAAGATCCATTTCACATCCGGCTTAAACAGAGTGAAGTCTTTAACGCAGAGGGAAATCAGTGTTTATTTTAGTAGTCGACTGGTCAGAGATTATTTTCATTAGTCAAATTATTATTATTTTTAATAATAAATAATAATAATAACACATCAAACTTGTACAGCGCTTTTTTGGACACTCAAAGACGCTTTACATAAACAGACAAAACAGACAAAACAACATACATTTACACAAAAGCCAGTTTGAACAGGTGGGTCTTAAAGTGCCTATGACGGGTTTTTATGATTTTCTAATTTTAACTTTCTTCAGTGCATTAATCCCTCTTGTAAATATAAATTATAGTTTTACATCAATCAGATCACTGTTTGTGGAAAAAAGTTGTTTACTTCCTGTAATTGTCAACGGATTTTTCAAACTGATGACATCACACTGGGGAGACAAAGGTCATGCATCATTTACACAAAATAAACAACTTTTTTGACCCTTTAAACATTAATTCAACAAAATAAAGGCGTCACATCTGTTTTTCTTTGTCAAATAAACAAAATCTGTGACATTAGAGGAGTTTTGGCCCAGTGTACAGTGTGGTTGCTATGGTGATTTCCTAGTGTGATGTCATCATTTACAACCAGGAAGTAAAATTTAAAAAAATTATAAAAGAGCCATCTATATGCACTACTGACTGTCCAACTGTACATTTCTGTATATATTTTAGTCTATTCTATTCCATTTTATTTTATTCTTAATCTTAATCTTATGCATGCCTCTTTTATATATTTTATTACATTTTATTAATTGTTTTATGGGGTGCACGGTGCAGAGCGGCTAGAGCTTCTGCCTCTCAATAAGGAGATCGTGGGTTCGAATCCCGGACCACCCCAACATCACACGATCTCTCTGGGTGGAGTCTGCATGTTCTCCTCGTGTTACCGTGGGTTCTCTCTGGGTTCTCTGGCTCCTCCCACCGTCCAAAGACATGACTGTGTAGGTTAATTGAGAACTCTAAATTGTCCGTAGTGTGTGAATGTGAGAGTGAATGGTTGTCTGTCCTTGTCTCTGTCTCTCTGTAATTGCTGTGATGAGTGGCCACTGTCCAGGGTGTACCCCGCCTAAGGCCCAAAGTCACTGGGATAGGCTCCTGTCACCCGCGACCCCTAACGGGAATAAGCGGGAGAAAATGAATGAATGATTGTTTTATGTTGCGCCTTACGCCAAAGCAAGTTCCTATGTTCGTGAATTTTGTTCACGGACAACGGCAATAAACTGAAAATCTGTGCACTTTAAATCAATTCTTATTCCATTTCATTCATAATTTTGCTCCACTAAAAGGAGTCCTATTGTGCATAACTGTGCCACGCTGCAGGAGGAGTGTTGGGTGCAGGCGGTTCACGGTGTCTTACCAGAGACATGGTCGAAGCTCAGCACGTTGTTCATGAGTGCGGTGGACAGGATGATCTCGTCATACACCGGGACACTGCCCCCCACCAGGCCGGTGTTCCCCCCCTGAGGGTTAACGGCCAGGTTACGGCTGTTACAGTACCTGGCATTACAACAGGACAGGAGGACAATCTGATAAACAGCTCGACTGATAACGTTACTATTCTTGTTAATCATAGTCTTTCTAGGACCATAAAACAGTGTTCATGTATTTGTAGAAGACCATTTCTTGATGTAAACTTTTTGAAAAGTAAAGAAAGCATAAACTTTGGAGGAGAGATCCTAGAAGAAGGGGATACGTTAATTTATCTAGGCAGCTTAAAGGTCCCATATCCTGCTCTTTTCCCTTCACACAGTCTGTTCTAAGGGCTTTGTTGATACATTTTCTCGTTGTGTAATATCCATAACATAACAGTTTACAAAAAACACCCATTTCTTGGACTGGCCCCCCTCCTGCAAAAGCAAACGGCTCACTCTGAGATCTGACCCCCCCGAACAGAGAGCAGGCTGCCTCCCCCACCCAACCCGTGACGAAGCCTAGAGCGGAGATGATGCCTGCGCCGTGTGCTCCGGTAAACAGCGATACACAAACACTGAATAAACATTTTCTGGTCCTGACGGTGCGTCGTGCTGAGTCCTACGTCCTGGATCTGACCTGGAGTTTGACGTGCTCCAGGGCCTCAACCACGGACGTGCCGTTTGGTAAATAACAAGCTAACTCTTCTATCTGTCGTATCCATCGTGTAATTACTGTGTAGCATTAGCATTAGCTGTTTTTATTCTTCCTGGAGGCGTGGCTTAAACACCGCGTCATCTTAGTGAGGAGCCCCCGTCTGCTGCTCAGCCGAGGGGGACGGAAAAGACAGTTCTCTAGTGAAAGCATGAGGGAATCAATCAAAAAACCACTTTGGGCACAACATACGAGGCCCAGAGAGCCCTGGAGGAAGGTTAGAACCTCTGAAAAGTCCATTTTGCATGTTATGGGACCTTTAAAGTGCGTATGACAGGTTTTAACAATTTTCTAATTTTGATTTTATTTGGTGTATTCATACGTATTATACATAAAAAAAATATTGTTTTACACCAATCAAGTCATGGTTTGTGGAGAAAGGATGAAAGTTCTGTTCAAACTTACAGGAAGTCAAAAACTGACTCATTCTATCCAAAGATTTTGCATAATTTACCCAAAATAAACAACTTATTTTACCCTTAAAACATTAATTCAACAAAATAAAGGTGTTCACGAATATTTTGATTTGTCAGACAAAAAAATCTCAGACATTAGCCGAGTTTTAGCCCAGTGTTCAAAGTCATTTCCTAGTGTGATGTCATCGTTTGCAAACAGGAAGTGATATTACAAAACTAAAAAAATTGATAACATTGATCAAATGTACAATTATTTTTAGTAAAACTTTAATATATTTATCTTAACTGTATTTTGGTGACATGAGTGGTCCAACCGGTCATAGGCCCTTTAATTAGCAAGGATAGAGGTAGGGCTGGGCGATACGGCAAAAGATTATAATCACGATTTTCTTGGAGCCAGATCATGATTTCGATTTTATCATGATTTGTGTTCACTTTCTACTGCCTTTAATAGAGCTGCACGATTTAGGAAAACATATGTAATTGTGATTTTTCTGACCAGTTTTGCGATTGTGATTAGATTTTCTATTCAGATTCAGATTTTAAGCATAATTTTGTCGCTTTTAGTCACATTTTTGTCACATTCAGTTGCGTTTGTTGTAATTGGCCTTTGTCACTTTTAGTCTTTGTAGTTTTTAGATGCATTTTTGTTGCTTTTAGTTGCGTTTTGGTGCATTGAGTTGAATAGTTGCACTTAAGAGGTGTAAGAGGTAAATAAAGTCATCTGCTCAGAGGCTTCAGAGGCTAAACATCAGGAGAAAAAGTGTGTTTGAACAGACAGACAGAGAAACAGTGAATCACGATACAACGATGTCATAAAAATAGCAGATTGTCACAGGGACGAGCTCACGATTCAATTTTTATCACTGTGTCGCCCAGACCTAGATAGAGGCACTGTCAGGGATATTAAAGCAAGGATCAGAAAATCGACAGCCGTTAATCAAAAGCTCAGTCTTGCATCTGAAGATCTAGGACACCAGTGTAAAGTCTGCCTGTGGAACCTGCCGATCAACTAAAAGTAGCAATGCACAAGCTGCAGGTCCCATATACAGGCGCCTCAAGCAGCAGGATGAACTAACATCTCGAAGGCTGTGGGAACAAACGAGCCAGGAGTCAGATGAAACTCAAAAGGAACGCAGAAGGAAACGGGGAAAGTGGAAGCTCCATACGACACAGTCCACAGGAAAAACAACCCAGAATGACATGGACAAGAACCACCATGAAGGAGGCCCAGGACGGAGCAAAGTGGAGGGGTGTAACAGAGAACATATGCCCTACCGGGGACTGAAACCAAAAGAAGGGATTTGTTTAAAGTCTATTCACCTTATTCAGTGGCGGACCTAGGACTTTGGGGGCCCAAGGCAAAATTAAGTCTAGGCCCCTCCTCCTCAAGTGTGATTTTCTATAACTTTTCTGCCGTGTCTCTTGAATTGTACTTGAAGGAAGCTTTTGTTGTTGTTGTTTTTTACTATTTTAAAGCTTGTATGTTTAAACAGTTTTAAAAAGGGGGGTTTGGGGGTCGTTCCCCAGAAAAATATTTAAGAAATCAGACCATATTTTCTGTTTGTTGGTGCATTTTAACACATATTCAGCTGATTTAAATACATTATGTTTATTTGAATTTTGATAATGTCATATTTTATTTACTATTTAGTTTGATTTCAACACATTTGACAAATTCCAAACTGTTTTATTGGTCTTTTTCTTGTTTAAAAGTACACTGCACTACTTTACTGTGAGAAAAGCAACTGTTTCCTTGTGTCTATGATGAGCTGGGCATCTGATTGGGGGCCCCTTCAGGTTGAGGGCCCAAGGCAATTGTGGCCTGTTGCCTAATGGTAAGTCCGCCCCTGACCTTATTCTGCCCCGCCCACTTTTGCCGTTTTTTGCACTTTTGTTGTAAACGCACTTCCGTTTGACGAGAACTCCGTTAAAGCTAATGATGAACGAGGGAAAAGTCTGACGCTAAAATGTTACATAAAGTAGATTGATTTGTGTAAAATGTTTAATGAACACGAGCAACAACAAGTCAACAACACAACGATTTCCTGGTCAGTCTGAAAACGGCTTTTTAGTCGAGTAGAACTTATTTTCTGTTGAGCTCGTCTGCTCCGTGTGAACTAATACAACAGAAACAAGACGGCGGCGCGTACGACAACTTCAGGAATAAGGAGAATAGGACAGGTTTTCATCACATTATGACTTAGTTTGATGGGGTAGCACTTATGGTAAACATTTATTATAGTTTTATTTGTGAAGTTGCAATCTGAAGAAATATTGAAAAATAAAGGTTTAATTTAGATCGAGTAGTGCTGATTGTAGGGTGCAGGTGGCACAATAAGAAGATTGTGGCTTTGAATCCCAGACCAGACCAACATCTGCTGTGCCTGTTCTCCCCGGGTTACTGTGGGTCAATTTGCAACTCTAAATTGCCCCTTAAACTTTAAATGGTCATTCTATTTGCACTACTCATTTGCACATTGCACTGTCAGCCAACTGTACATTCTGTATATAGTCTTAGTCTATCTTAGTCTATTTTATTCTTTATTTTATGCTGCCTTTTTATATATTTTTTATATTTTATTCATTGCTTTATGTTGCACCTACGCCGAAGCAAGTTCCTATGTTTGTGAATTTCACTGACGATGGCAATAAACTGTTTTCTGATTCTGATTCTGAACAAAATAAAGGTGTCATCAGGTGTTATTATTTGTCAGATCATAACTATTGTGCAATCTATATTTTGGCCCTTGTTTTCAACACAGGAGGAAGATGGAAGAGCAGCTGCAGCAGCAGAACATCCAGGGAGTGTGGAGGAGCCTGAAAACCATCTCAGGTTTCAAGCCCCCCCCTGTCCAGGCAGAGGGGGACCTTCAGTGGGTTAACGATCTGAATTCTCACTTTCTGAGATTTGATCAATCACCCACCCCTCCCCCCGCACAGCTGCAAACCCACACCCCCACGGCTGGACAATGGCCCACACCCGATCCTCTTCACACCTCTGCTTCAGTCCATCAGCTCACCACCAATCCCCCCAGCGCACAGTCACCCCACCCACCCCTGTCCTTCACAGCAGCACAGGTGAGGAGAGAGCTGAGGAGGATTAAAACCAGGAAGGCAGCAGGACCAGACGGCATCAGCTCCAGGCTCCTTAAGTCCTGCGCAGATGAACTGTGTGGAGTTATGGAGCATGTCTTCAACATGAGCCTAAAGCTGAGGGTGGTACCACAGGTCTGGAAGACCTCCTGTGTGGTACCAGTGCCAAAGACACCGCGCGCTAAAGACCTCAGCAGCTTCAGGCCGGTGGCTCTCACGTCCCATCTGATGAAGACACTGGAGAGGCTGGTCCTGGACCACCTCCGCTCCGCTGTGAGCTCAGCCATGGATCCGCTGCAGTTTGCGCACCGGCCTGGCATTGGAGTGGAGGATGCCGTCATCTTCCTGCTGCACCGCTCTCTCTCACCTCGAGAACCCTGGCAGCACTGTGAGAATTCTGTTCTTTGATTTCTCCAGCGCCTTCAACACCATCCAGCCACTGCTGCTGAGGGACAAGCTGGAGACGGCTGGTGTGGACTGTGACCTGGCAGAGTGGATCCTGGACTACCTCACGAACAGACCCCAGTTTGTGAGAGCCCGGGATTGTGTGTCTGACACTCTGACCTGCAGTGTGGGGCGCCGCAGGGCACTGTCCTCGCCCTTCCTCTTCACCCTCTACACCTCGGACTTCAGACACAACACGGACAGCTGTGTTCTGCAGAAGTTCTCTGACGACTCTGCCATCATCGGACTCATCACGGACGACGATGACGCAGAGTACAGAGGAGTAACGCAGGACTTTGTGGACTGGTGTCAGCAGAACCACCTCCTCATCAACGCGGGAAAGACCAAGGAGATGCTGGTGGACTTCCGCAGACGCCACTCCACTGCCCCCTCACCAGTGAACATCCAGGGAAGGGACATTGAGAGAGTGGACTCATACAAGTACCTGGGTGTTCATCTGAACCACAAACTGGACTGGACTCATAACACAGACGCACTGTACAGGAAGAGTCAGAGTCGGCTCTACCTCCTGAGGAGACTCAGGTCTTTTGGAGTGTCAGGGCCGCCCCTGAGGACCTTCTACGACTCTGTGGTGGCATCAGCCGTCCTGTACGGTGTGGTCTGCTGGAGCAGCAGCATCACAGAGAGGGAGAGGAAGAAGCTGGACAAGGTCATCAAGAAGTCCAGCTCCGTCCTGGGCTGTACTCTGGACTCAGTGAGCGAGGTGGGGGACAGAAGGGTCCTGGCTAAACTCACGTCTATGCTGGACCATGAGTCCCACCCCCTGCAGGACGCTCTGTCTGCCCTGGAGAGCAGCTTCAGTGACAGACTGATTCACCCTCGCTGTGTGTAGGAGAGGTTTCGCAGGTCTTTCCTTCCTGCTGCTGTCAGACTTTACAATGAACACTGTTAGCCCTGAACATGTGCCATTCACCCGCTACAATCATGTGCAATATAATTTAACATACTATTAATAGACTCTTACCTCACCATAGTCACTTACTGTATATAACAATACACTTAAGCCACTTTAGTTACCATTTTTACTGTAAATAAGAGTGTGCACTTTATACTTTATATTGTATTTTTTATGACCATGTTTATTTATCCTATTTTTATTGCATGCGCCTATTTCATTCATTTCTGTCCTAAACTGTGTGTTGCAACAGTGGAATTTCCCCATTGTGGGACAAATAAAGGATCTCTTATCTTATCTTATCTTATCTTATCTTATCAAATGGTTGCTATGGTAACTGATGTGCAAATACCTCCAACATATTTGCTGCCCGTGTCCAACCAGAAAGTAACATTATGCACTTGTGTTTAGTGAAATCTTAAATATAATCACTACATTTTAGTGAAATGTGTTGTAGGGCTGCACAATATATCGAAAAAATAAAGCCTCCCAGTCCCCCCAGCAGCCTGTCCGTCCGTGGGAGTAGGATCTCTCCTTCACTGTGGTTCTCCCCGAGGTTTATACTTTGTCCCGTGGGGTTTTTTGTTGTTTTTCCTGAAGGAGGGTCAAAGGACAGGGGCATTCTGGGACAGTTATCTGAACTGCTTTTACCTGTGGCCCATCGAGGCAACTGTTGTTGTGATTTTGGGCATTAGAAAAATAAATTGATTTGATTTGATTTGAAAAAATATTGTTATTGTATTTGTTATTATCACGCTATGCGTGTCGCAAAGATGCACGATCATTTCAATGGTTAAAAGCATAAATCTTGCATTTCTTACACGCCAAAGCTTGTTATTGCTTTGGACCAATCAGATGCATCCTTCAATGCTCAGTCCCAATAGCACTGTTTTGCTAAGTACAGAAACAGAATGAGAATGTTTAAGTGTTTTATTGTTAAAGCTTCAAAATCCTCATTATTTTTTTCATTATTTCATACAAACATAAATGACGGTGAATAAGACGTGAAATGTTTAAAATGCCAGAGTAATGCATTTTTATTGTTTGCAGACAATGGACAAAGCAACTCCAGGTTTTAACACTTCAGTGTGTGCAGATTTAAGCTTTTATATATTAAAGTAAGAGTTGAGAATCTAATTTTTATTCTTTATACCTAGAAACGAAATGATATGCAAATGAGGGGAAAATACTGCGATAATATCATTAACACAATACTTGACAGTTGACACCCATATCGCACTCATTTCCAATATCGTGAAGCCCTATTGTGTCGTCTAACCTCATATGAACTTTAATTTTCCACAGTCACACCCGGCATCATACCGAGTACTTTTTCTACACCAAAATATACACAAACCCACAGGAGGTACTGTACATGGATCACATGATGTCAATTACTAACCTGAGTATTTGAGAGACTTCAGCTGTAGTTTGAGGTCGCAGCAGCAGCTCACTGGAACCTACAGAAAAAGTGACAATTAGTTTTGAATCATCAATCCCCAATCTATTCACATCAAGGAGAAATATTATGCATTATTTGTACTGTTATTGGCCTTTAAACATGCTCTCGAGTATCTTTACTTTGACATTTCCAGTTTTAAAACAAAAGAATAGAACACTGCCTTGAAGAAGCCATAGAAACTTAGCTGTGGCTCCATCTATTGGCTGCATAAGGAATTACACAGATTTGTATATTCACAATATTTTCCGGGCAGTACTGAGCTGTGACGCAGGGCGGGGCCAGAGGGCGGGGGCAGAGGGCGGGGGAAGCAGCGGAGAAGGCTCGGTCCCCTAAGGCAGTGTTTCCCAACCAGGGGTATGGGGACCCCAAGGGGTACGTGAACAATTACCAGGGGGTACTTGGAATGGTTTCAGATTTTAAAAGACGACGACATTTACTTTTATTTGAATAAAAAAAGTGTTATTTGTTTTAAATTTAGCATCTTTTTGGAGTATCTTGGACAATAACTATAACAAAAACAAAAATATAACAGTAATAATTAACAATATGTGACTCGTAAACCCATTTATTTGCCCGAAACTCAAGTTAAGGGGTACTCTAGACTGTCAGACGAAGCTTAGGGGGTACTCGAGACAAAAAAGGTTGGGAACCACTGCCCTAAGGTCCGGTGCTTAGTGCGGGTGATGGGAGTGAGGAGGTCGGTGTCAGCAGAGCGGAGGCGGCGGTGGGACAGTACGGCTGGAGTAGGTCGGTGAGGTAGGAAGGGGCGGGGTTATGGAGGGACTTGTACGTGAGGAGGAGGAGGAGCTTGTATTGGATACGAACAACATACAGAAAGTTGCTGAACTTGTTTTTTTCCGCGTTCTCCGGTCTTGTTCTTTTGTTTGTGTTTTTTGTGCTTCGTTAATAATGTTTGAAATCACTTTTTTTTAAAGCTGGAAATTATCTTTATTATTATCTTATTTGTTCTAATTGTGATATTGAAATCGGTAACAAGTATCGAGCCAATTCATTGGTTAAAAGTGTCAGTATCACGGTAACACGAGACTTGAGTGGTCCATTTTGCTGCAAGTCAAGAGGAGCAGGGACATTCTTATGCTTTTAGTTAAAAATGACATAAGGCTGGGCGATATGAACAAACATGAATACCTCAATGCTTTTTTGGAGTATCATGATTATGGTATTGGGGTGCACGGTGGCAGAGCGGCTAGAGCTTCTGCCTCTCAATAAGGAGATCGTGGGTTCGAATCCCGGACCACCCCAACATCGTGGGTTCGAACCCCGGACCACCCCAACATCACACGCTCTCTCTGGGTGTAGTCTGCATGTTCTCCTTGTGTTACCGTGGGTTCTCTCCAGGTTCTCTGGCTCCTCCCACCGTCCAAAGACATGACTGTGGAGGTTAATTGAGAACTCTAAATTGTCCGTAGTGAGTGAATGTGAGAGTGAATGGTTGTCTGTCCTTGTCTGTGTCTCTGTGTTTGCTGCGACGTGAGTCAATGATTTATGGACTTAAAAACAGAAAAGAAGATTCTCGAGGTCAGGTCACACATCGAAAAACGTCACACATGAAGGAATTCAGAAGAAGAGTGTTTGGAAGGAGAGGATTTTCAAAGCAGGATTCATCAAACTAGCGTGAGTGAAGCTAAATGCAACTCCAGGTACGTTTTTGATGACGGAACAATGTTAGAACACGGTTAGAAGCTCCAAAAAAAAATCAATTTTGCATAATATTTGTCCTTTAAATGGGCTTGAAACATTATTATGATTATGATTATGATGATGATGATTATTATTATTCATTGTTTATTGATTTACCTCTGACTGACTTAAGCCAGTCCACATTGTTAGACTCCAGCAGGTCCGGGTCTGTGATGGTTCTGCCTGGAAGGATGCGCCGGAAATAGTCCAGGTCTTCTTCAGTCACCCTGGAGAAAGGCAGTCTCTCTGGAGGTAAAGATTTGGACTTTTCTGCATTTTGTCTTGTTAGATTTCGAGTGCTGTTTTTGGAGAGGTAGACATGGTTTGCTGCTAAGATACTTGGAGAGTCTGAGGGTGCCAGCCTGCGACCTGAGGACACTTTGGCATATCCTAGAGCTGACTTGAGTCCAAACGCTCTCTGGAAAATCCTGGCCATTCCTGGTTTAGAGACAGATCTGAAAGAAGAAGCTGAAAGAAGAATAGCAGTTGTTGGTTAATGTTTTACCTAAGTCAAGGGTTTCCAAACTAAGACATGATAAGGCCATGAAAATCACAGGCCACACTTTTACTGCACATTTAATTAATTTTACGACTATTTATTGTTTTTATTTTATTTAACCTTTATTTAACCAGGAAAGTCCCATTGAGATTAAAAACCTCTTTTATAAGGGAGTCCTGGTCAAGAGGCAGCAAAAAGTTCCAGACATAGACAACAAATAAAATGACATACAATTATATAAAACAGTTAAAGGAGTTGACCTCAAGTGCTCTCAGTCTGGCTTTAAAATCATTTAAAGAGATAAGTTCAGGAGCTTCCAGCTTTTTTGCAGTGTGTTCCATGATGTGGGAGCAGCATGAGTTCTGTGCTCACATATGGAACACAGAGCAACGGCAAAGAATAAGAATCAACACTTGTCCTCGTTAGTAAATCACCGATGTAGGAGGGAAGCAGACCAAACATGGCCTTAGAAATAAAAGTGTACAATGTCCCGCCTCCTGTGGACGAGGATGACCAACCAACACAGAGAACAGTTCACAGTGATGGGTTAACGCTCTACAGTTGGTGACTATAACCCCGATAACAGGTGAATGTTCAGAGCATTATTAAAGACACAGTGGCTCTGTCATGTGTCTGTTAAATTCATCCTGAATAACTCATTTATTAACCACGTGGCACCTCCGAGTCAACGAGCAGCCTGTGGTGCAAAAATAAGTTACCCCTTACGTCTAAAAAAAACAGTAATTATAGTATTGCTGAACAAACTTTAAAGAATCCTACCATGGTGTTTTTATTTGTTCCATTTGATTTTAGAATGAGGATGTTTAAGTGTTTTATTGTTAAAGCTTCAAAATCCTCATTATTTTTTTCATTATTTCATACAAACATAAATGACGGTGAATAAGACGTTGTTTGAAATGTTTGAATTTTTATTGTTTTATCAGAGTAATGCATTAATACTTCGTGTAAATACAAATTATAGTTTTACACCAATCAGTGTGTGCAGATTTATGCTTTTATATATTAAAGTAAGAATCTAAACTTTATACCTAGAAACGAAATTATATGCAAATGAGGAGGAAAATATTGCAATAATAAACAGTAATTATAGTATTGCTGAACAAACTTTAAAGAATCCTACCATGGTGTTTTTATTTGTCCCATTTGATTTTAGTTGTAAATCCTACTAAACATGTTTAGGGCGGCTTTTGTTTTGTTTAAAATCTCTTTAGTCTCGAGTATATTAGAACAGTGGTTCTCAAAGTGGGGGTCGAGACCCCTCGGGGGGTCGTGGGGGATGAGCTAGGGGTCACGAGATGATTTCAAGATCTAATTTTAATTATTTTTTATATTAAAAACAGTATCTTTTTGTGAAATAAAGCCCAATAAGACTATAAACTATTCAAATAAGCAACATTAAATCTGATCTAACATGCTGGGACACTTAAAACTATTACTATATTCATTTTCATTTCGCTTTGGGGTCCCGAGTTGGGTGCATGGCTATTATGGGGGTCCCGGCCAGAAAAGTTTGAGAACCACTGTATTAGAATACTGTATAGCAATAGGTTCATACATGATTAGATTCATGTATACTTTTTTCCTTCCTCGCTGTACATTTTCCAGTGGAGGGTCCACCACCTACTTGTCTCCATGGAGATGTTACCGCTTTGCCTATAATGTCCCACCGTATGGCATTAAACATATCTATCTCCATGGAGACAAGCAGGTGTCACCAAGAGGCCAGGTTACAGGTCCGATGTGTGGAGAGGCGAGCCTACTCACAGTAAAAATAAAACACCTGTAACTGAACAGACAAGACAGAAGTATAATTAAAGTGCGTATGACGGGTTTTTATGATTTTCTAATTTTGACTTTATTCAGTGCATTAATACTTTGTGTAAAAACAAATTATAGTTTTACACCAATCAGGTCGCTATTTGTGGAAAAAAGTTGAGAAATCTGTTGAAAATTACAGGAATTAAATAAAATGATGACATCACACTGGGGAGACAAAGGTTATGCATAATTTACACAAAATAAACTACTTTTTTGACCATTTAAACATTGATTCAACAAAATAAAGGTGTCACATGTGTTTCTCTTTGTCAAATAAACAAAATCTGTGACATTAGATGAGTTTTGGCCCAGTGTACAGTGTGGTTGCTATGGTAATTTCCTAGTGTGATGTCATACTTTACAAACGGGAGTAAAATTTAAAACCTAAAAAACAGCTAAACTGAGGTTAAATTTGTAAAGATTTTAGTAGAAATTTGAATATATTTGTCTTAACTGCATTTTAGTTAAATGTGTAATTCAACCTGTCAGAGGCCCTTTAATGCCTTACAGTGGAACCTTCAAGGCAAATCAATAACATCTCCATGGAGACAAACAGGTGGTAAAGTTAGGCCCTGGTTAACTAAATATAATACAATTATGGATTTTGCCACTATTATTCTAAATAATCAAGAACCACATTTCTTTTGCATTATTATTTAAATAATCAGTCGTGGAATAGCGGCTTCTAACACTACACCAATCTAAGAGCACACGACTGATTGTTCCTCTAGTCGATATTTCTAACTAAAAAGCTCATGCAAAATACAAAAGAGCTCAATACGTACCACGGTGCGTCACTTTAAAACGGACATAGCTGCCTCAGAGGTTATTCCGCTTGAATTTGAGCTCGAGTAAGTTAAAAGTCAAAGTTACGCCACTGTTTACAACCTGCTCGCTAACGCTAACCCCTGTACAGGAAGAGATTTGAGAGGGGCGGGACTAAAGCACATCAGCGTCCAATCACAGCGTCGCGTTGAGTTGACCGGCCAATCATGTGAGTCTTTGGTTATCACGCCGCAGCCAATGGCGTAACGGAGCACGTGAAACGACAAAACATTATTATTCTTTGTACTTAAAACGTATTCATGGTTCATTATTCATATGATTATCCATTTAATCTTAGTTATTTATTATTATTTTCAACTATTTTATTTTTGTACCGTTTTATTTATTTTAATTTTATTATTTATCCAGTGTATTGCTTGTAATTGTTTTATTGTTCTGATTGATTTTATCAGGTGTAGTTAAAACAATTTAATTTAATTTAATTTAATTTATTTTATTTTTTTTTGCTGACTTTTAGAGCTAAATGTTTGTTTTATATTGCTATTTTGTGCAGCACTTTGTTTATAAAATTCTCTACACATTTTACTAATACATTTGAAATAGTACTACTAGCCCATGGTTACATGAAAATAGATAAAATATAGATTATTCATTTTTGTTGTCTGATGTGTTAAAATTCTTAATGATTTGTAGAAAAAAAAAGTGAGAAAAAAAAAAAAAACATTTCTAGATGACCCTTCAAACATTCAGGGCTAAACCAGCACTGACCCATAATGCATTGTGGTTTGTTAAGAGTGTTTTCAAGGTACAACTAAATCCATGTTACAACCCAAAAACATATATAAATAAATACTACCACTACTATTTTGTCTGAACATTTTACATTCAATTATTTGGTTATAATGATGTGCAGTCAAATGAATAAAGTGTACATTTGAAACCAAGACACTATAAAATATAATACAAGTTTTATTTTGTAGTACACGGCAGCATGCAACATTAATCACTTCATCCCAGCAGTAATGGACAGAGTTTCCCTTCACTGCTGGCCTTTTAACACGAACAAAGAACGGCAACTCAACTCCTGACTCGAATACTTTGAATTGATTTTGATTTCAGGCACTGGAGAAACATTGAAAACCGTAAATAAAGCTCGGACAAAATGGACGCCGACATATCGCACACTGAAGAAGTCACAGGACAGACATTTTAAAGACAGTTACAACACTCGTGGAATCGAACGAACCAAAATGTAATTATCTGGGAAGGGTTGAGTATCACATGCTTCCAGCTTCAACACTGACAGTAACTGAACACAAGCGGAAACGTCACATTTGAAATCATGGCGCGCCGATCCACACGGAAACATCCCAGCTCAGCCTGAATGACGATGGAAGATTTTCAGTTTTTCAAATAAATAAAGTGAAAATCTACAAATGTTAAACCGTGTTATTATTTATTTGGAATTATGTCCACACCACAGACCGTACATATCAGTGGACCATGTTAGCATGCTAGCCGCCGCGTTCCAGATAGGAAGCGGCTCTGGAGGCTCCTGGCTCCATGAAGCCGAGCTCCGCCCTCTTCCTGTGACACTGGAGCCTTTACTCTGTAACTGTTTCTGTCAAACTCACATCTGGAACTAAAATGTCTGTTTTGACTCACTCCACATGATCCTGGTGTTTTTTTCTCGTTGGTTGTTCATAAATCAAGTTATTACAATAATAACTGACCAATCAGGTGCTTCCTTTTCCAGGGGCCGTTTTCGCTCGTGTTAGCAACAGGTTTGATTGACAGCTAGCGCCGCACGTTGCCACCGTTTCCTCTCACCGAGGGGCGGATACCGTTAGCAACCGCGCTCCTGATTGGTCCGTGTGGTTGCCACGATACGCACTCGGATTTAAATATGGAGTCTGGCTCCACTTTAGCCGCTATAACTGCTAGCTCCACTTTAGCCGCTATAACTATTAGCTCCACTTTAGCCGCTATAACTGCTAGCTCCGCTTTAGCCGCTATAACTGCTAACTCCACTTTAGCCGCTATAACTGCTAGCTCCACTTTAGCCGATATAACTGCTAGCTCCGCTTTAGCCTCTATAACTGCTAGCTCCGCTTTAGCCTCTATAACTGCTAGCTCCGCTTTAGCCGCTATAACTGCTAGCTCCGCTTTAGCCGCTATAACTGCTAGCTCCACTTTAGCCGCTATAACTGCTAGCTCCACTTTAGCCGCTATAACTGCTAGCTCCACTTTAGCCGCTATAACTGCTAACTCCACTTTAGCCGCTATAACTGCTAGCTCCACTTTAGCCGATATAACTGCTAGCTCCGCTTTAGCCTCTATAACTGCTAGCTCCGCTTTAGCCTCTATAACTGCTAGCTCCGCTTTAGCCGCTATAACTGCTAGCTCCGCTTTAGCCGCTATAATTGCTAACTCCACTTTAACCTCTATAACTGCTAGCTCCACTTTAGCCGCTATAACTGCTAGCTCCGCTTTAGCCGCTATAACTGCTAGCTCCACTTTAGCCGCTATAACTGCTAGCTCCGCTTTAGCCGCTATAACTGCTAACTCCACTTTAGCCGCTATAACTGCTAGCTCCACTTTAGCCGATATAACTGCTAGCTCCGCTTTAGCCTCTATAACTGCTAGCTCCTCTGTATCCTCGATATGTGCTAGCTCCGCTTTAGCCGCTATAACTGCTAGCTCCGCTTTAGCCGCTATAACTGCTAGCTCCACTTTAGCCGCTATAACTGCTAGCTCCACTTTAGCCGCTATAACTGCTAACTCCACTTTAGCCGCTATAACTGCTAGCTCCACTTTAGCCGATATAACTGCTAGCTCCGCTTTAGCCTCTATAACTGCTAGCTCCGCTTTAGCCTCTATAACTGCTAGCTCCGCTTTAGCCGCTATAACTGCTAGCTCCGCTTTAGCCGCTATAATTGCTAACTCCACTTTAACCTCTATAACTGCTAGCTCCACTTTAGCCGCTATAACTGCTAGCTCCGCTTTAGCCGCTATAACTGCTAGCTCCGCTTTAGCCGCTATAACTGCTAGCTCCGCTTTAGCCGCTATAACTGCTAGCTCCGCTTTAGCCGCTATAACTGCTAGCTCCGCTTTAGCCGCTATAACTGCTAGCTCCTCTTTAGCCGCTATAACTGCTAGCTCCACTTTAGCCGCTATAACTGCTAGCTCCACTTTAGCCGCTATAACTGCTAGCTCCACTTTAGCCGCTATAACTGCTAGCTCCACTTTAGCCGCTATAACTGCTAGCTCCACTTTAGCCGCTATAACTGCTCCCATAGTCCACTGATATGTACGGTCTATGGTTCACACATTTACGGTCAAACTTAAAATCCTTTCAACAGACAGTAACGTGATTGCGCAACGACACTACGTTTTGAAGCTATTTTGTGGAAAAAAAATGTAACAAGGGCAGAGAAGACGTTTGATTTTGTGGCAGTTTTTGTCATATTCGCAGTAATTACAGAAATTTAACATAAACCAGGTCAAGATTCTGCATTTTGACACCTCCAAGGACACATATTATGCATTATTTGTGTCGTTATTGGCTTTTAAACACATATTTACTTTGGTATCTCATGTTTTAGAACTTATAATAGTGCATCTACTACAAGCACACATCTCTTTCTCTCAGTCAGGCGTTCCCTCATCTGGATTTGTGTTAGAACTCCATCTACAGGCAGCAAAGGGAATTACTACGGGGAAATAAACAAGAGCTAGCTTGCCCCAACATGTTAATCGAAGCACGCAGTTGTAATGAACAAGATTTGACGGCATAAACAAATACATTGAACGAGTCACTTGAAACCGAGTGTTTATGTGGGGCACAGAGAAGGGACAGAGAAGACAACCTCGCCAACAGTAATACAGAGATAAGCGTGAATGGAGCGGGCAGGGCAAAAATAAGTCGATTTTTCTGACCAGTGTCGCAATTCAGATTTGATTTGTAATATATTAACAACACACAGCAGAAATGTCCATCTTAAAATGATTTGAATTTATGATTTTTATCTGGATTTGACTCAATGACAATTAATTGCTGATGTTATACAAAATATTTCAAGGTATTTCTAACTGATGATGTGATAATTTTGCTTAAAATCAGAAACAAATTTGCCAATGGAGTGAGTAAAATCGTCGCAACCCACTGGCAGATAATTTGGCTTGAAGTAAGAAGTAATTGAAATATTGAAACAGTTTGAAACAAGTAAAATAATCTGGTTCTAATCTAATCTTAAAGGGCGTATGACAGGTTTTAACGATTTTCTCATTTTGATTTTATTTGGTGTATTCATATGTATTGTACATAAAAAATCCTGTTTTACACCAGTCAAGCTGTAGTTGGTGGAGAAAAGTTGAAAAATCAATTTGAAATGACAGGAAGTAAAAAACCTGATGACATCACACTGGGGAGAGCCATTCCATCCAAAGGTTCTGCGTAATTTACACGAAATCAACAACTTAAATTACCCTTAAAACATTAATTCAACAAAATAAAGTATTTTGATTTATCGGACAAAAAAATCTCTGACATCAGCAGAGTTTTAGCCCAGTGTACAAAGTAATTTCCTAGTGTGATGTCATCGTTTACAACCAGGAAGTGACATTACAAAACTACACTGCAAAAAGGGATTATCTAATTTAGTTAAATTTACTTGAATTAAGCAAATTAATCTTAAAAGTCCAATTTTAATATTTTTTCACTTGACAGGACTACTTCAAATTGACATTATTTGACTTGTTTTAAGTAAACTTGATAAGTAAAATAATCTTACTCCACTGGCAGATAATTTAACTTAAATTAGGGTAAAAAGGTCTTATTTTGAGTTTATTTTTCTTATTTTTTTCTTATTTTTGATAGACCTTTTTTGCAGTGTAAAAAAACAGCTAAAAATGATTAAAAATAATTATTTTTAGCAAAACTTTGAATATATTTATCTTAGCTGTATTTTAGTCACATGAGTGGTCCAACCTGTCATAGGCCCTTTAATCAGTCAAAACAAACTATTAACAGAATCAAATGTACTCATTTGCTTGTACAGATCTAAACTGCAGTTTTTATGCAGAATAAACCAGGATATTTGTGTTTGTGGAGAAAATTATGGTTTAAAATTTCAATTTAGATTCGATTGCAATTAATCTAAATCCAGGTGTGTTTTTGATGAGGGAACGATGTTATACCCAGTGGCGGACCTAGGACTTTGGGGGCCCAAGGCAAAATTAAGTCTAGGCCCCTCCTCCTCAAGTGTGATTTTCTATAACTTTTCTGCCGTGTCTCTTGAATTGTACTTGAAGTAAGCTTTTGTTGTTGTTGTTGTTTTTTACTATTTTAAAGCTTGTATGTTTAAACAGTTTTAAAAAGGGGGGTTTGGGGGTCGTTCCCCAGAAAAATATTTAAGAAATCAGACCATATTTTCTGTTTGTTGGTGCATTTTAACACATATTCAGCTGATTTAAATACATTATGTTTATTTGAATTTTGATAATGTCATATTTTATTTACTATTTAGTTTGATTTCAACACATTTGACAAATTCCAAACTGTTTTATTGGTCTTTTTCTTGTTTAAAAGTACACTGCACTACTTTACTGTGAGAAAAGCAACTGTTTCCTTGTGTCTATGATGAGCTGGGCATCTGATTGGGGGCCCCTTCAGGTTGAGGGCCCAAGGCAATTGTGGCCTGTTGCCTAATGGTAAGTCCGCCCCTGGTTATACCATGTCAAGTTTGCATCATATGTGTCCTTTCGAAGCTATTTTTAACCTAATCCCGGCTCAATTTTAAACTCCGGACATGTTCAAACCCTTTTTCTTCTTCATTGCCGGTAGCTGCCATTTCGAACGCGGCTGTAAACCGTGAGTCCAGTCCAGTCCAGGCAGCGGAGCACGTGACGCCGAGTTGAACAGTAACCAGCAGAGGCGTCCTCCGCTGTGCAGTCACGTATTAAAGCCAGTCCCTTCAGTAATTTTCCTTCTCAGTTGGGCCTCAGGCTGTCTCCGCTCATCTGCTGCTGGTCGTACTCTGATATGAGCTTCTTGATATGAGCCAGTTTGCTGTGAAGGTACTCGCAGCGGATTTTGTCCTGGCTGTAGTTGGGGTTAGACTAAAAAGAAACAGTGAGAAAGTAAGTTATGTTTTTTGATTCATTCATTCATTTTCTATCGCTTTTTCCCGTTAGGGGTCGTGGGTGACTGGAGCCTGTCCCAGTGACTTTGGGCCTTAGGCGGGGTACACCCTGGACAGTGGACACTCATCACAGCAAACACAGAGACAGACAAGGACAGACAACCATTCACTCTCACATTCATTCACTACGGACAATTTAGAGTTGTCAATTAACCTCCACAGTCATGTCTTTGGACGGTGGGAGGAGCCAGAGAACCAGGAGAGAACCCACGGTAACACGGGGAGGACATGCAGACTCCACCCAGAGAGATCGTGTGATGTTGGGGTGGTCCGGGATTCAAACCCACGATCTCCTTATTGAGAGGCAGAAGCTCTAGCCGCTCTGCCACCGTGCACCCCTATGTTTTTTGATGATGTTGTTTATTGAATAAATTGTGTCCGTGTTGTGTTCTAGTTTGATATGGTCAACATTTAAGGTGAAAACAAACTGTCAAACTTTATAAGCAGTAGTGACTTATGTAATTTAATTATTGCTCTAGGGAAACGGTTTATTTTCCAAGCCAAAAATAGATTCCTACTGAATATTATTTATTTCAAAAAAATATATTTATAGATATTTAACTCTGGAAGGATATCTGGTTGAAACAGACAGTGAAGTTAAAAAACATAAAAAAAGATGGGAAGTTTTCAAACACTTAGGGGGTGAATAATTCTGTATAGGTTTAATTTTGGATGTAGAAGAACACATGTGTGCACTTTGGATTTAAATCAATTATTCTTGTAATTCACAATATATTATAACATCCCTGGGTCAAAATCTTACCTTTTTAATCTTGCGATACTCTTGGACAATCTGATTATGAACAGTCTGCAAAAATAAACAATCATTTATGTATTCATACCTCCACAAAAGATATTACGAATAAAGAGAATGCAACAGTTGTTATCCGCTGCTCACCTTGTATTTCTGCGAGTCGTGCTGGAGCTGTTTGAGCTGAGAGTCCAGCTCCATGAACTGTCGGGTGACACAGTCGATCCTCGCGTGCAGGTCTCTGTACTCGCTGTACTCTCTGTTAAAGTCCAGCTTGTAGCTCTGCCTCTGCTGCGACGACAAAATGCTTGTGTACTTCCTGAAAGAACAACATGAGAAACAGAGCAATGTAGTTTATTGGACAGAGTGCAGTGAGGACAGTTGTAAAGAACGTTACAGGAGAGACCAAACAGCCACTGCACAAAAGGCTGGACCAACACAGAAGATCTACCTCTACAGGACCACAAAGTGCAGTCCATCTGCACCTAAAAGCTACAAACCACTCGTTTGAGGACAGTGAGGTGAAGATATTGAGCAGAAGAAGAACTGGTTTGAAAGAGGAGTAAAGGAGGCTATTTTTGTCAAAAGAGAGAATCCTTCTCTAAACAGGAATGGGGGCTTAAGATTTAATTTGGCTCAGATTTATGACAGCCTCCTGACACCCTGGTCCAAATCAATAGACCAGTCAAATGCTAATGAGGTCATCAGCAGTGAGGAGGGAGCAACAGCCAGCCATCAATAGAACAATAGATCTAAGACAATAATAGACCTGAGCCACAGGTGAAACTGGGCAGGGCCAACTATTAAACTAACAAAGGCAGACCAATTAATCAAGTCCCAGGTGACAAACAAACAATTTTCCAAACAAAGACAGGCGTTCAGTGACTCCTCCCTGTGGGCAGGACTCTCACGACTTAGAGTACATATAAGCCTGAGTTCCCGGACCAGCTCTCAGATTGACAATGACTTTTGGATAAAAGTCGAAACGTCTCGATCTTCAAACAGGGTCCGGATGACGACCTCTGAAACCCTTTCTACGATGAACCACACCTGGACGAATGAGGGATCACATCGACGAACATGACATAAGGATCGCAACTGCTTATTTATTTTTATCAAACTTTTTATCTGCTTCAATATCAGTTTTCATTTTTACTTTTTTTTGGAGCTGATTTTTGCCCTCATAAAACAGAACTAGTTCACTTTAAACTCTTTGCACCAGTCCACATGCAACTTTACCTCAGAATTATTTTACTAATCGATTAATCTAATCAGTGAGTTTGCAATTTTGACTAAATTTGATCCAGATGAATCTGAAGTGACGCTGCTTAAAGGAGCTGTGCCGGATTTTTACAGAAACGTGAAAAGCAGAACTAGTTCATGTTAAAGTCTTTACAGCAGTCACATGTATCTCAGAGTTTGACCTCCCGCCGAAACATGGAAGGTAAAGGAGCCTATACCATAGAACTATAATAAAACCTGGAAGATGAATCCAAAATGGCCGCCCTGTTTATCCCTGTGGAGTGAGCTCATTGGCGCATGACCCCAAAAAAGTTTCTTACTTCCGCATTTACTTCCTGATACGGAGGCGGCCATCTTTGCTTTAGGGCGCCACGTGACCACAACCCCCCACTTCATATAAAAACGGTAATTTCTGTGATTTCCCCAAAGACAGTTCTCTAGTGAAAGCCTGAGGGAATAAATCAAAAAACCACTTTGGGCACAACATACGAGGCCCAAATAGCACTGGAGGAAGGTTAGAACCTCTGAAAAGTCGATTTTGCAGGAAATGGGACCTTTATTGCATTTCTATTTCTATGGAATTTCTATGGAAGCTGTGCACGAGGAAATATCACACTAATAACAATCTGAAAATGTTTTTACTTACGATAAGTAGTCCATTGTGTCATACTCTTGTAGTATGTTGGAGTCTAAGAGCTTTTCGCAAGAATCTGAAAGAAAATAAAGCCACAATTTCAACAATATTCAACAAAATAGATTTCTTAAAACGCAATATCATTAGAATGTTTCAAATTCTAAAATAGAGGCTCAGCAGAATACAATAATTCATTTCAAAGACGAACTGAAATCAAATCGAAATGTTAAGAATATGTTAAACAAAATTTAAGCTACTTTTTGAATTGTCAGGGTAGAAATGTCAGTTAAAGGGCGTATGACCGGTTTTTATGACTTTCTAATTTTGACTTTCTTCAGTGTATTAATACCTCTTGTAAATATAAATTATAGTTTTACACCAATCAAGTCGCTGTTTGTGGAGAGAAGTTGAAAAATCTGTTCAGAATTACAGGAAGTAAACAAACTGATGACATCACACTGGGGAGACAAAGGTTATACATAATTTACACAAAATAAACTACCTTTTTGACCATTTAACCATTAATTCAACAAATAAAGGCGTTCACGTGCGTTTCTTTTTGTCAAATGAACAAAATCTGTGACATTAGATGAGTTTTGGCCCAGTGTACAGTGTGGTTGCTATGGTAATTTCCTAGTGTGATGTCATACTTTATAACCAGGAAGTAAAATTTTAAATCTAAAAAACAGCTAAACTGGGGTTAAATTTGTAAAGATTTTAGTAGAAATTTGAATATATTTATCTTAACTGCATTTTAGTTAAATGTGTATTTCAACCTGTCATAGGCCCTTTAAGTGTGTTTTTTGATGGAGAAAATATTATTTTCTTGCCTCAAAATAGTATTTGAGCTTCACAACAAGTATCAATGGTGGTAAATATGCAATATATATGTAGAAAAAAATTAATCGTGGGGGCAAGTATTTGACAGATTCATTATCAAAAAATGTTAGTATGACATAATCTCACAATTAAATGAACAAATAATGTAAAATATAAAGTAAATGTCTTTAAACCAGGCACTAATATCACTCACTTTTGCCTCCATTTCAGAATTTAGAACGTTTTTGTTTACTACTTTTAAAACCTCTAGACCAGGCATGTCCAAACTCAGGCCCGGGGGCCAAATGCGGCCCTCAGACCAATTTTTCTTGGCCCTTAGTCTTCCTGGTGAACTGGCCCACATTGTCCTGATAAGTACTATTTACAGCACATTTCAGATTTTCTACAATTCCAACCTAAATAACTAACATTTTGGTGCAGCACAGACCTGATATTAAGGCACTGAGACTGAATGTAGATGTGGTGGTGCTTAAAACATCAGATAAATGCAGCTTTTTTTAACGTTTCGTGATTGATTTGTGGCCCTCCGCTTGGTCTATATTTCAATATGTGGCCCTCGATGGAAAACGTTTGGACAGCCCTGCCCTAAACCACAGTCTAAACAGTAAACCTGTAACTCACCTGTGTAATCTTGAGAAATCTGGTTGGGATCGTCTTCCACTTCTGCTGTAGTCTTCCTCTCTCTGCTCCTGTCCTTCTCCTAAACCACAGGAACAGTCAGAGCTTCACACTTCACAGAGTCCACCGAGCCACTTCAAACACCGTCCTGTCCTACCTTTTCTTTGTGCTTGTGTCTGCTTTTCCTCCGGGCCACTTTGGGTCTGGTCTGCTCGGGGACTGCGAGCGGCGAGGGGGGTCGGTCGCTCACGTTCCGGTGATTTTCTGGCGCTTCTGTCCTCTCCTCCGGGCCTTTTCCGGGCTCGATTTCCGATAAAGACTCAAACAGCTTTCTGGGGTCGAGGTGGTTCTTGTTCTCCGTCAGTCTGGTCCGGTCCGGCCTGGTACGAGCCGGGTCGGCCTGCCTGAGCCGGCTCATGTCCGTCTTGGTGGACAGGTGGGATATCCTGGGCCGTTTGTTCTGCAGAGGGTCGGTGTAGTCTTCGTGCAGCGAGTGTTTGGGGCGGTGGGCTGGAGAGGAGTTTGGGGTGTCTCTTAGTGGACTGACCTGGGCCTCAGGGACAGAGAGGAGGTTCTGCTGAGGCTGGAAGAGTCTCCTGCGGGAAACACAGAAGCAAAAAGTTTAGGTTTAAGGCAGAACTGAGTAACATTTTACCTTATTAATCATCTTTGTGAGTCCGTGTGGTGGTTGTACATGTACTTTTGGACCTTTTGACGCCCCCAGTGTCGCCCCCTGCTGTCTCTGAGCGGAAAACCAGCTGCAACATTTCCTGACGCCGACCGGAAGACAACTCTCCTGAGAAACTCTGGCTCTCTTTTTTATATTATGTTTTTTATGTGATTGTATTTCCTTATTTCAATCAAAAGAAAGAAACCAAAAAAAAAAAAAAAGATTTTGCGTTTTTTTTACTGGCAGTGTATTTTCACAAGAGGCCTGCAGGGGGAGCTCTGTCGCTGAAGTTACTTACTTCTGCTTTAAAGTGCGCATGACCGGTTATAACGATTTTCTAATTTTGATTTTAATTGGTGAATTAATACCTATTGTAGATTTTTGTGTAATTTTCAAAACATTTTTCTGAGTCACACTGGGCAGACTCAGACTCACTCCAACCAAACGTTACCCATAATTCTCACAAAAGAAACAATTTTTGACCCTTTAAACATTAATTCAACAAAATAAGGTGTTCATATATATTTTGATTTGTCAAATTAAAAAAAGTGACATTTGCTGAGTATTAGCTCAGAGTACAAAGTAATGTCTTAGTGTGATGTCATCATTTACAACCAGGAAGTGATGTTACAAAACTGAATCGGAAAAAAAGTATACTTTTTAGAAAAACATTTAATATATTTATCTCATCTGTCAAAGGCACTTTAATTAGCTGGATGAATAGACCAACGTCAACACACAAGGGAAGTTCTCATATGTGCTGAAAATGAAACATTAGCAGACATTACCACTGTTGAGCAGTAAATAGTAACAAAGTAAGGCAGCAGTGGCTCAAGTTGAATTAGTATGAAGGTTTTGTGCTTTTTATTAGTTAGTTCCTGAGCTGTAAGTTTCCTTTTATTCCTCATAGTAACCAGGGCTCTAATAATTGTGGAAATAAAGTTATTGTAAGGGTGTTTTTTTTCCTCTCCGTGAACATGCTCTTCTCCTAGATCAAAGGTCATTCAACATCTGGTCCATGTTAGACCTTATGTTGTTCCTGACATCCCTTTTGTTACTTTAAGTTCCCCCACACCCATTTACGTCCAAACTATATAAAACTCTTGATTTATATGTGTTTGTACTTCTTTGTGTTCATAAAAACATAAGCTCTGTACTTGGAACTCATTATGTACGCCCACTTTCTGTTTTGCATAGACTGGTGTCACTTCTGTACTTCTTCATCGCGGCGTCAAATCCGCAGACAAAGCGACTGGATCCTATTAAACTATTTTCACATCTACCTGGTCTGGCCTTCTTTGATTTGTATCACTTAATATCAAATGGCGTTGTCGGCAGGATCCATTAATCAAACAGGTAAGCAATAGCGTTTGCTTATTTGTAATCTTGGATCCGAATCTGGGGATTTAAGTGATCATGGTTATCATAGAGTAATTACATGACTTTAAAAAGAAGTAATCCGTAGTCAGTAATAATCAGATTAGATTTGCAAAGTAATCTGACCAACATTTGGTTAAAGCGCTGGGATGTGTCAAAATACTACGTGTTATTAGATGTGCAACGCTTACAATACACATTATAAGATCTGTCACAATCCAAGCAGACGGCAACAAGGATTCTGTATGTTCAGTGGTGGACCTAGGACTTTGGGGGCCCACGGCAAAATTAAGTCTAGGCCCCTCCTCCTCAAATGTGATTTTCTATAACTTTTCTGCCGTGTCTCTTGAATTGTACTTGAAGGAAGCTTTTGTTGTTGTTGTTTTTTACTATTTTAAAGCTTGTATGTTTAAACAGTTTTAAAAAGGGGGGTTTGGGGGTCGTTCCCCAGAAAAATATTTAAGAAATCAGACCATATTTTCTGTTTGTTGGTGCATTTTAACACATATTCAGCTGATTTAAATACATTATGTTTATTTGAATTTTGATAATGTCATATTTTATTTACTATTTAGTTTGATTTCAACACATTTGACAAATTCCAAACTGTTTTATTGGTCTTTTTCTTGTTTAAAAGTACACTGCACTACTTTACTGTGAGAAAAGCAACTGTTTCCTTGTGTCTATGATGAGCTGGGCATCTGATTGGGGGCCCCTTCAGGTTGAGGGCCCAAGGCAATTGTGGCCTGTTGCCTAATGGTAAGTCCGCCCCTGTGTGTGTTCTCCTTTGCGTTTTGTGTATTACCTGACGAGAATGCGCTTGAGGAGCTGCTGGTCTCCTGAGGTGTACCCAGGCCAGTCCTTCTGCAGCTCTTTGAACAGACCGTCCTTCAGCACAAACGCGTTGTCTTTGCTGCTGAGCTGACCCACCTGCACAGAGAGAGCGGAGACAGAGGAGTCAATGGGACAGAAGTCAGACAAGGCCATCCCAGAAAAAAGAGCCACAGTTAAAGGGCCTATGACAGGTTTTTATTATTTTCTAATTTTGACTTTATTCAGTGTCTTAATATCTCTTGTAAATATGAATTATAGTTTTACACCAATCAGGTCGGTGTTTGTGGAGAAAAGTTGAAAAATCTGTTGAAAATTACAGGAAGTAAACAAATTAATGACATCACACTGGGGAGACAAAGGTTATACATAATTTACACAAAAGAAACTACTTTTTGACCCTTTTTAAACATTAATTCAACAAAATAAATGTAATAATTATTTTTCTTTGTCAAATGAACAAAATCTATGACGTTAGATGAGTTTTAGCCCAGTGTACAGTGTGGTTGCTATGGTGATTTCCTAGCGTGATGTCATCATTCACAACCAGGAAGTACAATTAAAAACCTACAAAAATTGCTAAACTGGGGTAAAAGTTGAAAAGATTTTAGCAGAATTTTAAATATATTGATCTTAACTGCATTTTAGTTAAATGTGTAGCTCAACCTGTCAGAGGCACTTTAAAGGGCCTATGACAGGTTGGACTACTCATTTAACTAAAATGCAGACAAGATAAATAAAACTGATGTTTTTTTGCTTATTTTGTTGAATTATGATATTTAAAAAATATGGTATAACCTATAAAAAATTTTTTTTTTCAATTTTGCTCCACAAACAACTACCTGATTTATGTAAAACTTGAATTTATATTTACAACAGGTATTAATCCACTAAATAAGGCAAAATAAGAGTAAAAGTATAAAAACAAAATATAAAAAATCTATACGCACTTTAAATAGAATAGCTCTGTGTTAATTTTCTGATTAATTCCATCAGTTAATGCGTTAACTTTAAAGGGCCTATGACAGGTTGGACTACACATTTGACTAAAATGCAGTTAAGATAAATATATTTCAGTGTTTGCTAAAATGCTGTTCAAATTTTATCCCAATTAAGCAATTTTTCAAGTTTTTAATTTCACTTCCTGGTTGTGAATGATGACATCACAGTAGGAAATTAGAAAGTACATTGGGCGAAGACTCATCTAATGTTAGAGATTTTTTTAATTTGACAAATAAAAATACACATGAACGCCTTTATTTTGTTGAATTAATGTTTAAAGGGTCAAAAAAGTCGTCTCTTTTCCGTAAATTATGCATAACCTTGTCTCCCACAGTGTGATGTCATCAGTTTGTTTACTTCCTGTAATTTTCAACATATTTTTCCATTTTTCTCCACAAACAGCCACTTGATTGATGTAAAACTATCATTTATATTTACAACAGGTATTAATGCACCAAATAAAGTTAAAATTAGAAAATGTTAAAAACCTGTCATACACCCTTTAACATCCTGGAAAAATAACCCAAACCCTCTTCCACGACTGTCAGCGATGCTTTTTGTGCTTTCTCCGATTAACTTCCTGCCACTTTTTGCTCGTTCAGCTGCAGATTCTCCACCTCTACGACCGTCCTGTGCCTTACCTGGTGCAGCACGTTCTCCAGCTCGTCCTTGTCCTCGGCCCTGAGCCCGTCCCGCTGCAGCCGGAGCAGCAGTTCTGGTTTCCTGTAGGGTTTGAGGGCCAGCAGGTGGGTGACTCTCTCCCGAAGAGGCCTGCGCTGGACCTCACTCCCGCCGTTGTGTTGCTGACCTAACGTGGGCGTGGTCTTCTTCACCTTCGACCTGACGACCCCTTTTTTAATGTTGCTGAGGAGGGAGTGGCCCGGAGGTTTGGGCTTGGTTTGGTTGGAGTTCGTTGTGGCCGGGGAGCGAACTGTTACCTTCCGACCTAAAGGAGAGAAAAGATGGTTTAGGGCAGGAGTGTCCAAACGTTTTCCGTCGAGGGCCACATATTGAAATATAGACCAAGCGGAGGGCCACAAATCAATCGTGAAACGTTCAAAAAAGCTGCATTTATCTGATGTTTTAAGCTCCACCACATCTACATTCAGTCTCAGTGCTTTAATATCAGGTCTGTGTGGCACCAAAATGTTAGTTATTTAGGTTGGAATTGTAGAAAATCTCAAATGTGCTGTAAATAGTACTTATCAGGACAATGTGGGCCAGTTCACCAGGAAGACTAAGGGCCAAGAAAAATTGGTCTGAGGGCCGCATTTGGCCCCCGGGCCTGAGTTTGGACATGCCTGCTCTACATGATCCTGGTGGGTTCATGAATCAAGTTATTACAATAATAACTGACCAATCAGGTGCTTCCTTTTCCAGGGGCCGGTTTCGCGTTAGCAACAGGTTTGATTGACAGCTAGCGCCGCACGTTGCCGCCGCCCCCTCCTGCCGAGGGGCGGATACCGTTAACAACCTCCTTCTGATTGGTCCGTGTGGTTGCCACGATACGCACTCGGCCACGACCACCTCCGTGAAGTTGGCCCCATCAAACGCACATCCATGCAAAAACTATGTCAATCGTTTGTGCTTCGTTTGTGCTGCAAAAAGTTTCGTTTGTGCTGCTTTAGTTTTCGAGATATTAACGATTCTTTTATGGGTCAAATTAGGGTCGCCCAGTCCCCCAGGAAGCTTAGAAATGCTCCAAAACGGCCTGAAATGTTGTCAATCGTTAGTGCCTCGTTTGTGCTGTTTTGTGCTGTGAAGAGTTTCGTTTGTGCTGTTATGGTTTTATCAATATTTACTATTTTATTTTCGACCGATGACGTCAGTCAGCCCCTAATTTCCGCCCAGCAGGGGGCAGCGGCGTGAGGAAAACGCTCCAAAACAACAGAAGTGCGATCATCACTGACGCTCTAAAAGTCTGTCAGAGACTTACGTTTTTCTGTAGATCTGCCATTGAGTCGTAGGAGCCGTTTTCATAGTTTGGCCACGTAATATTGTCTAATCGACATAATAATAAAAGAAGTGACTAATACATACATTTACAGCGTCAGTGAACATTTCGGGCCGTTTTGGGTCATTTTTAAGCTTCCTGGGGGACTGGGCGACCCTAATTTGACCCATAAAAGAATCGTTAATATCTCGAAAACCAAAGCAGCACAAACGAAACTTTTTGCAGCACAAACGAAGCACAAACGATTGACATAGTTTCTGCGTGGATCTGCGTTTGACGGGGGGCCAACTTCACGGAGGTGCCACGACTGGCTTCACATTGACGTCACATTCCCACAGTCCACGGTTCTACGGTCTGTGGCTGTAACGATGCATTGTGCCAAGATGCATCGTGATTCTAAAATTTCACCATACGCATCATCCACGTGTCTGGATCTGATGCAAAGTTAATAGATGCTGTGGATGTGAGCGTGTGGACGCCACCTGCACGACCATTTGACCAAACTACAGTTTAGAATGCTCAGACCATAGACTGTACATATCAGTGGACTATGGGATTGTGACGTCACCCATAGCGTTTGGCTACAGCCAAATGAAGCCCATCGCGGCTAGCAGTTATAGCGGCTAAAGTGGCGCTAGCAGTTATAGTGGCTAAAGTGGAGCTAGCAGTTATAGCGGCTAAAGTGGAGCTAGCAGTTATAGCGGCTAAAGTGGAGCTAGCAGTTATAGCGGCTAAAGTGGAGCTAGCAGTTATAGCGGCTAAAGTGGAGCTAGCAGTTATAGCGGCTAAAGTGGAGCTAGCAGTTATAGCGGCTAAAGTGGAGCTAGCAGTTATAGCGGCTAAAGTGGAGCTAGCAGTTATAGAGGCTAAAGTGGAGCTAGCGGTTACAGTGGCTAAAGTGGAGCTAGCAGTTATAGAGGCTAAAGTGGAGCTAGCAGTTATAGCGGCTAAAGTGGAGCTAGCAGTTATAGAGGCTAAAGTGGAGCTAGCGGTTACAGTGGCTAAAGTGGAGCTAGCAGTTATAGAGGCTAAAGTGGAGCTAGCAGTTATAGCGGCTAAAGTGGAGCTAGCAGTTATAGCGGCTAAAGTGGAGCTAGCAGTTATAGCGGCTAAAGTGGAGCTAGCAGTTATAGCGGCTAAAGTGGAGCTAGCAGTTATAGCGGCTAAAGTGGAGCTAGCAGTTATAGCGGCTAAAGTGGAGCTAGCAGTTATAGCGGCTAAAGTGGAGCTAGCAGTTATAGAGGCTAAAGTGGAGCTAGCGGTTACAGTGGCTAAAGTGGAGCTAGCAGTTATAGCGGCTAAAGTGGAGCTAGCAGTTATAGAGGCTAAAGTGGAGCTAGCGGTTACAGTGGCTAAAGTGGAGCTAGCAGTTATAGCGGCTAAAGTGGAGCTAGCAGTTATAGCGGCTAAAGTGGAGCTAGCAGTTATAGCGGCTAAAGCGGAGCCAGACTCCATATTTGGAAATCTGAGTGCGTATCATGGCAACCACATGGACTAATCAGGAGCGCAGTTGCTAGCGGTTGCTAACGGTATCTGCCCCTCGGTGAGAGGAGACGGCGGCAACGTGCGGCGCTAGCTGTCAATCAAACCTGTTGCTAACACGAGCGAAAACGGCCCCTGGAAAAGGAAGCACCTGATTGGTCAGTTATTATTGTAATAACTTGATTTATGAACAACCAACGAGAAAAAAACACCCGATTCATGTGGAGTGAGTCAAAACAGACGTTTTAGTTCCAGATGTGAGTTTGACAGAAACAGTTACAGAGTAAAGGCTCCAGTGTCACAGGAAGAGGGCGGAGCTCGGCTTCATGGAGCCAGGAGCCTCCAGAGCTGCATCCTATCTGGAACGCGGCGGCTAGCATGCTAACATGGTCCACTGATATATACGGTCTATGGCTCAGACTCTTGTTTGTGAAGTAAAGAGTGTCACATGTGGACGATAAGCCCAGACCAAACGTCTGTGTTGGATGTGATAATGTGACATGAGTGTTCACACTTCAGTAAAATGGATTGACTGTGACTTACATCAGACACATGCTCCATCCTCGTGCTACACAACTCAGAATAAGACTGGCCTCAAGACAAGTTTGTCCTGTGCTGTGCTGCAAAATATACTTTCAGCCATTTTGCTTGGGTTGCCATAGTGATTGGTACATGCAGAACTGTTGGTTTGATGCTGGTGCTCGTTCTCTTCAACATCATCATTATTGCAGAAAACTACTTGTTCTTTAAAATTATTATGTACTATTTTGTTTTGGTTTTAGCAGAACAATAATGTGTAATGGAAAGCCTTAGTCGGTATAAAATATTTCTATATTTCTATAACAAAGACAACAACGTTTTGTTACGTTATGTCATCATTTACAACCAGGAAGTAAAACAAAAAAACTAAAAAATTGCTAAACCGGAATAAAATTTGTGAAGTATTTTAGCACAATTTGAAATATATTTATCTAAACTGCATTTTAGTGAAATGAGTCGTCCGACCTGTCATGGGCCCTTTAAGATGAAGCCTTATCTTTGCTGTTGAAATAAAGCACATTCATCAGGATGTGACACATTTATGCTCGTAACGCTGACACAAGTGAGCAGGAAATTATGTAAGCGGTTTACATTCAGATGACACAAAACCACATCCCAAAACAGATCTTAGGGCGATGCATGTTCTCCTCCTCTGCACTGAAAGCCTGCGGGTGTGTTTGCATGAGTGCGTGAGGTTAACAAAGGGCTAAAATCACAACGTCTTGCTTCAGAGCTTGTGGTTCAGAGTGACGCGGCGACTTCTGTGTCGAAGACTTCTGTGACCCAAATATGGCTCAGAGAAACGCACAACAGCAGCTCTATTTGTGTTCTTCTTGGGTGAAAACACTGGAGCTGGTTGGCTTATGAGCAAAGCTTTGAGCTAAACAGCACGACCTAAGATTTAAAGGGCCCATGACAGGTTTAAAGGGCCTATGTCAGGTTGGACGACTCACTTGACTAAAATGCAGTTAAGATAAATATATTTCAAATTTTTCTAATATTCTTTACAAATGTTATCCCATTTTAGCATTTCTTTATGTTTTTAACATTACTTCCTGGTTGTAAATGATGACATCACACTAGGAAATTAAGAGGCAACCACACTGTACACTGGGACAAAACTCATCTGATGTCTGATGTTTTTTTTGCTTATTTTGTTGAATTATGATTTTTTTTTTTTCAATTTTCCTCCACAAACAACTACCTGATTTATGTAAAACTTGAATTTATATTTACAACAGGTATTAATCCACTAAATAAGGTCAAAATTAGAGTAAAGTATAAAAAATATTATAAAAAATCTACTTTAACACTTATAGAATAGCCCTGTGTTAATTTTCTGATCAGTTTCCATCAGTTAATGCGTTAACTTTAAAGGGCCCATGACAGGGTGGACTACTCATTTGACTAAAATGCAGTTAAGATAAATATATTTCAGTGTTTGCTAAAATGCTGTTCAAATTTTATCCCAATTAAGCAATTTTTCAGGTTTTAATTTCACTTCCTGGTTGTGAATGATGACATCACACTAGGAAATTAGACAGTACATTGGGCAAAAACTGATCTAATGTTAGAGATTTTTTTAATTTGACAAATAAAAATACACATGAACTTTATTTTGTTGAATTAATGTTTAAAGGGTCAAAAAAGTCGTCTCTTTTACGTAAATTATGCATAACCTTGTCTCCCCAGTGTGATGTCATCAGTTTGTTTACTTCCTGTAATTTTCAACATATTTTTCTACTTTTCTCCACAAACAGCCACTTGATTGATGTAAAACTATCATTTATATTTACAACAAGTATTAATGCACCGAGGGGTGCACGGTGGCAGAGCGGCTAGAGCTTCTGCCTCCCAATAAGGAGATCGTGGGTTTGAATCCCGGACCACCCCAACATCACACGATCTCTCTGGGTGGAGTCTGCATGTCCTCCCCGTGTTACCGTGGGTTCTCTCCTGGTTCTCTGGCTCCTCCCACCGTCCAAAGACATGACTGTGTAGGTTAATTGGAAACTCTAAATTGTCCGTAGTGAATGAATGTGAGAGTGAATGGTTGTCTGTCCTTGTCTGTCTCTCTGTGTTTGCTGCGACGAGTTGGCCACTGTCCAGGGTGTACCCCGCCTAAGGCCCAAAGTCACTGGGACAGGCTCCAGTCACCCGTGACCCCTAACGGGAATAAGCGCTAGAAAATGAATGAATTAATGCACCGAATAAAGTTAAAATTAGAAAATGTTAAAAACCTGTCATAGGCCCTTTAAGCTCTGGATAACAAAAGGTGTTGTACCAGATTGTTAAAGAAAATCTAATGAAAAGCTTTGACATTCCAGTTCCAAAAAATGGAAAGAAACCATCATTTTATCTTTTTTGTTTCATTTAACGTTTGATACTGTTTTTATTTTAATTCTCTGCTCCTGTTAGTCTTCGTGGAGCTTTGGGAACACCATTTTCAAACAAATGAGCCAAAACCTTTGTCCAGTCCAATGTTTTGTGAAGGTTGTTCGATGAGCTACTGGAAGATGAGTAAGCCAGATGCAATGAAGTTGTTTTTTCTATCAGGAAAGAAAGACGGCTTCTTGTTTCGTGGCAGTGAGTCATTGGATTCATTAGTAATCTGAAATGTCCAGTCTACAACACAACGTCCAAAGGGTTTAAAGGGCCTATGTCAGGTTGAAATACACATTTAATTAAAATGCAGTTAAGATTAATATATTCAAATTTCTACTAAAATCTTTACAAATTTAACCCCAGTTTAGCTGTTTTTTAGGTTTTAAATTTTACTTCCTGGTTGTAAAGTATGACATCACACTAGGAAATCACCATAGCAACCACACTGTAAACTGGGCCAAAACTCATCTAATGTCACAGATTTTGTTCATTTGACAAAGAAAAACACATGTGAACGCCTTTATTTTGTTAAATCAAAGTTTAAATGGTCAAAAAAGTAGTTTATTTTGTGTAAATTATGCATAACCTTTGTCTCCCCAGTGTGATGTCATCAGTTTGTTTACTTCCTGTAATTTTCAACAGATATTTCAACTTTTCTTCACAAACAGCGACTTGATTGGTGTAAAACTATAATTTGTATTTACACAAAGTATTAATGCACTGAATAAAGTCAACGTTAGAAAATCATAAAAACCTGTCATAGGCCCTTTAAAACCGACTGGCACAGCTGTGACTTTGTGGCTTGTACGACAGGTTTTTACTACATTCTCGTTTTGACTTTATTCAGTGCATTAATATCTACTGTAAATATAAGTTATAGTTTTAGACCAATCAGGTCGCTGTTTGTGGAGAAAAGTTGAAAAATATGTTGAAAATGACAGGAAGTAAACAAACTGATGACATCACAGCCAAAAGTTATGCATCATTTACACAAAACAGACTACTTTTTTTACCCTTTAAACATTGTTCATTCATTTTCTACCGCTTGTTCCTGTCAGGGGGCGCGTTTTGACTGGAGCTTATCCCAGTGACTTTGGGCCTTAGGCGGGGTACACCCTGGACAGAGACACGGACATGGACAGACGACCACTCACTCTCACATTCATTCACTGTGTTTGGACGGTGGGAGGAGAACCTGGAGAGAACCAACGGTAACACGAGGAGAACATGCAGACTACGAAAACAAGTAATACGAAAGGTTTTGACAACATCTGCAGAACTGAACCAGGTCTAAACCAGGTCTAAACCAACTGAACCAGGACTAAACCACTAACAACAGATAAAATATAATATGGAAGACGGGTTGAAGGCCGAATCATATACCTTGGAGGGCCTGATTTAGCCCCCGGGCCTTACGTTGAATAGCCCTGGTCTAACCCTAAACCAGGCATGTCCAAACTATGGCCCGGGGGCCAAATGCGGCCCTCAGACCAATTTTTCTTGGCCCTTAGTCTTCCTGGTGAACTGGCCCACATTGTCCTGATAAGTACTATTTACAGCACATTTCAGATTTTCTACAATTCCAACCTAAATAACTAACATTTTGGTGCAGCACAGACCTGATATTAAAGGTTGAATGGAGGATTTGGGGCAACAAATCAGAATCTCATTTCCTCGTGGGTAGCACAAATAACTGGTCCGCTCAGGTGTCAATCATTCTCTGCGTGCTAGTGCCCGCCCACAGGATCGTCCAGGGGAAATGCTCGCTCCCCTGGCCGCGCATGCGTGGTTGATATGCTAGTGTGTTTATGTAGCAGGAGGTTAGCGGCGATCGTTCCGTCATTGTAGGTCTAAACTTTCATCCACGAAGTACAGAAATGGGACGAAAGAGAAAGAAGAAGAGACGAAAGTCTGCAGAGGAAAGAAACAAAAGGCGTGTTATTCTGGGGGAATGGTTTACGCGCTGGCGAGTGTTGAAAGCGCAAAACAGGCTTCAACTGATGCCTTCGTTGCAAAGTTTCTGCTGGACAGGTAACTGTTTATCTGACTCTTTTTTATGTTTTTATACATTTTGAAAGTTTTTAAATCTTCTTGGCGGAGGTTGTCGTGAGAAAGCGACACCAATCGTCTTGTAAACAAATGCACACGGAGCAGTGCTGCTGGTGCTCGTGCACGAGGTTTGGTCGGCGTTCACTCAGGAGAAACGGGGAGGGAGGGAGGGGGAACCTGCACATGTGCTTTTTCAAAAAAAGGACTAACAGTCACAGATTTTCAAATCGGCGAGAAATCCTCCATTCAACCTTTAAGGCACTGAGACTGAATGTAGATGTGGTGGAGCTTAAAACATCAGATAAATGCAGCTTTTTTTAACGTTTCACGATTGATTTGTGGCCCTCCGCTTGGTCTATATTTCAATATGTGGCCCTCGATGGAAAAAGCTTGGACAGCCCTGATGTAGAGTGTGTCAAAACAGACATTTCAGTCCCAGATGTGAGTTTGACCGAAGCAGTTACAGAAAAGGGCACCAGTGTCCCAATAGTAAGTGAATGGCAGCTCGGCCTGACGGAGCCAGGAGCCTCCTGGACACTTCCTGTTTGGAACGCAGCGGCGGCAGCTCCAATAGTCCACTGTTCTACGGTCTCTGGTTACACCCCTAACACTCTCCTTATTAAGCCGTTTAAAGGGCCTGTACCTGATTTTGAATCATGAGACGGGAACATGATTTTGTTTTAACCGTTAGCCCCGCCCACATAGTCCTTCTTTTCACTCAATACTGCACCATGACTCAGAAACGACTGTCTGGAATAATCTGATGCAGTTGTTTCCATTTAGTTCTCCTCACAATTAACCTTTAGCTCTTTTGAAACTGCACCATGACAGAGAGTCACATGTCTGGGATTGAGTCATGCTGTTATTTTCCCATGATTCATAGTGTACGATACGCCTGATTGGCTGAAAAGAGGTGACTCTGGCAAATGCTTCTGCGCTAGTTTGTTTGTTTATAAAATGTACAGATCATACATTACAAACCCAATGTCTTTCCATGAAGTTGCTTCTATCAAACAATGTGTGAAGTAAATAAAAATCTGATATAGGCCCTTTAATATCAATTTTCCAGCTTACAATGAACAAAATGTAAAATAATCATCTACTTATATTATTTTTAACTTCATTGCAAGGTACCTGGAAAAAAGCATCTTTCAAAAAGTCAATTTTGTATCATTATGTCACCTTAAAGGGCCCATGACAGGTCGGACACTCATTTAACCAAAATGTAGTTCAGATAAACATATTTCAAAATGAGCTAAAATTCTTTACAAATTTTACACAGTTTTCGCAATTTTTAGCTTTTTAATTTTACTTCCTGGTTGTAAATGATGACATCACGCTAGGAAATTACCATAGCAACAACACTGTACACTGGGCCAAAACTCATCTAATGTCACATTATTTTGATTTGACAAATAAAAATAAATGTGAACACCTTTAATTTTGTTGAATTAATGTTTAAAGGGTCAAAAAGTAGTTTATTTTGTGTAAATTATGCATAACCTTTGTCTCCCCAGTGTGATGTCATCAGTTTGTTTACTTCCTGTATTTCTCAACATATTTTTCAACTTTTCTCCACAAACAGTGACCTGATTGATGTAAAACTATAATTTCTATTTACAACAAGTATTAATGCACTGAATAAAGTCAAAATTAGAAAATCATAGAAACCTGTCATACGCCCTTTAATGTTACACTAAACTCTGATCCTCACTCTAAACTTTGAGTGATCATGTTTGTTTGAGCGCAGGCGTTTCTCGTACCTTGGAAGCGTCCCCCGTGCTTGATGACGATGGCCCCCCTGCTCCGGGTCTCCTCCTCGGCCTGGGCCATGCTCTGGATGGCTTTGTCGTACGAGTCCTCCGTGGCGTTCACCGTCATCTTCTTCTGGATCACGCCCAGACAGGACAGCTCCTCGGCGGCCCTGAGGGAGAGCGGACGGGCCAGGGTCACATCAGGGCCCCAGAAGAGCTTTTGTTGTGCTTTGTGACTAATCAATTATTATCGACATCAGCAAATTGTATAATGGATCATATGGACTGTACACAAACTGATGCTATTCTCCTTATTCCTGAAGTTGTCTTACGCCGCCGTCTTGTTTCTGTTGTATTAGTTCACACGGAGCAGACGAGCTCAACAGAAAATAAGTTCTACTCGACTAAAAAGCCGTTTTCAGACTGACCAGGAAATCGTTGTGTTGTTGACTTGTTGTTGCTCGTGTTCATTAAACATTTTACACAAATCAATCTACTTTATGTAACATTTTAGCGTCAGACTTTTCCCTCGTTCGTCATTAGCTTTAACGGAGTTCTCGTCAAATGGAAGTGCGTTTACAACAAAAGTGGGCGGGGCAGAATAAGGTGAATACCAGAAAGTGTTACCATAATGTGTAATTTATGGCTTAGCTGGCCTTTTCTCCATTGAATTGTCACTTTTCACAAGGGCTGCCAAAGAATCAAAATCAAAATAGAATAGAAATTGCAATTTAAAGAGACGCAAGTGACAAAAGCGACTTAAAGTGTCAAAAGCTTGACTGTAAGTGATTAAAAAAGCAACTTAAAGCGACAAAATGCAACTAAAGGACACAAAAACTTAACTTAAAGTGACATAGACAAACGAACAGAGAGATTTTTTTTCCATTTTCACTCAATGTCTGTTTAAAAAATCTAATCTGATGCACTGATGTTAATTCAACACATGTTTAAGAAGCCTATTCACCTTATTCCTGAAGTTGTCGTACGCGCCGCCGTCTTGTTTCTGTTGTATTAGTTCACACGGAGCAGACGAGCTCAACAGAAAATAAGTTCTACTCGACTAAAAAGACGTTTTCAGACTGACCAGGAAATCGTTGCGTTGTTGACGTGTTGTTGCTCGTGTTCATTAACTCATCCATAGTTGAAGTGTCAGAGATATAAATATGCAAAGTCTGAAGATCAAGTATGTCACTCATTTTAGAAACCGATCTAAAAGCAGCAATAAACCATAGTACTAAAGTTTATAATTAAAAATGAGCTCAGAAAGAGAGTGAATCAAGTGTAAAGTGATATTTCTGCACTTTTGTTCTTATTTTATGGTTCATTCATATCTTGTGCTTCTTGATACTTGAGCATGTTTCGGTGGATGGACTGGATTTTCAGAATTACATTATGTTTTTGGGGACAGTTCACATAACCGGGTCAATGTGGATTATGCAAGATTTTCTGGAAAAGACTGAATGGAAATCTGCCCCCGCCCAGTTCAAAGTGTTACGTATGAGATGATGAAACTATAAGCTCCACATGCAACTTGTTATTGACAGATATAAATTTACCGGGACGTCACTGTTTTTGGTAAAATAAAGCTGAATAGTCCTGCTGTAGCTATTCACCTTATTCTGCCCCGCCCACTTTTGCCGTTTTTTGCACTTTTGTTGTAAACGCACTTCCATTTGACGAGAACTCCGTTAAAGCTAATGATGAACGAGGGAAAAGTCTGACACTAAAATGTTACATAAAGTAGATTGATTTGTGTAAAATGTTTAATGAACACGAGCAACAACAAGTCACAACACAACGATTTCCTGGTCAGTCTGAAAACGGCTTTTTAGTCGAGTAGACCAAAATGTGACAAAAATGTGACAAAAATGTGATTAAAAGTGACAAAAACATGGGAAAAAAAACAGAATAAAGTGGCAAAAATGCGGCAATAAGTGACGAAAACGTGACTAAATGAGTGACAAAAATGTGAGTAAAAGTGACAAAAACGTGACAAAAAAACGGAAGAAAGTGACAAATGCACGACAATAAGTGACAAAAACGTGACAAGAACGCAACTAAAAGTGAGAAAAAGTGACAAAAACGTGGAAAAAAATGGAATAAAGTGACAAAAATGCGGCAATAAGTGACGAAAACGCAACAAGTGAAAAAAATGTGAGTAAAAGTGACAAGAACTTGACAAAAAACTGAAGAAAGTGACAAAAATGCGGGGAAAAGGTGACGAAAATGTGACAATAAGTGACAAACAGGTGACAGTAAGTGACAAAAACACGAAAAGTCTGACACTAAAATGTTACATAAAGTAGATTGATTTGTGTAAAATGTTTAATGAACACGAGCAACAACAAGTCACAACACAACGATTTCCTGGTCAGTCTGAAAACGTCTTTTTAGTCGAGTAGAACTTATTTTCTGTTGAGCCCGTCTGCTCCGTGTGAACTAATACAACAGAAACAAGACGGCGGCGCGTACGACAACTTCAGGAATAAGGAGAATAGTAGTATATCATGATCAGTTACTGCATGTTTTGCAATATTGTGAATATCATATCGTGACCCATGTATCGTGAGGGACCATGTGACTCCTAGTTGAAATCTCAAGTTCTTTTCCTATTCACCTAAATTCACTAAATTTACACATTTCTAGCATCACTTTGGGTTAACTGCTGCTCTGTCTCAGCCATAAAAGCTATTTTCTCATCTCATGTCATCTTTGAGTTTATGTAAAGTGCAAAAAACAGTTTGTGCAGCTACAAAGTGGGACAGGCCTCCGCTCTGACAATGTGAAAGTATTTTATAGTGTTTTTTGTGTTGGTCTGTTTTGTGATTTTGATGCTTTTCTTTCCTGTTGTGTAAAGCACTTTGAATTGTCTATATTTGCCTTGCCAATTAGATTACTGAGTTTATTTCAATAATCAATCAGTTATTATATTCACCTGTAGTGTCTCGCCTTAAAGCAGGGGTGTCCAGACTTTTTCCATCGAGGGCCACATATTGAAATATAGACCAAGCGGAGGGCCACAAATCAATCGTGAAACGTTAAAAAAAGCTGCATTTATCTGATGTTTTAAGCTCCACCACATCTACATTCAGTCTCAGTGCCTTAATATCAGGTCTGTGCTGCACCAAAATGTTAGTTATTTAGGTTGGAATTGTAGAAAATCTGAAATGTGCTGTAAATAGTACTTATCAGGACAATGTGGGCCAGTTCACCAGGAAGACTAAGGGCCAAGAAAAATAGGTCTGAGGGCCGCATTTGGCCCCCGGGCCTGAATTTGTACATGCCTGACTTAAAGGAAAGATATTCAGCATTTTTCATATTGTTATAAGCCTTTAAACATGCTCTAAAGTGCCTTAAATTTGCCAACTCATGTTTAAAAACAAAAAAGTGTCTTATTCATTCTATGACCTGGGTTATCAGTCACTATGAAATGACACTTACTGAGTGCATCCAGTCAGCAGAAGGCGCCAGCGCAATATGTACAATCTAGTGAAGTGAGTGTTGAAAATAAGTTATAATCTGCATTTGCTGCAGCAGTTTTGAGTTTAGCAATGATTTAAGGACTAAAAACAGTCTCTGATAAGTGACGTAGAAAATACGTCCCAGACAGGAGGAGGTCGCAGGAAGTGTGTTTGATGCTCGGATGGGGGAGTATTTTCTGATGAACGTTCCTCAAAACAGCGTGAATGCAGCTGAATGCTACTTCAGGTATGTTTTTGATGACGGAAAGTTGTTAGAGCATGGTTTAAAGCTCAAAAAAGTCAGTAACAGAATATGTGTCCTTTAAAGGTCCCATATCCTGCTCTTTTCCCCTTCACACAGTCTGTTCTAAGGGCTTTGTTGATACATTTTCTCGTTGTGTAATATCCATAACATAACAGTTTACAAAAAACACCCATTTCTTGGACTGGCCCCCCTCCTGCAAAAGCAAACGGCTCACTCTGAGATCTGACCCCCCCGAACAGAGAGCAGGCTGCCTCCCCCGCCCAACCCGCGCGCCTCCCCCGCCTAACCCATGACGAAGCCTAGAGTGGAGATGGTGCATGCGCCGTGTGCTCCGGTAAACAGCGATACACAAACACTGAATAAACATTTTCTGGTCCTGACGGTGCGTCGTGCTGAGTCCTACGTCCTGGATCTGACCTGGAGTTTGACGTGCTCCAGGGCCTCAACCACGGACGTGCCGTTTGGTAAATAACAAGCTAACTCTTCTATCTGTCGTATCCATCGTGTAATTACTGTGTAGCATTAGCATTAGCTGTTTTTATTCTTCCTGGAGGCGTGGCTTAAACACCGCGTCATCTTAGTGAGGAGCCCCCGTCTGCTGCTCAGCCGAGGGGGACGGAAAAGACAGTTCTCTAGTGAAAACATGAGGGAATCAATCAAAAAACCACTTTGGGCACAACATACAAGGCCCAAATAGCACTGGAGGAAGGTTAAAACCTCTGAAAAGTCCATTTGGCATGTTATGGGACCTTTAAGATTTACAAACCATCTGTGATTCGTCGTATCGTACACTGCATTTCTGACTCTTACCTGACGTTGGTCTGCTGGACACATTCGAAGCGTCCGTGCGGGTTGTGGCTGGACACATTGTTGAGGCTGAAGGTAAAAACCCTGACTTTGTCCTGGTTGTCCGAGCACGGGATGGAGATTTTCTGGAAATGTCGGACAGATTGTGAGAAACGGTATTCATTCTGAACAAGAACACGATTACAAATTGACGGGAGACTGGAAAACTTACCCCTTTATTGTCCCCAAAGCAGATGGTGGGAGCGGAGGCCCAGCCCTGGAAGACAAAACCATCATTATTCCCAGAGGTCAAAGGTTACCGTGTCATTGAATGCGCTCAACTCACAAAACTGTTTCAGAGCGAGTATCACCAGCTTTTGAATATAGATGTTTATGTTCGATTGTTCAGTCAAAGGGGGAAAAGTTAAAGTGTTTCAAACTCCAATCAGTGCAATACTGCGGCTCATATCCATATTTAAAGGATATTGTCGGATTGTAGTAAGATAAAGTCGGATTTAGTCTTGATTTGTTAATATTAGCCTGGTTTAGCCTCGGTTTACGCTGTGTTCCAGTTTGTTATAAAAGTACAGCTACAGGAGCAAAAATGACTCAAGTTAAAGTAAACACAGTAAAAAATCTACTTAAAGTGCGTATGACAGGTTTCTATGATTTTCTAATTTTGACTTTATTTAGTGTATTAATATCTGTTGTAAATAGAAATTATAGTTTTACACCAATCAGGTCACTGTTTGTGGAGAAAAAGATGATTAAAACAAGTTGAAAATACGGGAAGTAAACGGAGCTGATGACATCACACTGTGGGAGACAAGGTCATGCATCATTTACACAAAAGCCACACTACTTTTTGACCCTTTAAAGCATTAATTCAACAAAATTAAAAATTGTTCACATTTATTTTTATTTGTCAAATCAAAATAATGTGACATTAGGAACGAAGTTTTAGCCCAGTTTACAGTGTTGTTGCTAGTGGTAATTTCCTAGCGTGATGTGCATCATTCTTTACAACCAGGAAGTAAAATTAAAAAAAGCTAAAAATTAAGCAGCAGTTGTAAAATTTGTAAAAAATTTTTAGCTAATTTTTTGAATCGTTTATCTGAACTACATTTTGGTTAAATGAGTGTCCGACCTGTCATGGGCCCTTTAAGTAAAAGTATTTAAGTACCAGTACCCAGAGTAAAAAATTAAAGTATTTTGAGTTCTATTTAAAAGTCAATTGTAGGACTCTTGATAAGCAATCATGCATCGATCAAGAATAACTCAATTTATCTTGTCATTTTTACTTGTACGTTATTGTCAAAACCATAGACCGTACATATCAGTGGACCATGTTAGCATGCTAGCCGCCGCGTTCCAAATAGGAAGCAGCTCTGGAGGCTCCTGGCTCCCATGAAGAAGCGAGCTCCGCCCTCTTCCTGTGACACTGGAGCCTTTGCTCTGCAACTGTTTCTGTCAAACTCACATCTGGAACTAAAATGTCTGTTTGACTCACTCCCATGAATCTGAGTGTTTTTTTCGTTGGTTGTTCATAAATCAAGTTATTACAATAATAACTGACCAATCAGGTGCTTCCTTTTCAGGGAGCCGTTTCGCCGTGTTATTAGCTTAACAGGTTTGATTGACAGCTAAGCGCCGCCGCGTTGCCGCCCGTCTCTCCTCCCACCAGGCGGAGACCGGGTGCGCCAACCTCCTCCCTGATTGGTCCGTGTAGTTTTGCACCGTCGATCGCGCGCCGGTTTAAATAGCGAGTCTGGCTCCACTTTGCCCGCGCTATAACTGCTGTAAGCTCCGCTTTAGCGCTATAACTGCTAGCTCCCACTTTTAGCCTTCGCTATAACTGCTAGCTCCACTTTAGCCGTAGCTATAGCTGCTAGCTCCACTTTGCTTGCTATAACTGCTAACTCCACTTTGGCAGCTATAACTGCTAGCTCCACTTGCTTGCTATAACTGCTAGCTCCACTTTGCTTCTCAACTGCTAGCTCCACTTTAGCGCTATAAGTGCTAGCTCCACTTTGCCCGCTATAACTGCTAGCTCCACTTTTGCTTGCTATAACTGCCTAGCTCCACTTTTAGCCACGCTTCTCTAACTGCTAGCTCCACTTTAGCCACTATAACTGTGCTAGCTCCACTTTGCGCTTCTGCTGCTATAACTGCTAGCTCACTTTACTTCATAACTGCTAACTTGCGATGGGCTTCATTTTGCTGGAGCCAAACGCTATGGGTGACGTCATAATCCCACAGTCCACTGATGTGTACGGTCTATGGGCTAAACACTTTAACTCAAAAGGATGTCACCGTAGACATTTCAGACGCAAACTTACAGAAATGTACTTTTCAGTCCAGCTCAAACATGCAGTAGAAAATACAAATACATGCTGCTCTCAAATGTAGTGAAGTAAAAGTAAAAAGTATCAGTATTTAAAATTCTAAAGTGACGTACAGTACTTTTACGTTTGTACTTTACAGCAGTGGTTTTGTCTCGCGTACCCCCTAAGGTTGGTCTCACACTCAGAGTACCCCTTAACTTGAGTTTCAGGCAAATAAATGGGTTTACTAGTCCCATGTTGTCAATTATTACAATTATGTATTTTGTTTCTACAATTATATTTATGGTCCAAGATACTCCAAAAAGATGCACATTTTACAACAAATAGCACTTTTTATTTCAGATAAAAGTACTTTTTCTTTTAAAACCTGAAACCATTCCAAGTGCCCCCTGGTAGCTGCTCACGTACCCCTTGGGGTCCCTGTACCCCTGGTTGGGAAACAATGCTTTACAGCAGGGGTTCCCAAACTTTCTGCCCCGAGGACCCCCAAATGAGTACGCCACATAATTGACTCAGGACCCCCAAAGCCAAAGTAGAAGCCAGCAGTAAGCCAATGTTTTAAAAGTTATCAAAGCCTGTTAAATCAGGTGTAATATTGGTTATTTGAACAGTTTATTGTCTTATTTGACCCTATTTCACTAAAAGATACTGTTTAAAATAAAAAAACCAGAGCAAATACAACGTCATATTCATTAAAATGAGATCTTGAAATCATCTCGCGACCCCCACTTTGGGAACCACTGCTTTACAGGACGGTTGTGTTTTGATCCCGTTGACTTTGGTTTGATATAATCCTGGTCTGGTTCAGGTTTTTCCAGTTTAGTTCTAACTATGATACGATTGGCTTCACTTCATGAAGAGCAGAAATAAAGGTAAATGCAGAAATATTAGATCAATCACATGGTTCAAAGTGAAGAGGTATTACTAGTAGGCCTGGGCGATATTGCAAAAGATGATTATCACGATTTTCTTGAGGCCAGATCATGATTTCGATTTTATCACGATTCATGTTCACTTTGTAGTTTTCCATTGCCTATAATAAAGAATAATCCTTTATTCATTTTATAATTTTTGACATTTTGTTTAAATAATGTTTGTCTTTGTCCAGTTAATAATTACGATCATTAATATTAATATTTTTGTCATATTTAAACGCGTCTCTGTCACTTTTCAGCGTGTCTTTGTGGTCTTTCATCACGTTTTGGTGTATTGAGTCGAATTTGTTGTATGTATAGGTGTGTTTTTGTTGCTTTCAAACACATTTTTGTTGTTTTTGGTCGCGCTTTTGTAGCTTGTTTCAGAACATGGCTAAACAACAAGTGTGTTTGAACAGACATGCATTAAAGAGAGAAACAGTGGAGGATATCACGATACTGACTGATTTCACCAAAAATAACCAGATGCGTTAAAGGGGAAGAGAAACTCACGATTGGGCTTTATCACCGTGCTCGCCCCAGACCTACTTACTAGTATTATTGGGTTACGCAATAGTTGGTTAAAATTAGGATTAGTTCTCATTCCAGGAAGTGACTGTCTCAATGTAATGTTCCAGAAAAAGCACAAGTGTGAACGCAATGAAGTAATAATATAGTAATCATACTGACGTAACAGAAAGAAAAAAAAAACATTGCAAGGTTTTTAGAAAATTGTGAAATAAAGGTTGAAATCTGGCAACAGAGGCTTCTATAGAGAGAATATTTATGAAGTGTTCATTCATTCATTCATTTTCTCACGCTCTTATTCCACGTTAGAGTCAGCTGGGTGACTGGAACCTGTCCCAGTGACTTTTGGGCCTTAGCGAGGTACACCCTGGACAGTGGACACTCATGCACAGCAAACACACAGAGACAGAACAAGGACAGAACAACCATTCACTCTCACATTCACTCACCTCTACGGACAATTTAGAGTTGTCAATTAGCCTACACAGTCATGTCTTTGGGACGGTGGGAGGCCAGAGGACAGAGAACCCACTTGTGCTGGGGGAGAACATGCAGACTCCACCCAGAGAGAGCGTGTGATGTTGGGGTGGTCTGGGATTCAAACCCACGATCTCCTTATTGAGAGGCAGAAGCTCTAGCCGCTCTGCACCGTGCACCACTATATGAAGTGTATTGTTGATAAAAATGTGTTTTAAAGTCTGTATAGCAGGATTGCAACGATTAACCATCAACCAACTGTGACACGTCAACAAGAAAAAAGTCATATTTTCATAATCAATATTGTTCTCTGGACAATACTACTACTTTTTAAAAGCAAAAGCGGTGGTATTAATAAATCAAAATGTAAAAAAGAACAAACAATTTGTGATTTTCATCAATAACAGACCATCTAGAAGTCTATCTAGCACTTGGAATTGTCTAAATTTGCCTTTGCCAATTACATTACTGAGTTTATTTCAATAATCAATCAGTTGTGATGAATCAGTAACTTTAACTAATATTGATTATTAGGGATTTTTAAGGATTTTTTTAACACTATTTTTGCTTTATGCATCAAGTTTTGCATAAAATTCTAGTCCAATGTTTAGAATTTGTGAATATAATAAAAATGGCACTTTATTTGCCATTTTTACTATTTATTCCCAGACAGCCACCTACTGTAAATAAGAGTGTGCACTTTATACTTTATATTGTATTTCTATGACCATGTTTAGTAATTATTTATCTATTTTATGTGCATCGCCTATCTTCATTCATTCCTGTTCTAAACTGTGTGTTTGCAACAATTAAAATTTCCCCCATTGTGGGAGCGAATAAAGGATCTCTTATCTTATCTTATCTTATCTTATCTTCCTAGTGTGGCGTCATCATTCACCCAGCTTAGGAAGTGAAATTAAAAAGCCTGAAAAAATTGCTTGGTAGGATGGGATAAAATTTGAACAGCATTTTATAAACATTGAAATATATTTATCTTAACTGCATTTCTCGTCAAGTGAGCAGTCCAACCTGTCAGAGGCCCTTTAATGCAGTGTTTCCCAACCAGGGGTACGGGGACCACAAGGGGTACATGAGGGATTACACGGGGGTTACATGAGGGTCCTTGGAATGGGTTCAGGTTAAAAGAAGATGAAATATACTTTTATCTGGAATTAAAAAAAGTGTTCTTAGCTGTAAATTTGCTTAGCAGATTTTGGAGCATCTTGGACCATAAATCAAACAATAACCTTTACAGAGATAATAGTAATAATTGACAATAATATAGGCTATTAAACCCATTTATTTGCCTGAAACTCAAGTTAAGAGGGGGTACTTTCTGAGTGTAAAACAAAGCTTAGAAATTACTCCAGACAAAGTGGCGGACCTAGGACTTTGCAGGGAGCCCAAAGGCAAAAATTAAGTCTGAGGCCCCTCACTCCTCCAAATGTGATTTTCTATAACTTTTCTGCGTGTCTCTTGGGTGTACTTGAAGGAAGCTTTTGTTGTTGTTGTTGTTTTTTACTATTTTAAAGCTTGTATCATTTAAACAGTTTTTAAAAAAGGGGTTTAAGGGGGTGGATTCCCCAGAAAATATTTAAGAAATCAGACCATATTTTCTGTTTGTTGGTGCATTTTAACACATATTCAGCTGATTTAAATACATTATGTTAATTTCAATTTTGATAATGTCATATTTTATTTACTATTTAGTTTGATTTCAACCATAGACTGTACATATCAGTGGACCATGTTAGCATGCTAGCCGCCGCGTTCCAAACAGGAAGCAGCTCTGGAGGCTCCTGGCTCCATGAAGCCGAGCTCCGCCCCCCTTCCTGTGACTTACTGGAGCCTTTACTCTGTAACTGTTTCATCCAGAAACTCACATCTGGGAACTAAAATGTCTGTTTTTGACTCACTCTACATAGAATGGGTGTTTTTCTGCGTTGGTTGTTGTTCCTTGAAATCAGATTCTTACTGCCCAGTAATAACTGAAGCCAATCAGGTGCTTCCTTTTCCAGGGGGCAGTTTAAGCTTCGTGTTAACGCAACAGGTTTTGATTGACAGCTGCGCCGCATGCGTTACCCCCCGCCGTCTCCTCTCACGAGGAGCCGTTAGCAACGGCGCTCCTGGATTAGTCCGTGTGGTTGCGCGACCGCTGTCGTCCTGGGTTTGTGCGTAGATGCAACCACTTCTGCCTTCGCTGGCTCTGCTTTTGGCTTTGCTATAACTCTTTCTAGCTCCACTTCAACCGCTATAACTGCTAGCTCAGCTTTGGCATTCCTCAACCAACTGCTAAACTCCACTTAGCCAGCTATAAACACTGCAACTGCCGCTTCTGTATTCATAACTGCTAAATAAACTTTGGCCACTTCATAACTGTGCTAGCTCAACACTTTTGCGCTATAACATGTGCTCACTTTTCCCGTTGTAGCTGCTTCGCCCGCGCCTGCTGCTGAGCTCCCTTTAAGCCGTTATAACTACTAAGCTCCACTTAACGCTATAACTGCAGCTCAAAACTGCTTAAGTCATTCCCATAGCTTCCAGCTGCTTCTCTTGCTAAACTCCATAGCCCTTCTCTTCACTAGCTCCACTTTGTACTAAATTACTAAGCTCCTTTCTTTAGCGCTATAACTACTAGCTTGCTACTTTCCACTTAGCTTGCTATAACTGCTAAGCTCAGCTTTTGGCGCTATAACTGCTAGCTCAAAACTAGTAGCTATAACTACTTTAGCTCCACTTCAGCTGCTATAACTGCTAGCTCCACTTTGGCAGTATATAATTATCTTTGCTCCACTTTGCCCGCTTTATAACTATCTGCACTTTTCCACCTATAACTGCTACTCCACGCCAGCCCTGTGCCATATTTAACTGCTAGCTCTACACTTTCAGTCATTCACATTTGCTCCACTTTGCGCATCATGATTTGCTACCAATCACTTTGTAACCCGTTATACCCAGCTCACAAGCTGACGATGGGCTTTCCATTTAGCTGGATCTAAAGCGCGCCCATGAGCGACGTCACACCTTTCCCACTAGTCCACTGAAATTGTGTGATCAGTCTATGATTTCAAAACTGCATTTGTAAACCCGAAACTCAGATATTTAAATTGGTCTTTTTCTTGTTTAAAAGTACACTGCACTACTTTACTGTGAGAAAAGCAACTGTTTCCTTGTGTCTATGATGAGCTGGGCATCTGATTGGGGGCCCCTTCAGGTTGAGGGCCCAAGGCAATTGTGGCCCAATGGTAAGTCCGCCCCTGGAACCACCGCTTTAATGTGTCGTGAATCTGCGGCGTGAAACGGTCGGTGCTGTCTGTTGTTGCCTCCGGGCTGCAGCTTCAGACCAGCGCCCCCCAAAAAAAGCCCAAAACGCGTCAACAAGTCGCGTTTTAAGTGCAGTTTCAAGAAGTGCGTGAACAACGAGCAGAAAACGTTCGTGATCCGCAGAGTTTACGGAGGAGAAGCGCTTACCTCGCCGCGCTGGAAGCCCTCAACAGCTCTCGCCGCGCTGTCAGTGAGTTTGACGTGGAAAACGGACAGATTGGCGTCGGATTTGGCGCAGGACAGTCCGTAACTCCGGTTGTCCTCGAGCGCCGACATCCCCGCGTCAGATCGTCCCGGCACCAGCGCGGCCCTGCGGCGGAGACACCCGAGACGAGAGCGCAAACATCGGGGGAGAAGGACGGAGGAGAGACGGGAAGGAGGAGGAGGAGGTTTGCGCTCTCTCCGACGCGCGTAATTCTGGAGCAGAGCGAACGAGCGGGGGCGCCAGGTATGACGGGAGAAACTACGGAATCGGGCCAAGAGTGTCTGGCTGCAGACCTTAATCCAGAGTCTCCAGCCCCGCAGACTTTAACCAAGAGGCGCCTTAACCCACAGGTCCAGAAGTACGTTGCGTGGACGAAAATAATAATTAAAAAAAAAAGGTTACGCCGCAGTTTATGGAAATATTGAAAGCACTGCAAATCAAAATATTGAACATTATAATCAGAAAATAAAAAAAAAATATTGAAAAAATTTAAAACTTGAAAGAAAGATCACATGCATTACTCATTCATCTCATTACATTCATAAAAACAAAGCCCCGCCCTCCACCACGTCTTCCACACAAACAAATACGATTTTAAAAAGCTCCAGCTCCTCCTCGTGTTCTTCATCGTCAGATTCCAGTCTCATCTTTATTGACGATGGATCTATTTCTACAAATTCACATTAAATTTGCGATTAACAGTAAACTTCAGCCCTAGTTTTTCAGAACATGTGACTTAAAACTCCACTTCAACGCCATTAAAGGGCCCATGACAGGTTGGGCTACTCATTTAACCAAAATGTAGTTCAGATAAACATATTTCAAAATTTGCTAAAATTATTTACAAATTTTACACCGTTTTCACAATTTTTAGCTTTTTTATTTTACTTCCTGGTTGTAAATGATGACATCACGCTAGGAAATCACCATAGCAACAACACTGTAAACTGGGCCAAAACTCATCTAATGTCACATTATTTTGATTTGACAAATAAAAATAAATGTGAACACCTTTTATTTTGTTGAATTAATGTTTAAAGGGTCAAAAAAGTAGTGTATTTTGTGTAAATTATGCATAACCTTTGTCTCCCCAGTGTGATGTCATCAGTTTGTTTACTTCCTGTATTTTTCAACAGATTTTTCAACTTTTTCTCCACAAACAGTGACCTGATCGGTGTAAAACTATAATTTCTATTTACAACAAGTATTAATACACTAAATAAAGTCAAAATTAGAAAATCATAGAAACCCGTCATACGCACTTTAACATCAGACATTAGAAGTGATAACGTAAAGAGCGTGTGGTGCTGTAATATCTAAATATACACTTCACACGATACAAACTCTAATCATCACATTTTGTTCAGATTAATCAGGACAGACTAATATTTAATTTAGTTTCTACAAGAGGAATGATTGAATTAAAAACATAAGGTGCTGTGTGTTGATGTTGGTTATTTTTGACACATCCGGGCTCTGGTAGGGCCTCTGGGTTAAGGTACGGGTCACGTGGGCGCCTCCTGGTTAAGGTCTGCGGAGAGGCGACTCTGGATTAAGGTCTGCAGCCGGACGCCTCTCGATCGGACTGCACGGTGCCCATTGGTTTGTTAATGTTTTGTGTTATTGTTGTTTGTGTGTTTGTGGTTATGGATAGTGTTTGTTTAATTAAAAAAGTGCAATAAAACAACAATTCGTCATGTTTTTATGCGGCGCTTTCAGTTGCACGAATTGATTCCCTACTTTGAAAACAGGCCTACATTTAAAAAATCTCTAACATTAGATCAGTTTTTGCCCAATGTACTGACTTTTACCTCACTATAGTCACTTACTGTATATAACAATACACTTACACTACATTTTAATGAATTTAAAATGAATACAAATCAAAAATGTCCATGTTAATTGAGAACCAGATTTTTTAAAAGTGTTATTATCATTGTTGGTGAAGAACGAGTAAAAAAAAATTGCGCTGTGTGTGCTTCAGCGATGGAGGGTGTAACACAATACTAATGTGATGAAGGAATGCAAAAATAAAAATAAATAAAAAAGATAGTTGATTTATTTTTTATGTATTTATTTATTTGAACAGGACCACGTACAATGACATTAAGATGATTGCACCAGATTATAGCTGTGTGAGCTCGTTTCCATCTGCAGTCCTGGATCAGGGACGGGGGGAGTACAACGTGCATTATTTACAGTTTTCATACAGACTCTGACACTCGATCATTCACTCACACTTCATCGTCATCAACATTATTTTAACATCGAGGTTCATTGCAGATACCAGCACCTTAGAGTTAAGATTACAGTATTAGAATTACAATCTACACCTAGTAAAGCTAATACACTTTTAAATAAGTTTATAAAAGGAGCTAAGACAAGACTATTTTATACTTATTACATAAAACCACATATACATATTTTGAATAATAGTGTGTGAGTTTGTGCTCAGTGTGTGCATCTCTGGTTCTCAATAAACCACTTCTTTACCTCTGGAGAAGGTACAGAGGTTTGATGAAAGTTGATGAAATAGACATTGGGTAAAATAGAAATCCAAAAATGTGGATGAGAGCTCTGGAGCATGTAGTATATTCACTTCTATTCATTTTGACAATTGTAATATTTAAAAAAAGAAAGAAAAGAAAAAAGAAGAAGAAAAGTAAAAACAAATCTAATAATTATATAAAAATCAACTAAATATTTGGATATACAGTCCTTTCGACTTAAGACTTGCAGAAATCCCAGTCTTTTACAAACCTGGCAACAAGAAGAAAACCACATTACGTCATGACGGCTGGAGCCAGCGCGGATCTGATTGGCTGAGAGACGTAAATAAAGCCTTACGTACGGTTTACGTAAGTACTTCCACTTTTCCTGGTCCTTCAATGTGAGTGTTTTATCTGAGAATAATGAAGGAATCTCTGCTTTTCCTGATGTTTTCATGTTTTTCTGTTGCCGCGGGGTTTGTCTCTCACACTTTGGAGTTACATAACAGGATGGACAAAGGGGATTACATTTCTATTATGTTCCTGCAAACTCTGTGACACAAACAAACCCGTCCTTTGTCATTCAAGGAGAAGTTGTTGTCTATTGTTAATGAAAATAATACATAATAAACGTCAAAATGTACTTTAAAGGGACTGTATGTGTGGTATGTGTTAAGTGCCGATGCAGAGAAAAAAGGCAGAAGCTGTGTAAGTTTAGGGTTATTTATTACATTCAAAAAGGGCGGCTGTTTCCCAATCCTTCTGTACCAGCCGAAGTAATTACAAACAGCGACCCGAATAGAACCAGTGCTTCAAACGGCCGAAACACCGCAACCCAACAACCTCACAGCAACAAACTCCAAGTGTAACACTCCAACCCACTCCAGACGGGCACACGGCATAGATCGGGTCGGTTTAGGTCGTACTCGGCTGGTGCCATTTAATCTGGGAAGTGACCTTAAACAAAAGTAACACGGACAAACAAAAACAAGTAAAAAGTGAGTTAATCCGCCTTCACAGGTCTCGCCTCGGCCTCCAGGGGGGTTAACTAAAACAAAAGTACAACACAAAAGGACAGCAGGAAGCAATGAAACACTGTAAACACAAAATAGTCAGTCACAGATTTTCCCTAAAACCGCGTGGCCATCCTGCCACAAAAGAGTCAATTAAAAGGTGCAGTTACAAAACCTTTAACCGTACAATTTTAAAAAGCTAACCAACAATTTGGCCAAACACGAACACACACGTGGGCCCAACAACCTGGTCTCCCACGGGAACTGGCACCTTCCCGACAAGCAGCCGACTCCCCCTTTTTAAACCGTGCGGCTGTGGGGCTGCAGCGACACCTAGAGGTACCACCCGTTACATATGCATTCATTGCTGTTTTCAAATAAGGATCTACAATCACAGCTGAACCTGATTGGCCTTCACCCTCTCCGTTTATATTCAGGCCATGGCTCATGTTCAGCTCCTTCTTCTCCAGAATTCCAGGCCCATTTTGAAGATTTAACACAGATTCATGATCGGTGCA